>OU342743.1:530884077-531458276 GCA_910589775.1 Avena eriantha
AGTATCATCTATTATGATCCCCAGTTACTATATATATGTATGTATTATAACCATCTTAATATGATCTATAAGTCTATCGTGCATCTAGTGTTTGATTGCTTAATTCATTACCTTAATAGCTACTCTACATGACGCACATATAGATTCTATGCCAATTTGATTCTTTAGTTTGCTCATGATTAAAGCAATGTAATGGTTTTCTTAACTTAAACAGTCAGAGCACCGCCCTGTCAAGGAGGAAGCTATGGGTTCTAGCCCCGTTAGTCCCAAACTAGGGATGGCAATTTCTGTGAGAAATACAATGTTTGATTAATAATAAACAAGAGATTTTCATCTATACATGATCAGATGACCGTGCGGGTTAATATTAGCCACCAGATGGTTCAATTGGTTATGGTTCCTGTGAATTTTTAGTTGACTTGTGATTGCATTAGTGTTATCTTCTGACGTGGTTCCTAGACATACATTGTTTAAATACTTCATTGACCTTGCAAGGTGCACAATGTATCATTTGCTTGTTTGTCTACTGGATTTTCTTGCCTGGTTATATATACAATGATACTGTCAGCAGTTGGAAATACAATAGTTGTAGTCATTGCAAATAAGGTGTGTGCTACTTTTTGGATGCATCCAACTATTGTTTTGGCAGCAAATGACCCATCTCTTTGTTTCTCTTCTTTTTTTATTTACTGGCCTAACAATCAAAATATTTGAATGATCTAGCTACTGAAAATCAATAGTTGATATCTTGTTTGTCTGAAATGATGTTGGTAGTCTATTAAATACACACTTGATATATTGCTTGTTTTTCCAAGGTACTATCATAGTTCACTAATGATTATAACAATGCCACCTTCTATGGTTGGAGGTCACCTTTTTGGCTAGTTCATACTATAGACCATGTTTAAACGCTATTTTTATATTTTAGGTTAATGCTTTGTTGTCCCGACCAGTTGTAAGCAGCTGAAGTAATCTCACGCACCTCTTTTTGTTATATTTTTTATATTTCTTTTATGTAGTGATATTATTAGTTTATGAGGGAAAGAGTCGAGTTGCTTGATTCCCTTCATTCATTGCCACACTAGTTTAGTTAGTCTGCATGAGACACACATGTTGATGGCTTGATTTGTTATATTAGGATAATACCAATTTTGAAATTCTTTGACAACAAACATGGTGTTTTTCGCCTGCTTTTCTTCTCTAACTTAATATGTCTTAGTTTCAGCATGCAAATAACCTGTAGTGTTTCTTCTAGAGTGTCTATGATACTAGCACATGTACACATCGGTCCAAGACATCGACTATTACTTTTATTCCAGAAATAGATGTACAAGGCACATTATTGATTGTTCCTAGCTAATAATGAATTAGAATTATTTTACATATAAGATGGCCACCAGTTAGCTGGTACACTGTGCTGACTTGTTTTCTTTGTTTCAGGCTGCACATGAAGCTATGGGGCAGAAGGGAGGAATCCTACGTTAAGTATTGAGGTCATTTCACAAAGCAGCAGTGATAGTAGTTATTGCTTGCATCGGCCCATTGTTTCAGTTTTTCTAGCAGAAAGAGGTGTCATAGCTGCACTCCAAAGAATTGATTTAATTGAATAAGAAATAGAGGAAATAGATGGAATAATCACGATTACACGTGAACATATACAAGAACTAAAAGATTGACAAGATTGGATGGACCATCTACTTGATAATCTCTTCTGCAGCTATCATGGTATGCTAGTTGTTACTTTTATGGGGATGTAAGCTCTGTAGCAGAAACCTTGTTTCAACCCATGTCTAGCGATGTCTCTGTAATGCTTCATCTTGTTTTTGTTGAAATTCTGGTCTGTAATAAATTTCAAAAAAATTATGTTGATGTAATAGGGTGATCCTACCATGGCCATTAGCGGGCCGAAATATTAACAGACTGTTTAAAACTAGAATTGCACCATAGTTATAGAATACTTAAAATGCTAGCCAGCAGATGGGCCCAATAAACAGTAAAAGGCCATAAGTGGCAGGTCAGATTATTGGTGGGCCTCATAAGCGGCCAAGGCCCTGAAAACATACAGGGTTGAACAGAAATAGGCCAAAATAGTAAAAGGCCCGAATAGTAGTAGGCCCGAAGAGAAATATGCCTGAACAGTAAAAGGCCTAAAACATTAAAAGGCCTGAACGGTAAAAGGCCCGCATAGTAGAGGGCCAGAAGAGCAAAACGAATAGAAAAGTAAAAGGCCTGGATAGTAAATGGCTAGAATAGGAAGCCTAAAACAGTAAAAGGCTATAAGAGTAAAAGGCCTAAATAGTGAATGACCGGAATAGTAAAAGGCTAGAACAGTAAAAGGCCAAAACAGTAAAGGATCCTAACACTGGCAACCTAGAAATGTAAAAGACCATAACAATAAATGGGTAGAATAGGAGCTGACCCTACGGGCTGTAGGAACATTAACGGGACGGCTGCAGGCCTTAATAGTACCTGACCTACTGGCGTAGGCCCCTAATGGGCCGCATATTATTCTACCAAAGTGGGCATTCTTTAGTCCAAAACAGTAATGGGCCTGAAATTATACGGGTCATGGATGGTTGCATTAATGGACCCACATCAAACTTAACAATTAGCAAGCCTTGGCTGGGCCAGACTTCTACCACGGTTTATGTGGCCGTTAACAGCGATAACTGGGCATTAACGGTGTTTGCCACGTGGTATTTTGCATGACATCTGCAGTCAACGCGGTTGGCGAGTAGATCAACGATGGAACAAGTTTTCATGGCTAACGAGTGCGATCCGCCATGGTCAAAAAAACCGTGGTAGATTCTTTTGTGACGAGGGTTTTACCACGAAGGGCATCCATCGTAGAAGACTTTTTAGCCACGAAAAACGGGCCTTCAACCATGCAAATCATCTGTTGTAAAACCCAACTTTTCTTGTAGTGATTTCCTTGCACGCATGGACGATGGGAAACACACAACAGAGACCCACTTAGTCCCTGCCCATGGCACCACGACTTTGACGATGGTGTACACAAATGATGAAGCGACTGTGGAGACAACTCTCGCCAGGTATGAGCAATTGCTTGTGAAATAGATGTACAAGTTTGTGGGGCTAGACTTGGAGTACACCCATGTAGATAAGCGAAAAAATCCTTCATAAGAGATCTCCATCGTGAAAATCGCCATACATGAGGAGGTCCTTGTTTACCACTTCTGCAGGTATGTGAAATATAAATTTGAGATCACCACTTTTGCATCGCTTGTTCCCTTGCATCCCTAAAACCCTCTAACTGCAGGAGTAAACCAACTGAGAAGCATTGTCCAGCTCTAGTCGAGTTCTTGTGTAGGAAAGGGATAAATTTCACTAGCGTGGATATCACAAATGACACAACTATGCTTTCTCGTGCATTGATAAAAATCCAACATAGATACCACATGAACATCCAAAATCTGTACAAGATCAAACCATACCAGAGAAGGATGGAATGGGTGATCTGGCGGTGAAAATCATTGACAGATCCTATGTAGAACTTAAGGAATTGAAGCGAAGCAAGCACAACTACTGGGAGTGGAAGCCAATTAGTCAGGTGCACCTCGAGTATGCAGCCAGAGATGCCTACAGGGCGTACGAGTTGTATAGTAGGCTCATAACCATGAAATATGGGATGGTTCAGGGGATTTTTGCGATAGAGCTATGCCCTAGTTGCAAGCGAGCCCAATACAAGATGTTGGGGATATACTTTCTGGGTATCCTCACTATGCCTCACTGACCAGGGTGGCCCACTTCGGGTTAGAGCTTTGCTTCACAGGTGGCCCGGTCAGGGAGAAGAGATAGAGTCCAGTCCGGCTATGGGAAGGCCTAGAAGACTTACCGAACTAAGGCTTGTAGTGTTACTTGTAGTTCAAGATGTACTATGTAACCGACTCTTAATAATAGCCGGATAGGTCTCTCTTGTAAGCCCTAGGCTGGCTATCTCTATAAGCCGTCCTAGGACAAGCCTTTAGGGCACCCCATAATAGTCTAGAATCTCAACTCGCATAGGAAAAACCCTTGTAACCCATATTCCGGCTATGCCATATTATTGGATTGCTAGCAGGAGTAGGATCCTTCCAAAGCCCGCGGATTCGAACCTAGGTAAACTTGTGTGATCACTGTCCTAGAACACCGTATGTATCACGCCCCTCTCTTCCACATGCCTCGAAGACCCCCTCATGGCGTACTTGTCATCAATGTGATGATAGTTGGCGCCTACCATGGGGGAAGTGAGCTTCGGATCTGTGTTCCAAGCGGAATCTGCCCGAATCGAATCGACGAGACCGTCACCGTCGGTCGCGTCCTCTACGCTAGCGACATCCCTCTCATCGTTCTTGACGAGACCTAGATTCCGACTAGGGAGGCCGTGACTGCCTACACCATCATGTCTTTTTGTGAGATTGATGTTTACATCGGTTTCGCTGAACCTGCCCCACCCACCCCAGCGGTGATGATAGAGGCAGGAGAAGTTTCTGGGTCCACTTTGTCTGCGGAGGCGGCAGAGTTCCGGATCCCGGAAAACAACAATCCCACCCAGCCCGCACCTAACGTGGCGACAGTGGAGAAAGCAGAGCCTAAAGCAGATCTTGCGGTGCAAGTCGAATCTGGAGTGGATCTCCCTAGCGAGGCCGAATCCCATATCGATCTACCCGTCGAGGTCGAAATCTAGGAGGAGAAAGACAATAACTTTGGTTCCGGCTCTTCCAATACCAGAACAGACCAACCTTTCTTGAGGCATACGTTGAGGCCCTTAATGCTGCAAGGCGCAAGCATGGATGAGGTTCTTGAGACCATCAGATGTTTCGAGGAAGCCCACGAGGAAAGCTGCAGCTACCTCAGGAAGCACGCGTCGCACTTTGTCAGGTATGTTGGATCCGGATCCGGCTCTGCCGATGCGGGAGACAACAAAGACTCAGTGATGGAGGCAATCGGAACAAACACCGACTTACCGGCATCTTCGGATGATTCAATGACGTCAGTGGATTTGTGAAAGTTCTCCCTAGAATATGAAGAGGAGTTCAACTCCAAAGCTGCAGAAGAAGGAGAAGCCATGGACAAAGGATCCAGGGAAAACTCTCTCAAAGCGCAGGATGACATGGATCTCGGAGCTAATCCCGACATCCAGATATCCGAAAGTACCGATTAGAGCTTGACTCCGGGAAACAGACCCAAAGCCGTCTTTGCTACCGACGCTACCAAGAAGGCAAAGAAGAGGAACAAGAAGAACAAGACTCCGGCAAAAGATCCTCCAGCAGAGGAAGTGGTTGCTGAAGATTACGAGGAAGACTCGGATGGATCCCTAATCCCAGACGAGCCGAAGGAAACTCCGTTTGATGGATACGTGATTACTGCTGGTGCTCGTAAACTCATCGGAGATGCATTAACAATGCCAATCCCAACTGTTTCAGAGCTTACACCTATAGAATTGGAAGAAAGGGACTAGGCCCTAGAAGCGCATCGTCAAGTAATCCTGGATGAAGCTAACAACATCAAGAAAGAGAAGAAGCGCATTGCTACTGTGGAGCAGTTCATCTCTCTGCAGCATCAGAAGACCCGGAAAGGCCACGTGCGGGCCGACAAATATTCGGAGGTCCACAAGATCCTCTTTGAGGGAGATCCAGGAGCACCTCGGCTCGACAGCAAGGGAGATCTGGTGTATCCAACACTAGTACAAAATATTGTCGTGGCTCGAGATATCCTGGCGAACAATCCAAACCCAGATCAAGTCCGGTTTGGTGTAAAGCTACTTACCAAGGGTCTGGAGAAACAGAAGGTCACGAAATCTAGGAGCGGAAAACTGGTCTCTAAATCTGACCAATGTCGCACGGATCCGGCCTAGGATGACATTAGGCCCCGACAGGACCAGAACAGCATCACCGTACCAACCGTCGAGAAGAAAACTATTCAAGAACCGGATCTTTAGGGCAATGGCACAGAACCGCACATGACTGGAGCAATGTTGCTCCAGTCGTAGAGCGAGATGCAGTTGCGGCACTAGCTCCAAGACACCCGCCCCGGCGAGAGTCGAACAATCGCAGGGAAGACGACAAAGAGCAACATCAGGAGGAGGACCGACAAAGGATGCCACCTCCTAGACATACAAGCCGTCCCGCTGAACCTCACCACAATGGGGGAAACGACAAACATCGTGTCGAGTCAAGCCTCGTAATCAAGACCCTCCCTGGAACCGGAATAATGACGCTACGGATGGAGACCGGCACTTAGTCGGAAATAATCCACCTGCACCACCCTCTCCACCAAGTAGCCATCATACAGGCTCTCGAGGAGGCCAAGGAGTGCGTCGCTGATACGTTGCAAACGTATCTATAATTTTTGATGTTCCATGCTTGTTTTATATCTACTTTCTTATGTTTTGTCCACAATTTGGAGTATTTTTATACATTTTCTAGAACTAACCTATTAACAAGATGCCACAGTGCCAGTTGCCTGTTTTCTTCTGTTTTTGGTTTCAGAAAAGCTAGTAAGGAAATATTCTCGCAATTGGACCGGACAAAAGCCTAAGTCAATATTTCACCAGAAGGAATACCGAGTCCGGAGGGGAGACGAAGAGGGGAGCCAGGGCGGCCACACCCTAGGGTGGCGCGGCCAGCCCTAGCCGCGCCACCACCTGGTGTGGGCCCCCTGGCACTCCACCGACCTTCCCCTTCGCCTATATATTTCCTCCAGGACGAAAACCCTAGGACCCGATCAAAATTCCACGAAAGAGTCTGTAGCCGCTGTCGTTGGATTGATGACAAGTACGCCATGAGGGGGTCCTCGAGGCGTGCAGAAGATAGGGGTGTTAGACGTACGGTGTTCCGAGACGGTGACCACACAAGTTTACCCAGGTTCGAATCCGCCGGCTTTGGACGGATCCGACTCCTGCTAGCAATCCAGTAATGTGGCAGAGCCGGAATATGGGTTACAAGTGTTCACCTGTGCGAGTTGAGATTGTGATTGTAAGGGGTGCCCTAAAGGCTCTCCCTAGGACGGCTTATATAGATATCCGGCCTAGGGTTTATAGGAGAGATCTATCCAGCTATGACTAAGAGTCGGTTACAGAGTACATCTTGAACTACAAGTAACACTATGGGCCTATGTCGGTAAGTATTCTGGGCCTTCCCGTAGCCGGACTGGACTCCGTCTCTTCTCCCCAACTGGGCCGCCCGTGAAGCAAAGCTCTAACCTGAAGTGGGCCACCCTAGTCAGTGAGGAACTGTGAGGATACCCGGAAAGTATATCCCCAACAGCCGCCACCATCTCCATCCCTAGATCAGGAGGGATCTGAAGCTCTTCCCGGCGCCCTGCTGGATGGGAGAGATCACCCTGGAGGCCTTCTTCATCACCATGACTGCCTCTGGTGTGATGCGTGAGTAGTTCATCCCTGGACTATGGGTCCATGTAGTAGCTAGATGGTTGGTTCTTCTCCTTTGTGCTACCATGTTTAGATCATGTGAGCTCCGTTCATGATCAAGATCATCTATTTGTACTCTTACATGTTGTGTTTGCGGGGATCTGATGGATATTGAGATGCTATTTCAGATTCTATCATGTCTATGTTATTTGTGATCTTGCATGCTTTCCGTTGTTAGTAGCTATCTTGGCCAAGTAGATTCTAGGAACTCCAAGAGGGAGTATTTATGCTCGATAGTGGGTTCATGCCTCTAGTAATCTGGGGAAGTGACAGAAATCTCTAAGGTCCTAGATGTGATGTTCCTACTAGGGAGAAAATAGCAATCCTTTGTTCATAGAACAATTGTATTGTTTACTTTACACACTTTGCTTAATGCAATTATCTATTGCTTTCAACTTAATACTGGAGGGAGTTCGGATGATAACCTGAAGGTGGATTATTAGTCATAGATGCAGTTGTATTACGGTCTATGTATAATGTTGTAAAGCCCAATCAAATCTCGTAGGAGTCAAGATGATTAGTATATGCATGTATGCTTTCTCGGTGTCTGTAAGTTGCCTCGCTATAATTTGTTCACCCAACATGTCATCTATCCTAAGGAGAATCACCTCTAGTGAACTATGGACCCCGGTCCATTCTTTTACCATCAATCTACAAGTTATTTATTGTTTCTGTTTACTTTCTGCAAGCAATTACTATCTTCCACACAATATGTTTAATTCTTTGTTTTCAGCAAAACCGGTGAGATTGACAACCTCACTGTAAGTTGGGGGCAAAGTTCTATGGTTGTGTTGTGCAGGATACCACGTTGGAAACAACGCCTTGGAGGTGTTTCCTTGCTCCTACTGCTTCGATAACCTTGGTTTCATAACTGAGGGAAAACTTGCTACTATGCTCATCATACCTTCCTCTTGGGGTTCCCCAACGAGCTCGATATATGTTGAGCCATCAAGCAACTTTTTCTGGCGCCGTTGCCCGGGAGTCAATGACATCTTCCCAAGGGGAGTCCCTCATAACCAATCTCTTTACTTTGTTTTTTTGTTTTGCTTAGTTTATTTTTGCTTCATATGCTTGTTTCTTTTATCAAAAACACACACAAAAATTAGTTGTACTAGTTTGCTTCTTAACATTAAAAACACAAAAAATGAATACTCTTGAAAACACTAAGTTGTGTGACTTCACTAGCACCAACAACAATGATTTTATGTGCACACCTATTTCTCCACCTGTTCCTGAAGCTACTTTCTTTGAAATTAAACCTACTTTGCTCAATCTTGTTATGAAAGAACCATTCTCTTGTGTTGGTACTATAGATGTTGCTGCTCATCTTAATAAATTTGTTGAACATTGTGAGATGAAAAAACATAGGGATATAGATGGGGATATTATTAAGCTTAAATTGTTTCATTTCTCTCTGAGAAGAAAAGCTAAAGAATGGTTGCTATCCCTAACTAGAAATAGTATTGATTCTTGGACTAAATGCAAAGATGGTTTCATTGGAAATTACTATCCTCCTACTAAGATTATATCTATGAGAAGTGAAATAATGAAATTTAAACAACCTAATAATGAACATGTTGCTCAAGCTTGAGAAAGAATGAAATCTCTGGTAAAGAATTGTCCCACTCATGGACTGACTGCTTGGATGATTATCCAAACCTTTTATGCATGACTGAATTATTCTTCAAGAAACGTATTGGATTCTGCTACTGGAGGTACCTTTATGACCATTACTTTGGGTGCTGCAACAAAGCTTCTGGATAATATGATGGTTAACTATTCTGAATGTCGCACTGAGAGAGCTCCACAAGGTAAGAAGGTAAATTCTGTTGAAGAGACCTCCTCCTTAAGTGATAAAATTGATGTTATTATGCCTATGCTTGTTAACGGGAAAGCTCATATTGATCCAAATCATGTTCCCTTAGCTTCTTTGGTTGCTCAAGAAGAGCAAGTTGATGTGAACTTTATTAGAAATAATAATTTTAGCAACAATGCCTACAGGAATAATTTTGGTAATAATAATTATAATCCATATTCTCCCAGTGGTAATGCTTATGGAAATTCCTACAACAATAATAGAAGTGCACCCTCTAAACTTGAAGTCATGCTTAAAAATTTTATTAGTAAACAAACTGCTTTTAATAAAACTATTGAGGAAAAACTCTCTAATGCTGAAAGAAATAGCATCATTGTCTAAGCACAATCTTCTTTGAATAAAATGGCTGCTAAACCTGAAACTATTGAAAATCCCTTTGCTGCTACTAATGCCATACAAGTTAGAATTGATGGAAATGTTAGACTGTTAGCTGAACTACATGCTAAGTGGGAAAGAGAAGATTAAATTGCTAGAAATATTAGTATTTCTACTATCACCACCACTAATGTTAATGCTAGCAAACCACATCAAGTTCCTTCTGCAACAATGCCTAAAACCAATGGAACCTTTTCTAATAAAAATGCTGAAATTCTTTGAAATATGGGAAACAATAGCTCTACTACCTTAGATGGTAATTATGATTTTAATCTTGATGGTTGCAATATCTCGGAAGTAATTATGTTCCTACAAAAGCTTGCTAAAAGTCCTAATGCTAGTCCTATGAATATGGCCTTTACAAAACACATTAGTGATGCTCTCATAAAAATTAAAGAAGAAAAGATGAAACATAAAGCTTCTATTCCTATGAAATTAGAAGATGGTTGGGAACCCATGATTAATATGAAAGTGAATGATTTTGATCTCAAAGCTCTATGTGATCTTGATAGTAGTGTTTCTATTATGCCTAGAAAGATTTATGAAATGCTTGATTTTCCACCATTAGAAGATTGTTATTTAAATGTCCAACTTGATGATAATGCTACAAAGAAACTCCTGGGGAGTATTAATGATGTTCTTATTATGGTTAACAATGCCTATGTCCATGTTGATTTCTATGTTTTGGATGTTGAATGCAATGCTTCTTGTCCTATTATTTTGGGAAGACCTTTTCTTAGAACTGTTGGTGCCATTATTGATATGAAAGAAGGCACCATTAAATATCAATTTCCACTCAAGAAAGGTATAGAAAACTTCCCCAAGGAGAGAAGATTCCTTTTTCCTCACCTACTAAAACAAAATTTTCTCTTAATGCTTCTTCATTTGAGAATACTTGATTCTTTTCTTGCTTCTTATGCCTAGCTCAAAGGCGTTAAAGAAAAGCACTTATTAGGAGATAACCCAAATTTCGTTAGGAATCTTTTGTTGAGTCTTGGAAGTTATTGCTTCAGTAATAACCTCTCCATATCATTTTTGTGTGGTTTTTGTGCCAAGAGTAACCTCTAATGAGAGAGAAGTAAGACTTGGGAAAGTTGCTGTCCTGAAACAGATTTTTGTGCTTCGTTGTAAAAATTCATGAACAATCTCTGTACGTCGGTTTGAACTGTAATGTTTTGTGCTTCTGCCCCAGGTTTTTATCCAACTTTCGTTAGTTCAACACTTTTCCATTTGAGCAACATAAGGTCTTCGAAAAAATTGGTTTTTACCTGTTGGTCTGTTTTGACAGATTTCTGCCATTCTTTGCATTTGCCTCTTAATCTCTTTCTCTTTGAGTTCTCTCTAATCATTTGAACTTTTTAAAGCAAGTGCTATAGTAGATTGTGTTTTAATGAAAGTTTTACTTGTGTTGAAACTGAACCAAAAGACTTATTATCTTGAGTGCACTAATGTTGCTAATGAAGATTGTGTGAAGTTTTGTATGAAGGAAATTTTAAAGTGTAGGGAAGAGTAATGTGATAAGACGAAGTATGGAAAAATCTCAAGCTTGGGGATGCCACCCGTGTCACCCCAACAAATATTCAAGAAGTACAAGCGTCAAAGCTTGGGTATGCCCAAGGCATCCCCTTCTTCATCAATAAAAATTTCAGGTTTCTTCCTAACACTTCATTTTTATTGTTTCATGCACAATTGTGTTGTTCTCGGAGCGTCTTCGATTATTGTTTTTTGTTTTCGTTTGCTTAGTTTGCTTGAATAAGTTGGTTGGACCCCCGCATTCATACATAGTTTCAAATAGGTTGATTTGGATTGGAAAAGAGTAGGAAAGTTCATGCTTAAGTGGTATAAAAGGAGCTTGTTTTTGACTGTGACTTAGACTTTATCATGTCATGCTTGATATTGTTTTGGCTTTATGCTTAGTGATTATTGTTGTAGTATGACTTGTTAAAAAAGTTGAGATTGCTTAATGTGCCTTGAAAGAATCATGCGTTGTTTTAGCATATAAAAGCATAATATTGTGGTATTCTCCTTTGACGCTTTATCTGAGTTGACTTGGCGCATGCTCACACCATTTTAAGACTATACCAAGTCACCATAGCCTCTATGATCATTTAGTTTTTGACTTGTAATATCATTTTATGCTTTAATTAATAATGTTTTGTCGCTTCCATACCAAGTATGAGTTCCACTCATGCATCCAACTCCAAATAAAACCAAGTTATTCCAAAGAGTCCACCATACCTACCTATTAGCATTTACTATTCTAAGTATATTCATGTTTTTTATCTACCTTCCAAATTAAACTTGTTATGTGAAATTAGTGATTAAAGCTCTGACAAACTAGATGGCACACTTTACTTTCCTTGCACTTAATAACCTTGAACCATTGTGCCCATATATGTTGCGTATATGCTTGTGTTTTATAAGTTGTAAATTAGCAGAACCATGTTACCATGGGGTACGTTTTCAACATTGCACTTTATTTAGTTGATATCATGTTCTTTTGCTTATGGATCCCGGCAGTGTGAAATAAAAGGGGAGCTTGTAAGCTCATGGAGTTTGTATATGTGTTAGAGAAACGCCTGGGCCGCTAGCCTAAGCCATGCCTCATCATGGTGGAAACTTGCAGCATAACCATAATGAGCAATCCGTGAAGCATCCTTAAAAAAAACTATGCAAATAGCAAATAAAAAGATCGCTGAGATGCTCATTGTCTGTTTGCCTTGTCATTTTGATATGGTAATGCTTCCATATCATCGGGCAAGGGGTACCCCGTTGGCGGTTCTCTATGATACACATGTACTTACAATGACAAGAACTTACTCGTGACTAAAGTTGAGTATCATGAGGTTCGGTCTTTGTAAGTAAGGGGCATGAGATTTCAATTTATAACTTGTCAAGCATATCCTCATATTTGTTAACTTTAACCTTAATCACCTAAAGATGCTTATGATAGGGGTAATGAGAGCTGAAAGCTAATAAGTACCATAATTTTTGGAAGCTCTTTATGAGACTTGAATCCCTGCTTCCTTCTATGAAGGGCCTTTCTTTTACTTTTATGTTGAGTCTCCATCTTTATGCACCTATTGAGAGAGCATAGTGGTTGTTCTTAGTTTAATGTGCATTGTCCCAAAACTTGTTGATTGATTCATAACCTTGATATTGCTTGTTCTTAAACTATTTGTATCTAGTCACCCTTATGAACTTTGAAGGTGTCCTATGCATTTATGTTTTGCTACACTATGAGGGACAAGCTGAATACCATTCTCATTATGTTTTCTATATGTGAAACAAACAAACGTCTTTCAAAGCATTGTTATTCATGAATCTTTTGTTTGTACCTTTTCATGTTATAACATAGTTGCCATGTCTTATTGTTAGAACTATATCTTTCATGCTATGTTAAAGTACTATGATCCCAACTATCAATGTTTTACAAATACTTTGATCAAGATTATGATGGTGCATGTCACCTCAAAATTTATTCTTTTTTATCACTTACATACTCGAGGACGAGCAGGAGTTAAGCTTGGGGATGTTGATACGTTGCAAACGTATCTATCATTTTTGATTTTCCATGCTTGTTTTATATCTACTTTCTTATGTTTTGTACACACTTTGGAGTATTTTTACACATTTTCTGGAATTAACCTATTAACAAGATGCCATAGTGCCAGCTGCCTATTTTCTACTGTTTTTGGTTTCAGAAAAGCTAGTAAGGAAATATTCTCGGAATTGGAACGGATAAAAGCGCAAGTCAATATTTCACCAGAAGGAATACGGAGTCCGGATGGGAGACGAAGAGGGGAGCCAGGGTGGCCACACCCTAGGGTGGCGCGGCCAGCCCTAGGCACGCCGCCACCTGGTGTGGGCCCCCTGGCACTCCATTGACCTTGCCCCTTCGCCTATATATTGCCTCCTGGATGACAACCCTTGGACCCGATCAAAATTCCACGAAAGAGTCTGTAGCCGCCGCCGTCTCCATCCCTAGATCGCGAGGGATCTGAAGCTCTTCCCAGTACCCTGTCGGAGGGGAGAGATCACCCTGTAGGCCTTCTTCATCACCATGATTGCCTCCGGTGTGATGCGTGAGCCTTTCATCCCTGGACTACGGGTCCATGTAGTAGCTAGATGGTTGGTTCTTCTCCTTTGTGCTACCATGTTTAGATCTTGTGAGCTCCGTTCATGATCAAGATCATCTATTTGTAATCTTACATGTTCTGTTTGCGGGGATCCGATGGATATTGAGATGCTATTTCAGAATGATTATTGATTCTATCATGTCTATGTTATTTGTGATCTTGCATGTTTTCCGTTGTTAGTAGATTTCTTGGCCAAGTAGATGCTAGCAACTCCAAGAGGGAGTATTTATGCTCGATAGTGGGATCATACCTCTAGTAATCTGGGGAAGTGACAGAAATCTCTAAGGTACTCTATGTGATGTTGCTAATAGGGAGAAAACAGCAATCCTTTGTTCATAGAACAATCGTATTGTTTACTTTACACACTTTGCTTAATGCAATGATCTGTTTCTTGCAACTTAATACTGGAGGGGGTTTGGATGATAACCTGAAGGTGGATTATTAGTCATAGATGCAGTTGGATTATGGTCTATGTATAACTTTGTAATGCCTAATCAAATCTCGTAGGAGTCAAGATGATTAGTATGCATGTGCTTTCTCGGTGTCTGTCAATTGCCCCGCTGTAATTTGTTACCCAACATGTCATCTATCTTAAGGAGAATCACCTCTAGTGAACTATGGAACCTGGTCCATTCTTTTACCATCAATCTACAAGCTATTTACTATTTTCTGTTTACTTTCTGCAAGCAATTACTATCTTCCACACAATACGTTTAATCCTTTGTTTTTAGCAAAACCAGTGAGATTGACAACCTCACTATAAGTTGGGGGAAAGTTCTGTGATTATGTTGTGCAGGATTCCAAGTTGGAAACAACACCTTGGAGGTGTTTCCTTGCTCCTATTTGTTCGATAGCCTTGGTTTCATAACTGAGGGAAAACTTGCTATTGTGCTCAGCATAACTTCCTCTTGGGGTTCCCCAACGAGCTTGATATATTTTTTCCAAGCTTACGATGGTGTGGCCCGGCCAGATACTTGGCTCCAGGATTTTTTCCAGGCTGAAGGAAATATGCCCTGAGAGGCAATAATAAAGTTGTTATTATGTATTCCTCGTATATGATAGATGTTTATTTTGCATGCTATAATTGTATTGATAGGAAAATTCAATACATGTATGTTCAATAAACAAATAAAAGGTTCCTAGTTATGCCTCTCTTATAGACTAGCTCGTTGATTAACAAGATGATCAAGGTTTCCTGATCATGGACATTGGATGTTGTTAATAACAAGGTCACGGCATTGGTGATATGATGTGATGAACATTCATCCGAAGTATAGCATTACGATCAAAGTTATTATGTTTATATTGCTATAACATCATACGAAGTAATCTTAGTCGTTAGACCATGAGATCATGTTAATTGCTAATAGCGGAAGCGTATCTTGATAACATCAAACGTCACACCGTAACAAGGTGACTATAAAGGTGGGTTCAGTGCTTACAAAAGTGTTATGTTGAGGCTCATGGATCAAGAGTGGAATTTGTCAATCCCGATGACGGATAGATATACTCTAGGCCCTCTCGGTGATATCACATTAAGATAGCTTGCAAGCAAGTGATGTGATCACTAGAATGTTATATCACGGGAACGAGAAAAGAGTGCATGTAGGTAACGAGATAAAACTAGGTATTAGGATACCGATGATCGAATCTCAGACATGGATTATATCATGAGACAAAGGGATTAATTTGCTAGCATTAAAGGTTCTCACGATCACAGAAGTCATCGTTGAATGTGCAGGAGTCAGTTTGGATCTCCAGGTCCCGCTTCTGATTATTGATTTGAGAGGGGTCTCAATCATGTCTGCATTATTCGCGAACCGTAGGGTGACACACTTAAGGGTTGCCGGACACCATTTTGGAGCACATATGTTTCAAACGACAGAATTGCAAAGCGCAGGAATTGTTTCGATAGAAACCGGAATTGTTTCGGGTGAAATTGCAGAAAGTGGTTGTGCATGTGATATTGAAATGTTGGAAGGGGTTTTATGTGAATGTTTGTTAGTTAAAGTAATTAACAAAATTCTGAATAAAATAAATAAAAGAGTTTTATTAATTGATAGTTGCATTAAATTTGGTGGAAATTTAATGCATGTGAGTGGAATTTTGGGTGGAGCTTGAATTGATGTGAGTGGAGCTTCCACCACATGAATTAGGAAGAGGTGGGGGCACCCCCCTTGGCCGCCGGCCATAGGAGGGGAGGAGCCCCCCCTCTCCTATAAAAGGCCCCCCTCTCCTCCCTCACAAAGCACACCTCCTCGTGAAGGATCTCTCTCCCCCTCTAGATATATTCCCCCATGGTCTCGGATTAGCGAGATACATGTTCCCGGTGGCCTTGCATATGGAAGGAGTTGTTGCTTCTGCTGATTCACTGGAGCAAGGAGGTGGAGGTTGTCCGGTGGCTTGAACGTGTGTGCGAGGACAGATGCGCTGCTGATTTGCGGCGCTAGGACTTCCACACGATATTGAGATCGGCAAGCGTACGACTACATCATCCACGAGTTCCAACTCGTTAACAAAACTCTATTATCTTCGAGGGTAAGTTATCTATGGATGTATATCCACCCGTTTCTTGTATCTAGTAGATAGATCTTGGCGTATAGTTCTCATCGTAGGAAATTTTTTGTTTTCTATGCTGCGAACCCAACACAGGCTTGCTGCATCGCCAAAGGCAGAAATAGCTTGGTCGCGACCCGGTATCTCCCGCTTATGATGAGGAAGATTGCATGATCCTGGCTCAATGAACTCCCGGAGAACACCATTCACAACTGGTATGACATGCAAAGTGTGTTCTTTCGGCATTTCGAAGGCACATATCAGAGGCCATGTACGGTTGGAGACCTACAGCGTTGCACCCAAAAAGCCGGAGAAACTTGCCGGATTATCTCGGACGACGGATCGACACCAAGAACTCCTGTGAAGGAGTAAACGATCAAACTGCGATTGAAGCTTTCATTGCAGGACTCCCAATTGGTTTACTACAACACCATTTGAAGTGCGACAAGGTCACTGATCTGGGAGAGATGATAGAAACAGCAAGTGAATATGCAGATGTAGATGATGACGTGGAAGGACAACCGAACGTCCTGGCTATACCACAGTCGGCAAAACAACCAAAGCAACAAGCTCAGAAGCGCAAGAATACCTCGGAAGAAAAATCCAACACGGAAACAGCGGTTGTCACTGCTACTTTCGGGTCTGGAGGACGAGGAGGGCGCGGAGGCGGCCGCGGACGCGGTCGTGGGACGTCAAGAGTCTAGGGTAGAGGAGACTAGCAACCTAGCAAAACCTACTCCTGGGCCGACATTGCCAACAATCCATGTGTGTGTCACTTAGATGCCAATGGGGGCTTGTCCCACAGAAATGCCGAGTGTCGTTTCAATGACAACATCAAGAAAGACGATCCCGCTGGCTATAGGGTTAAGCGGAAGAAGCGAAAGAAGAATCCCAAAAAAGAAAAGGAGACCAAGGAAGATTCTGACATGGAGGATGCAGAGCCTTCAAATCCCAAGTCGGATAGAAAGAAGAACTTCCCAACAAAGAAAGACACCTATGTCACTTTCCTTGGGTCTCAACTATCTAAGGTCAAGAAAGAAGTCTTGCATGAGCTCAGTGCAACTGTTCTGGCTGTCCCTCAATTCTTGGACTAGTTGGAAGTGACAATCACCTTTGACCGTGGTGATCATCTTCCTAAGTTACACATGCGTGGAAAATACGCGTTAGTCGTCAATCCACTTATTGATGGCTATGGTTTATCCAAGACCCTCATGGACGGCGGCAGCAACATCAACATCCTCTACATCAAAACGTTGTGTCGGATGAGGATCTCAGAAACTCAGTTGAATCACAGCTCTATGGTCTTTCACGGAGTTGTCCCAGGAAGACAAGAAAATTCCTTGGGAGAGATCACTTTGGATGTTACTTTTGGAACTCCAAGGAATTACCGGACGGAAGCACTTTCCTTCGAAGTAGTCCCATTCAAGAGCGCATACCATGCTATATTCAGACGACCGGCTTACTCAGCTTTCATGGCTCGTATGTGTTACATTTATAATATGATGAAAATTCCAGGTCCCAGGGGCGTGAGCACCATCAGGGGAGACCCAAAGAACGCACGAGAGTGCAAGGACGGAAATGCCGCCTTTGCTGAAGCCGTACTACACGCCTAGGAGTACCAGGAGATCAAGAAGACCATCGATCAGTCTGAGATGCCCGCGACGAAGGAGGTAACCAAGTCGACTCCGGAGTTCAAGGCATTGGAAGAGATGAAGATGAGGCCGTTGAAGGATGATGACCCCTCCAAGGGGACCCAGATAGGTGTAGTTTTAGATACAGCATAGGAAAGCGCGCTTGTCAAGTTCCTCCAAGCAAATCAATATATCTTTGCATGGCAGCCATCTGACATAACCGGAGTACCTAGGGAACTTTCCCAGCACTCTCTAAATGTACACCGAAATGCTAAACCCATCGAACAGTCCCTACAAAGTTTCGGAGATGAAAAGTGAAAAGCAATAGCTAAGGAACTAGCCCGGCTCGAGTTAGCCAGATTCATAGAAGAGGTCATCCACTGAGTGGTCGGCCAATCCTGTAATGGTCTGTTGGGGGGATACCCCCGGGTAGGGTCACGCCGGGGTATAAAGGCCTAGTTAGCCGAGGTACGGCAAGGTCAAAGCATGTGCTGGCCGAGTCACCACAAGGCAGGTCGGATCACGGAGTAACCTGGACCAGGGGACGTCCACCTGACTTGGTCTCAACCGACTTAAGCCGTATGTCGGTAAGATGTGTCTAACTTGTATGCAGGAACAGGTGTGGCCGGATCAACTATGTAGGATCCGGGTTATATCAAGCTTATAAGAGAAGGAAGGTATCTCGCTAGTCAAAGGTGACAACTGTACGCAGAGCGTGAGCGAAGCGGACAGGGGCCGGACCACCGAAGCGTGCCGACAAAGGTGACAAAGCCAATGTCGGGTGACGCAGGCGCCGCAGAGGCTCACGTAGCCTCTGCATGGGTGACGCGGGGGAAAAATTGACCCGGTCGCCTTACTATCTTGGGAGGAGGCATATTCCATGGAATATGCCTCCACGTATGCCCTAAGTGGAGACCTAGCCACCCCTATATAAGGAGGGCTAGGGCTTCTGTAGAGGGGGTTGGATTCTGAGAGGTCGAAATCTGAAAGGTTGGTCTCTAGCGTGTAGCAGTTTACTAGTTAGCTCCAGAGGGCAAGCTAGTGGTGAGGGTAAGAGAGTCCCTTCTTCCTCCTCTCTCCAATACAGCTCTAGGAGCACTTGTAATCTGCGAAGGTGAATCTAATACAAAGCTTCCGTGTGTGGAATCACCACACTATCCCTCCCTGGATTCCCCTAGTGCATTTAGTCCCCATCTTTAGCCTATCCATGGCATCTGCCGTGACACCACGACGACAGTTGGTGCCCACCGTGGGGCTAGCGGCGCTAGCAGGGGTGAAGATTCGGACGGGAAACCTCATCGGCACCGGCGAATGCATCGTCTCCGGGCTCGTTCAGCGCTTTGGAGTGCTGGACTTTGTCAGCAACAACGCTGGCTGCTTCGGAATGCGCCCACTTCCGCGCAACGGCCTCTTCGTCAAGCTCGGCGCACACAAGGTCTACCTTGCTGTCGATGTGTCGTGCGTTCATCCACGGCACGTCGTCGAAGGAGGCGAGCCACCCCTTAGTGTGGTTCACGGGGCACGTATCACTCGCTCCCCGGACCGTGCAGAGGTGATGATGACTGCGCCAGGTGCAAGCGCAAGCAAGGATCCGGCACTAGATCCGGAGGTAACGCCTAAGGCACCGAGAAAAAGTAGAGGACCTCCACTAGAGAGGCTTGAGAATGTGCTGCAGCAGGCAATGGATAGCTTGGCAAACCTAGTAGAAGCAGTAGTAGATCCGGCTCAGGCACAGGCCGAGCTAGAGGAAACTAGGCAGAAAATACTAGAGGGTGCAGAAAAGATAGCCGCGGCTCAGCAATCGTTAAACATGACACTGCGTGAGTACGCAAAGGCAAACAAAGTAGATGTTGTAAAAGTGAAAGGGAGAAATCTCATGAGTGAGATGAACAGAGAGGGTGATACTAGGATTGAGGAATCAGAGAACTGTTTGTCCGTGGGGCTGCCGAGGTATAGTACCCCGGCGAAGAACCTCAGAGCAGCGGATGCAGCTGCGTCCGAATTAGAGGATTTGACGGGTGAAGCCCGTCAAAGACAGCAGGAAAGAGTCAATGAGTTGGTCCGGATCACGAACAGGCAAAACGAGGAGTTTCTTAGGGCTAACCCGGAGAGAGCTGGGGCCTCCAAGATCATTCACTCGGCGGTGGGCAACCCAGAAAAATCCGCTGGAGCCGCATCGTCTCCTCATGGCAATCCTAGGAGAGAGGAGGTAGTAACTTCGGCCAGGAGGAATAAACAGATAGTCCCATATGACCCGGCAAGGGCAGGGAAAGGAAAAGAAGTGCAAAGAAATGAAGATCGAAGGAGTGTGAGCCGAGGTGAAGCTGGCCGAGGTAACCGCAACCAAGGCAATGCCGGTCAAGGGAATGCTGTAAACGGCAATGCCGGACATCATAATTCGGTAGTTGCAGGTCAACCGTAGCAGCGGAATATACCACGGCAAGAGTGCAGCGCCGGCCAAGGTATGCAACAGAGAGCAGCTCCACAGGAGCAAGATAGATACAATGATGGAGATTAGGAGATGGTGAACGCTGGCTATCCCAGACCAGACTATCACGTGATAGGGTCAAGATTGGGAGGCAGAAACTTGATGCCTGATGACGCTAGGTTAAAACTGGATCGGCTGTATAGGTCGGAGCAAATAGAGTGTCAAGGTCCTCCGGGTCCAGCATGTTTCGGGCCTCGAATCATGAAGGAACCTCTGGTACCTAACTTTTAGTTACCCAGAGGCACAAAGACATATGACGGTAGCACTAAGCCGGAGGATTGGTTGATTAACTATGCGACGGCTGTAAAAATCACCACAGGCAACTTAAGGTGGGCTGTGAGATATGTACCCCAGATGTTGGAGGGGCCAGCAAGGGTATGGCTAAACAATTTGCCACCCGGAAGTATTAACTGTTGGATCGATTTTGAGGAGATATTTGTTAGCAATTTCTCAAGTACGTATCAGAGGCCCAACAAGCCACATACCCTAGCAATGTGCAGGCAGAGACCAAATGAGACAGACCGGGAGTTTTTAACCTGTTGGTGCACTGTGCGAAACTCGTGTGAGGGTGTGATTGAGTCATAGGCCATAGCTTGGCTTGCGCAAGGATGCAAATATGCAAGCATGCTATGGCAAAGGTTGCAAAGGGATATGCCAACCACCTTGGCAGAAACGATCCCGATTGCTGATTCATATGCTTTGGGTGATCCGACACAACCTAGGCTCACCTCAAACAAGTCAAGCGAGGAGTATTGTCAGCGAGATGGAACCGGGTCATCCCGAAGAAATGATTACCGAGGTAAAAGAAGGGATGACAGACCGGATTATCGCTACAGTTCGCAACAAGTTGTAGCTGTGAAGAAGGACCGTCCGAGGTATACCTATGAAGCAATGCTGGATTAGCCGTGTAAATTTCACACGCCTAATCCAAGTAACCCAGCAGGTCACACAACTAGGCAGTGTGAGTGGATGCGAAAGATAGAACAAAGTGGTTCGGGGAATGCTCAGGCACCTCGGAATGATCAACCTTGGCAGGAGTTACCCCGGCAGCAATTGCTCTCCGGAGCAAACATGCAACAGTTAATGTTGCCTCCCCCTCCGCCGAGGTATGACAACAATGAGAGAAGGGATGGAGTGCATCAGGTGGAAAACCAAAACCAGCAGGATCAAAGGTACCCCGGAAATGAGGGGAGGAATGAGTACAGAGAGCACCATCAGAGTTACTTTGTATTCACTACAGAAGAGACAGACAGAAAGAGCTTGCAGCGCCGACATATGGAAGTGAATGCGATAATGCCAGCTATGATGAGGTATATGCCTTGGTCAGACCAGGAAATTACCTGGAGCATCAAAAATCATCCCAAGCTTATGCCAAGTCCTGGTTCATACGCACTAGTGCTGGATCCGACATTCATTGGGCCTAACATCAACGTGAGATTCTCCAAGGTGCTGATTGATAATGGTAGTAGCATCAACATCATATATGTGGACACGATGCGAAAATTGGGCATCTCGGAAAACATGCTCCAAGCTACAAGGACAACTTTCCATGGCATTGTGTCAGGCATTTCTTGTGAGCCCATAGGCAAGGTCCGGGTTGACGTTTTGTTCGGCACAAGAGATAACTGCCGAACTGAGAATTTGGAGTTCGAAGTGGTGAACTTAGAAAGTGTGTATCACGGGTTACTCGGTAGCTGAACAAGTTTATGGAAAGTTGTCACATCAGTTACTTGAATATGAAGCTGCCTAGGCCAAATGGCGTAATTACCATAGCTGGAGATTTCTGACGTTCAATTGAGTGTGCATCTGCCAGGTCAAACCTGGCTGAGTCACTCGTGATTGCGCAAGAAAAGAGAAAGATCCAGGAAGTGGCGGCATTGGCTCAGTCCGCGCAGCAGTATATGTCGGCATTGAGTAACCCGCATGGAAGTGTCTCATTCCAAGCGAAAAAAGATACCAAGAAGGTGCATGTTGATGATATGTTTCCTGAGCGTATCGTAACGAGTGGTGCCAGGTTAAGTGACAAATAGGAAAGCGAGCTCGTCAGCTTCCTCCGTGAGAATCAGGATATTTTTGCTTGGTCCCCGCAGGACCTGCAAGGTGTTCCGAGGGAGTTGGCCGAGCACTCTTTGAATGTCAGACCAGGAGCAAAGCCGGTGAAGCAACCCCTCTGCCGCATCGCTGAAGATAGGAGAAAGGTCATAGGAGATGAAATAGCTCGGTTGTTGGCTCCAGGATTTATTATGGAAGTGTTTTACCCGGATTGGCTGTCTAATCCGGTGTTGGTGGAGAAGAAGAAGGATGATCCAAACGTGGCAGTGGTTTGGCGTATGTGTATCGATTACACGAACCTGAATAAGGCGTGTCCAAAAGATCCATTCCCACTGCCAAGGATAGACCAAGTCATAGAGTCCACTGCTGGGTGTGAGTTGTTGTCGTTCATTGATGCATATTCTGGTTTCCACCAAATACCTCTGAATCCAAGTGATCAAATAAAGACTGCGTTTATCACCCCGTATGGGGCTTATTGCTATCGCACCATGCCTTTTGGTTTACGTAATGCAGGGGCAACGTACCAAAGATGTATGCAAAAATGTTTGCATGACCAAATTGGTCGAAATGTGTAGGTGTATGTGGATGATGTTGTGATAAAGATGAAGGAAAGAAAAACGCTCCTTGACGATATCAGGCAGACATTCGCGAACCTAAGGAGGTTCCGGATGAAGCTTAACACGGAAAAATGTACCTTCAGTGTCCCGACTGGAAAATTACTCGGATTCCTCGTCTCCAGCCGAGGTATTCAGGTCAATCAAACTAAGATCCGGGCCATAGAATGAATGGAGCTGCCGAAGTGTCTTAACGATGTCCAGAAGTTCACTGGTTGCCTGGCATCGTTGAGTCGGTTTGTATGTCGGTTGGGAGAAAAGGCACTGCCTCTCTATCAACTCATGAAAAAGTCGGATAAGTTCATTTGGACGCCGCAAGCCAATGAACCCTTTGCTCACTTAAACAAAATGTTAGCCATTGCACCAGTGTTAGCCTCTCCACTATCAAAGGAGCCAATGTTGCTCTATATAGCCACAACCAACCGAGTTGTAAGTGTAGTGATTGTGGTAGAGCGCGATGAAGAGGGTAAGTCAGTGCAAAGGCCAGTGTATTATCTAAGTACGGTATTATCAGCCTCAAAGCAGAACTAGCCTCACTATCAAAAAGTGGCATATGGTGTGTATATGGCAGCTAAGAAGCTAAAGCACTATTTCGAGGAACACCCAATAAAGGTAATATGTGAAGCTCCCATATCCGAGATAATGAGCAACAAGGATGCGAGTGGCAGGATTGCGAAATGGGCAATTGAACTAGCACCTTATGCGCCACGGTATGACAGAAGAGAGGCAATTAAATCTCAGGATGTGGCGGACTTTTTTGTGGATTGGGCCGAGGTTCAATATGAGACACCATTACCAGATCCGAACTACTGGAAAATGCACTTTGACGGATCAAAAACAAAAACCGAGTTAGGTGCCGGAGTTGTGCTTACCTCGCCAAAGAAGGACCAGCTGAAATATGTGCTGCAGATCCACTTCACTGCATCAAACAATGTTGCAGAATACGAGGCACTTATACACGGGCTTAAAGTGGCAAAGGAGGTTGGAATACGCCGGATCCAATGCTTCGGCGACTCGGATCTCGTAGTCCAGCAGGTCTCCGGGCAATGGGATGCTTTGGACGCAAACATGGCATTGTACAAATTTCATGTGCAGAAGATATCTGGTTACTTTGAGGGATGCGAATTTCACCATATACCTCGGGTGGAAAATGAGGCTGTCGACGTGTTGTCGAAGCTTAGTTCAACCCGACAAGCAATTCCACCAGGCGTGGCACTGGAGCACCTCAGAAAACCATCCATCAGACCATCCCCGGAGTCTGACTCAATTTTTAACCCGGTAAATCCGGAATCAGAGGCTGTGCCCATGGACATTGATGTAGGGAGTGGTTCGCGAAACCCGGGGACTGCCTTGGCAAACCCGGGGACTGCACAGCATGGTCCGATAGAAGTTATGCCGGTGGATCTAATGGAAATTGATGAGGATGTGTTCCCAGTGAGAGCTGTGCCAGCTTGGGCATTGCCAATATTCCAATTCCTAAAGGATGGAACCTTACCCACTGAGGGGGTACTTTCCAGGCAAACTCAGAGGAGGGCAAAAGCATATACGATCATCAATTCCGAGCTATACAAAAGGAGTGTGACCAATGTCCTCCAGCGATGTGTTGACCTGGAGGAAGGACTTGACATCCTCCGAGATATACATCAAAGGGAATGTGGGCATCATGCTTCATCCAGAGCCTTGGTAGCAAAAGCTTTCCGCCATGGGTCTTACTGGCCAAGTGCCTTAGAACAAGTAGAAGATCTGGTGAGAAAATGCAATGGCTGTCAGAGATATGCGACGAAAACACATATGCCAATGTTGGAGCTCAAGACCATACCAATTACATGGCCATTTGCCGTATGGTGCTTGGATATGGTTGGCCCGTTTAAACCAGCAAAAGGGAATATGACTAACATTTTGGTCATGGTGGATAAATTTACGAAGTGGATTGAAGTAAAGCCAATAATAAAATGTGATGGAGCCACTGCCGTAACTTTCCTCAAAGACATCATCTTGAGATATGGTTATCCGCACAGTATCATAACAGATAATGGCACAAATTTTGCTAAGGGAGCATTTGCGCATTTTTGCCGAGATAAGAAGATCCGGCTGGACGTTGCCTCGGTAGCCCACCCCGCATCGAACGGACAAGTGGGAAGATCCAACGGATTAGTATTATCCGGAATAAAACCCCGGCTCATTGAGCCGCTGCAAAGGTCAGCGGGGTGCTAGATAGAAGAACTACCAGCGGTACTGTGGAGTTTAAGAACAACTCTGAATCGATCAATAGGCTATACGCCATTCTTTCTGGTATATGGGGCAGAAGCTGTATTACCAGCCGACATAGAGCATGACTCGCCTAGAGTCACCCAATACACAGAAGCCAAAGTGCAAGAGGCCTGGCAAAATGATGTTGATCTGCTGGAAGAAGCGAGAGAATTGGCATTGTCCAGATCCGCCATATATTAGCAAAATCTCCGATGCTAACATAGCCGGAAAGTAAGCCCCCGAGTTTTTCGGGAAGGTGACCTGGTACTCCGGTTGGTACAACATACTGCTGGCATGCATAAATTATCCCCCCCATGGGAAGGGCCATTCATTTTGAGCAAAGCATTGCACAATGATTCTTATTATCTTATCGATGCAAAACCACAGGAGAAGAACAAGGCGGACAGGTCCGGCGAGGAATCCAAACGTGCATGGAATGTAGCTCTACTTCGTCCTTTCTACACTTAGCAGAGAAGTGTTTGTATCCGAGTTCCTCATATGTCGGTATGTGTGCCGACAATGAGCTTATCAATGAAATTGTGACACCTCGAGCAGTAACTCGGGGACTGCCTTAGTAATTTTAGTTGTCTTCTGTATTTATTAGTTATATGTCGGCTGGCATGAGGTTCTTCTACTTAGGCCGGACTAGTAGTGTGTGAGCACCAAGAACCCAACTCTTCGACTTGGTGCTGTCCAACAAGGTTTGGCTTCATGGCAAGCAAGAGAACAAGTTCAGAATCGCGTAACACATGAAAAAATGACTAAGGAAAGGAACTTAATCGAGCCAATGTTTGTTTTTCGGACTAACCCTATGTTTACTTATGATTTATTATGCTGAATTATTTTGAGCTAATCCCAAAGTTTCCAAGTATTGTTAAGACAATTTTTGAAGCTCGGATTCGTAAGTCATAAAACCGAACCAAGGTAGACGCGAGCTGAGCCAAAAGATTGGAAGAACGAGAAAATGAAACTCGGGGAGTACGCCCAAGTCAATCCAGCATAAAAACTTAGTAGCAAAATATCACTGATGTGCTTAATACAATTGCACCCGGCATACCAGGGATCTGATGAAACTTTAAAGTTTTTCGCTCAAGGAGCAGTAGCAGGAGGAAGTTCGGCGTCATCTTCGCTGTCTTCTACGTCCGAGGCAGCGTCCTCTTCGTCCTCATCCGAGCCATCTTCAACGTTCTTAGCGTTTTCATCATCGGCGGCATCTAGAAAGATCGGTCCCTTGTTCCACTGGTGAATGAGGGCGTATTGGACGAAGCTGTGAGCGCAAGCCTTGCGCCGAGCTACCCAATCCGGGTCAGTAGACCACTTTGATCCCGTGCGCATGCGCGCAAGGAGATTGAGGTCAATCTTCTCGTACCACGTGAGCACGTAGTGGAGAACGATCTCAGCTCCGGCGCGCCCAGCAGATTCTCTCTAGGGATCGAGCTGAGTCTCGCAGTCCATAAGCCTGGCGAAAAGAACAGCCAAATCCTCTGAAGTATCCTCTTCAGGCCAAAAGGCGTTAAAGATCCGGATTACCACATCCAAGACATCCTTGCCGTAGTTCCTTGCGACTTCGACTCGGGCTGACAAACTAACTATCAAGTCCTCGAGGTCGAGAGGAATGGAGCCAGGGCCAAATGGAGTACCCCTATGCTTGCGGAACTTGGTAACGGCATTGGATCCAATGACATCGCTTTCTGGGAATTTGCTTGGGAAAATAAAATGAGTGGGGTAAGTAAAGGAAGTATACCCGGAAAGGTCAACGACGGTTGAAGGAGAAGAACTTACGAGAGATATGGCTTTGAACCCGGGACAGCTCCTTGATGAAGTTGTCGCGCCTATCCCGAAGTTGCACAAGTTCAGCGTTCGCCGACTCAAGCTTGATGTCAGCCTCCTTGAGTAGTTCCTGGTCCTTGGTAATCTAGAGATTGAGGTGCTCGCGCTCTTTAGTATAGTCCTGGCCGGCTTTCTGGAGTTCGGTTTGGTGCTCTGCTTTCAATTTCTTCATATCTGCCTTAAGCTTGGCAATCTCATCATCTTTGGCTCGGAGAAGGGCAAGCTCATCATCTTTCTTCTTGAGCTCGGCCTGATGCTATCCTGCTTGTTCGAGAAAATGCAGCATCATATCAAGCACGGGCACACTATCTTCAAGAGATGCTGAAATAGTTTGTTGACCCGGCAAAGTCGAGGTATGAATGTTTGCCGAGCCAAGGAGGAAAGGATATGGAAAGCATAGCATGGTCAAGCAAAAATAACTTACCCATGACTTGATCCAAATTTTTCCTCATGATCGTGTTCTCAGCCTCCACCCCAGCTGCGAAGAACCGAATGATGAATTAGCTCGGCAGAAAAAGATAAAGGAAAATAGAAAAATACCAAGGAAGAAACTTACCCATTTTCTCGTGTTCAGCGAGAAGTGCATTATGTTTTGCGCGCAGCATTTTGTGAGTATCAAGGAGACGCTGAAACTCAGCGCTCCGGCGGTTGGTGGTCACCTGAAAAGAGTACCAAAAGATAGCTTAGTCTTGTGCATATTCGAAGTGTACAAAATCCGGGCCAAGTGGAACTTAACCCGGCTCTAGGTGTGTGCATATTCGAAGTGTACAAAATCCAGGCCAAGTGGAACCTAACCCGGCTCTAGGTGTGTGCATATTCGAAGTGTACAAAATTCGGGCCAAGTGGAACTTAACCCGGCTCTAGGTGTGTGCATATTCGAAGTGTACAAAATCCGGGCCAAGTGGAACTTAACCTGGCTCTAGGTGTGTGCATATTCGAAGTGTACAAGATCCGGGCCAAGTGGAACTTAACCCGGCTCTGGGTGTGTGCATATTCGAAGTGTACAAAATGAGGTATGCTAATTCTCTAAGGAGCATCCGGCCGAGTAACAAGTTACTCCCCCGAAGGCTCGGGGACTAATGGTTATATCAGTAATGTCTACAACATGTTAAGGAAAAGAAGAACTAACATACCTCCATCATCCGACCTGCAAGGTTAATTGCCTTGGCGGCAGTATTCATCTGTGCAGAAAATTCGGTGGGACCAAACTTCTCTGGGAGGTCGTCGTTGTGGACGAACTCCGCCTTGTTCCAGTTATTTACGAATTCGATCAAGGTCAGAGGGTATCGTTCGCCACTGAGCATGTGGGGTGCTACCAAACCCTTGGCATGCGCCTCCCTCCTCTAAACCTGGGCAAGGGCCGGGCTGGTGTGCAAAACAAGTTGTGCATCAGCTGGCTTGGCACAGGCGTCCTTCGATGCTAGAGGCTTCTTGGAAAGCATGGACGCGAGTGTGCGCTGTCCAGCCTCGACGGACGCTGCCCTGGTGGCATCAGGGACCTTTTTGCCCTTGGGTTGCTAAGAGGTGGAAGTTGCCGCAGCAGATTTACCCTTGGGAGCTGCCTTGGTGCATTCTCGCCGAGACTAAGAAGACTCAGACGAGGCGGAGGGGCTTGGCGCTGCTGCTGTCGCTTTTGTTGTTGCTGCTGGTGCTGAAGATGAGGATGGTGCTGGTAGTGGTTTCTTTTTCTACGGAGGGGCTGAAGAAACCTCGGTGGTAGCTGGTTGCGGCGGAGCCGAAGTAGTGGTTGTCGCTGCCTCGGCAGAGCCGGTCTCCCCCGCTCCAAGGTTGCCCTCCTCTTGACGAGGTGGGCTGGAACCCAGAGCAGCCGCCGAACCCTCCGGGATAGGGCTCAACGGGAGTGAATCGTCGCCACGAGGGGGAGAAGGGCTGTGTCGGAGTGGCGAGACAATGCTAGATCCACTCTTTGGGACCTCCACCGCGGCCCTGCCGAATCAAATAAAGTATGATGAGAAATTATAACAAAAGAAGAACAAGTGAATGGCAAAAGGTGAGGAGGCTTACTCATCCGAGGTCAGAGGTTCCTTGGGCTTCCGAGCCCTCCGGGCCGTGGCCTTGGTTGGGGGCTTCGTGGCAGTTTTGTCCCCGGACTTCTTTCGCCTTTTGGCTTGCTGAGAAGATCCGGAGGAAGAAGTTGATGCGGCTCCCCTTTTCTTCTTCGGCGCCACCGGGACAGGATCACCCACGGCAAGGGGAGGGTCTTCATGGATCTGCTCACTAGGGTTAGCTGATGCCAGAAAAGCATAAGAAAGGGGGACAGCGTCAAATGCTTCCATCACCTCAACATCCGAATCATCTTCATCGTCGGTCCAATATCTAATAGAAGAGAGTTTACCGGTGGGTCACTTGGTCGCATCGGCCATAGGAAGGAACATCTCCAGGTCCGGTTCCTCCTCGTTCGAGGTATCCTGGTCAGGAGCCCATTTGAGGGAAGGGTCGGTGCCGTCCTCGATGGTCTGCTAAAGAAACATCTAAGGGAAAGAAAAAGCAACAGAATTAAAACCGACAACAATACCGACATATGATTTAACTCGGAAAAGGTTTGGAGCACGAGACTTACCGAAGGAGTAAGCCTATCTCGGCAATAGTGTTCAATCCCCCACGTCCACTCAGAAGAGAAGTTTTTATGGGTGGTGAATAGGGCCTTGACTCGGTGGTAGATCTCGGTATTGCTCAACTCAAAATGCGAGGTCTGGTTGGGGTCGCGGCCCCAGCTCATGTGGCACACTTTATGTGTGCGTTTCTGGAGGGGGAAATCCGGTTCCGGACAAATGTGATCATGGCGCCCTCATTGCGCAATCCGAGCTCCTTCAACTCCTTGAACCTCTTGTTGACCTGGTTCGCCAAGACTATGGGCTTCTTGGGGATAACATCCCATAAATCCGGGTTAGGAGGACCCGGAGTATAGGGGCGCAGCCGGATCAGGTCTTTGGTGGTGCTGTTCCGGACGTAGAAGAAAGTCCGGGCCCATCCCTTGCAGGAGTCAAGTCCCGTGACTCGGGGGAAGATGGACAACTTCCGAGGAGAGATTGACGCAGCCCAGAACTGCGTGAGTTGTTTATCCTCTGGCTCTAGATCTACATTCGGAATGACGTTCCGGCGAAGGCCAAAGAACTGGATCCATAGCTCCTTCGTGGGCCATAGACCGGCGTAACCTTCGATCGTGGAGGCAAAGGCGAAGAGAGATGGGATGGCATTGGCTGGAAGGTGGTGCAGCTGGAGCTCGTATGTGTTCAACCAATCATGGAAAAATCGCTAACTGGCAAGCCAAACCCCCGCTGGAAGTGGGATAGAAACACCACGTACTCACCCGGATTGGGTGAGGGGGCGAGCTCGGCAGCAACAAGGCGAGTAGTGGCGCCCTCCGGGATGCGCCTAGTGCGATAGAGCCAATCTAGGTCATCCTGGCAGACCCAAGATCCAGCCCACGCACCGCGGTCCGCGGTCGCTGCATCTTCTTCCATCTCCTGCTCGGCGATGGTGAGCTCTTCTTCCGTCATCACGAGGTCACTACCCTCACTGGTGCTAGCGGCGGTGGGTGGCAGCGGCTTGGACAGACAGGGACCCGTGGCGGAGGAGATGCGCAGAGGCGTCGGCGACACGGGTGCGCGTGGAAGCAGAGCGGCGGTGGTGCTACTACTCAAACGCGGTGGCGGCGGCGCTGTCGCGGGGAAGAAGAGGAAAAAGGCAGAGGCAGAGGGGCGCGGGAGCGGGGAAATGAACCAAGGGGCGCGCCCCTCCCCTATTTAACCACTCCCGTAAGGGTGTAGTGGGATCGCGTTTTGCGGGTGAGCCACACGGTGTGGCCGTGTATGGTCCAGATCAGCCAATCAGCGACGAGCCACACGAAGGGCCACAGGGCGCAGCGGATCCCACGACGTGATGTTATGTTGCGGTTAACAAGGAGGCAGGCGCGACGTGATGTGTGCAACAGTAACCTCGGACAATAACTACGGTGGTTACTGTTGCTGGCCCTTAAAATGAGGCAAAGTAATGATTAGCCTCCACGTGGGTAAGCGTACGAGAGAAGGAAGAATGACCCAGATGGATATATGGTAACCCGGCTAGCAAGTAAAAACTTGGAATGTGCCAAGGGAAAGTAAACCCATAGAATCCGGAGTAGGAGGTAACTCGGAGAAGGAGCAAGAAGCTCAGTGAAATTTAACCTGTTGTGGCCTTAGCGGCTAAAGCAGCTAAGACCGCACCAGCTTCGGGGACTAATGTTGGGGGGATACCCCCGGGTAGGGTCACGCCGGGGTATAAAGGCCTAGTTAGCCATGGTACGGCAAGGTCAAAGCATGTGCTGGCCGAGTCACCTCAAGGCAGGCCGGATCACGGAGTAACCCGGACCAGGGGACGTCCACCTGACTTGGTCTCAACCGACTTAAGCCGTATGTCGGTAAGATGTGTCTAACTTGTATGCAGGAACAGGTGTGGCCGGATCAACTATGTAGGATCCGGGTTATATCAAGCTTATAAGAGAAGGAAGGTATCTCGCTGGTCAAAGGTGACAACTGTACGCAGAGCGTGAGCGAAGCGGACAGGGGCCGGACCACCGAAGCGTGCCGACAAAGGTGACAAAGCCAATGTCGGGTGACGCAGGCGCCGCAGAGGCTCACGTAGCCTCTGCATGGGTGACGCGGGGGAAAAATTGACCCGGTCGCCTTACTATCTTGGAATATGCCTCCACGTATGCCCTAAGTGGAGACCTAGCCACCCCTATATAAGGAGGGCTAGTAGAGGGGGTTGGATTCTGAGAGGTTGAAATCTGAAAGGTTGGTCTCTAGCGTGTAGCAGTTTTCTAGTTAGCTCTAGAGGGCAAGCTAGTGGTGAGAGTAAGAGAGTCCATTCTTCCTCCTCTCTCCAATACAGCTCTACGAGCACTTGTAATCTGCAAAGGTGAATCTAATACAAAGCTTCCGTGTGTGGAATCACCACACTATCCCTCCCTGGATTCCCCTAGTGCATTTAGTCCCCACCTTTAGCCTATCCATGGCATCTGCCGTGTCACCACCACGACATGGTCCCTAAAAAGGACACCACTGATTTAAGGATGTGTGTTGATTATATCGCCTTGAACAAGGCTTGTCCCAAAGATCCGTTCGCTCTACCTAGAATTGATCAAGTTATCGATTATACGGCAGGCTCAGAACTCCTATGTTTTCTCAACACATATTCCGGTTATCACCAAATTTGGATGAAGGAATCAAACAAAGTCAAAACATCATTCATAACCCCCTTCGGAACCTTTTGTTTTGTTACCATTCCCTTTGGGCTCAAGAAAGCAGGAGCTACGTACCAGCGCACTATGCAGCGTTGCCTCCACGATCAAATCGGATGCAATGTACATGCATATGTTGACTACATAACGGTGATGTCCAAAAGGAAGGAAACCTTAATTTTTGACTTTGAGGAAACGTTCGCTAATCTATGAAAATACAACATAATGTTTAACCCGAAGAAAAGCTTCTTTGGAATACGAGCTGGAAAATTATTAGGCTTCATCGTGTCTCAAAGAGGCATAGAGGTGAACCAGGACAAAATTAAGGCTATACTCAATATTTCCAGGACGACTCGCCTGGAGGATGTTCAACGACTAACTAGTTGCATTACTGCAGTCAGTCAGTTTGTAAGTTGGCTCGATGAAAGAGCCACACCACTCTACAAGCTCCTGAAAAAGACCAAAAAGTTCGTTTGGACTGATGAAGCTGAAGCTGCACTATAAGAACTGAAAGCAATACTCTCGTCCGCTCCTATCCTTGTAGCACCGGAACTTCGCGAACCGATGTTGCTCTACCTCGCTGTGACAAACAGAGTCATCAGTGTCATTATGGTGGTGGAAATACCAGAGGAAAAACAGGAACACCTAGTGTAGCATCTGACTTACTATCTCAGTGAGGTCCTAACTGAATCAAAGCAGCGGTATCTACACTATCAAAAGCTGGCTTACGGTGTGTTCTTCGCATCTCGGAAGTTACGACATTACTTTCAGGAACATCCAATTACTGTGATGAGCACAGCTCCCATGAGAGATATAATTAACAACAGTGATGCTACAGGACGTGTCACAAAATGGGGCATAGAGCTTTCAGCTTTCGACATTGAGTACAGACCTCGTACAACAATCTAAACCCAAATTATTGTTGACTTTGTCGCTGATTGGACAGAGACAACGGAAAATATGACCCTCCAGAGTCAGAATAATGGACCTTGCATTTTGACGGGTCTAAAGCGCTCGGGGGCTCGGGGGCTGGCGTGGTGCTCAAATCACCCCAAGGAGATATACTTTTCTATCTGTTGCAGATCCACTTCACGGCAACAAACAACATTGTCGAATATGAAGCACTGTTGCATGGAATCTGGATTGCTAAGGATATTGGCATCCGACGATTAATGTATTATGGAGATTCGGATCTTGTTGCCCAACAAGTGTTGCATATCTGTAATGCAAATAAACACATGGCAGCATATAGGGATTTCGTGGATAAATTATCTAAATCGTTCGAAGGGTTTGAGGTTCAACACATCCCTAGACCAGAAAATAAGGAAGCAGATGCATTATCTCGTATAGGCTCAGCACGGAAAAAGTTTCCGGATGGCGCTTTTTTAGAGCACCTCAAAGTTCCCTCTATAAAAGGAGTAGATGAGGAATATCCGACCAAATCCGACTCACTTTTAGTGGCAGTTCTGGCTGTAATTCCCAGCTGGACTCACCCCTACCTTGATTTCCTGGCAGATGGAAAATTACCCGAAGACAACGTCCTCAGCCAGCAGATCGTCCGACGAGCAAAAACCTATACAATTGTAAGTGGTGAGATCTATAAGCAGAGTGTATCTAGGGTCTTTTAGCGCTGCGTATCTCCAGAAGAAGGAGTGGAAATCTTACGAGAGATCCACGAAGGCGAATGCGGTCATCATGCTGCAGCCAAATCATTAGTGGCAAAAGCTTTCAGACACGGATTTTTCTGGCTTACAACCAAGGCAGATGCCGAACGGCTGGTCAAGACGTGCAAAGGCTGCTGATGACTGCAAGTGCACAAATCATTTGTAGCTAGTTTCAAAATAAAGATATCAATCCCACAAGGAGTAGGAGTCTGATGTCTAATAATTCTTGAAATAGTTATTGCGATAGAAATGATAGATAAAGTTCAAAGTAATAAGATAAAATGCGAGTATTGTGTAAAAAGGTGTTTGGGGGTTTTGGGTATAAGATCAATAATAAAGTAAAGAAAATTAACATAATATAGAAAGTAAGTATCACATATGTAAGAGAGATTGGAACTACAGTAGGGAAAAATCATTCTCAGGGAGTAGCGGATACACCACTAGTATTGTAAAGAGCTAAGATAAAGATTATCATCATGAACATTCTCAACTATGTATGTGTGGTAGGAACTCCATATGTGGACGAATAGGCAACAACCGTTGTTCACATCATCCTCATAACCATAGCAGTCAGCAATCGACATCAATCGAATTACTGCGCTATTAAGGGACATAATCCCGTAGGACGTATCCCATGGCATGGATAGTATTCCGTGAGTTTCCTCGATTTCCTAAGTTGATACGTAAGGAGTGCAACAGCTTTATAGTCACTGTAAGTGCTAGCACACGTCCGTCTACCAACAAGTAGTTCCCTCCATCAAGTCCCCACGAGAGGCAAATATTGAGAGGTCGACTTCTCTCAACATCAAGATGTAGAGAATCTAACACATGGTCACAACGATGAATATCACAATAGACTTTATCTTATTTCAATCTCAACTAGGGTTTCTCCATCTCCCCAAGAACTAATGATCTACTCAGACATGGAGGCAATCAACATCATGGCAATGATAATAGACACAATCATAGATGAATAGTACTTGTATAAATCCACAACGAGTATAGGAATTACAACAAGATCTAGACAAGATGTAGATGGTATGGATGGAGATGGTGGTGATGCAGCGGTGGATGATCAAGATCGATGCCTTAGCCTCCCGGATCTGCGCAGGGCAAAGCTGGATCCCTTGTGGATGAGTTCCCCCTCTAGATGCGTTCCAGAGGTGAGGTTTCTTCGATTTCTGGGTGTTCTATATGTCGTTTCCTCGAACCAATTGCACAGGTGAAACTATTTGACGAGGCGGAGGCGACGCCAACTATACGGCTGGAGCTATACGGGTGGAAGAAATGCTCACGCCATATAGTTGGTCGTTGCGCTCTCTACCTCCTTTGTTCGCTTCTAGTTTTCTTATGGTATTATTAATATTTCCCAAATAAGCAATTTACGTTTTTTTACTCATTTTATCCTCAGTACAACTACTTCAATAGTTGTATCCATTGGATCCATCATCTATCCTGATCCTGGTGAAAACAGACATAAAATGTGCACGCAAGCGCCATAAAGTTCTAAGATCCTACATCTAAAGTGCAAAATAATAATATAAAACATGATGCAAATATGCACTCATCAACTTCCCCAAGCTTAGACTCTTGCTCGTCTCGAGCAAGTTTTTAGCTTAATGGATGTGATCCTCATGTTCATGAAGCTGAGTCGATAAAATAAATGAGGCAATTGCAGCATGTGTTTATCATGTACGATACAGGGGAATAAGTTCATGAATAGTACCTTACTCGAACCATCTGAATAGTATTGGAAGGCTTCCACACTTTAGTTATCAATTGTTCATAAAAGATTAATTTCAACATAATGTAAAAGAATCCTTTTCAACTAAATGAGTTAACGAGGTAGTCCCAAGTGTTTTAGGATCAACGTATTCACTTGGGATTCAAAATCTCAAAAGTGTCTCTTTGTCATACTACAATACAGTGGTATATGCCTATTTGCTCTTTGCACATTCGCTCTTTTTCTTCTTTTCTTCTTCTTTTATTTTGCATAAGTGCTCACACTTTTGTTTTAAGTGTTGTGCAAAGGAGCTAGCCATATATTCCACTTCAAGTAAGAATTCAAAGTTCAACAATCTCAATTATCAAATTCCAACTGTATATGAAGCATTCTTATGACTTGAGATTGTACCACGACCTGTTCTCACTCTATTTAGATAGCACTTTCATTTTCCTTTGTTCAAGGTTTTATTTTAAAATTTAATTGCATAGTTAATTTTTCTTTGTGAATCAAAACGTAGACTTACAACACATTGACCAAATTATCTTTATGTTTTCCATTAATACCAATGGTGTGGAAGACTCCTATTGCTATCATCAAGTGTAAGTAAAATCATACTCAAGTCATTCATATATCAATAAAGCAAACACAAACTCAATATTTCTCCATGTATAATAATAAACTTAGAATTTCATAAAAGGGATCGATTATTACTAAAGGGAATTCTAATGATGCAAACTTTATTTCTAGTTTCAACTAATGCAGTATAATAATAAAAACTTATAAGATAGATTACAAGGCCTTAAACATCTCCCCAAGCTTGGAATCTAGCCAGGCGGGATCAAATAATCCCTTGCGATTATTTGATACCGTGATTGGTGTAGATCACTAAGGCGCCATGGCATGTAACACCGCGGTGCGTAGCTTTTTGTTGGTCTCCTTTAGAGTAGTTATGCGGCTGTAGCACCTACGCAGATCAGATTGCAGAGTATCCACTCTATCTGCGAGCTTGGTCACTAATGGAAGGAGGTCTTCCTTCTTCTCCATCTCATTGAGACAGTGACGTACTTCGACGTGATGGAGTAGCTCCTGCTTCTGATATATCTTTAGTGCCCGCACGTGATCCTTGGTCCTAGGTACAGCTTCTTCTTCCTCATCCATAATTGATGGATCGAGGAAGTGGAAACTGTACCTCTACTCTTCTTGAGGTTTAACCTTCATACGAGCACCAATGGTTGGCCTCGAGAGCGGAACCTCCCCTTCCTTTCTAGCACCTGCACCAATATTAGATAATTCCTTACGCTTGTGCAAACTTGGATCCGTCGTGATGAACTTGACCGTCTCCACACGCCCTTTTCCATGTTGCTTGCGATCTTCTCTCTCTTGTTGATCTTTCTTCATCGCCGCCCAATTGATCTGCAGTGGATCATAGATGTCTCGACGGATGTAGATGACAACCATGTCATCATCGGAATCATTGTTGAAGTAACTTGGCTCGACGTACTCCTTGTACCTCGGGCTAAACCTCTCAACCTCCTCGTCATCGTCCTCCATGGATGGGCTGCTAGAGCGGTCCTTGGAAGGAGCAATGAGCCCCATGAGTTTCCCACAGCCTGGGGCAGGATAGAACATTGCTAAATTTGTTTCTGTAGATTGTGATTAGAGAGAGACAATGGCAGTATATAAGAGGGGTCAGAGGTCGGTAAAACTCGCGAGAAACACCAAATTGTTGTCCAAGAAAAGAATCCAAACGGAACAGAGAATGAAATCACGGATTTGGAAGTAACTTGTCGTGTAACGACCAACTATATGGGCGCGGCCCGTATAGGTCCGGCCGTATAGTTGGTTCCAGGCAGATATTTCTAAATATCTCGAGTCCAGGTCGATTAAATCATGACTCAGAACCGATAATAACAGTTTTTTTATAATAGAAAGATCGAACGAAAAGTGTCTGGGAGTTTAACGACCAACTATACGGCCGGGATTTTTGCTCTGGTCGTATAGTTGTGACCGTATAGTTTCAAACACCAAAAATCAAAAGTGCCTAGGAATTTAACAACCAACTGTACGGCCGGAATTTTTGCTCCAGTTGTATAGTTGCGACCGTATAGATACAACCACCAAAAAGCAAAACTATCTGAGAGTTCAATGACCAACTATACGGTGGTAGCCTCCTCTCCGGTCGTATAGCTCCGCCCGTATAGTTGGCAAAACACCTCTAAAACTACAGAAAACACAAGGAATTTGAAATCAGAATTTTCAAGAGTAGAAATTGTGAAAATAAATCACTTATTTGAGTAAGAACACTTACCTTGTACTTACCATTTGCTTAATCGAGGATGCAATGTTCCTCCCACAACAAGGACTCCTTCTCTTTTAGAGGAATTGACTTTAGTTCATCAAATAATTCTTGTAAAGGAAAATCACCAGGACTAAAGTTCCTCTCAATAAGATTAGTGTCTTCCTGGACAAGCATGGACACTGAATGTACCATCTTTATTACTTGCCTCTGCATAATCCGCAACTCAAATTCTTGTAGTGAAAGAATCCAATGGATCAGCCTTGGCTTATGTTCTTTCCTCCCAAAGAGTTATTTTAAGCCATCACGATCCGTATGAACTCGCACCTTTGCATCTACTATGTAAGAACAAAATTTATCACAAGAGAAAATACAGGAAATAGTTCCTCTTCTTCCTTAGGGTAATTCTTTTGGGCACCATTGAGAGTTCTACTAGCATGATGTATAATGTTAAATATATGACAAATATGTTGTACAAGAGTTACTCCTACAACATCATCGATAGCTTCACATATTAAGTCAAAGGTTGTATCCCAGATAGGTGGTTTAATGGTGGGAGCACGAGTTAAGGCATTTTTAAGTTTATCAAAGGCTTCAAGAAACTTATCATCAAAATTAAATCTCATTCCCTTTTGCAAGAGGTTAGTCAAAGGTTTAGATATCCCAGAGAAATTTCTAATAAATCTTCTATAAAAACCCACATGACCAAGAAAACTTCTTATACCTTTAATATCCCTAGGTGGTGGCATTCTATCTATTGATTCTACCTTATCTCTATCCACTTCAATTCCCTTACCTGATACTTTGTGTCCGAGGACTATACCTTCTTTGACCATAAAGTGGCACTTCTCCTAGTTTAGAAAAAGATTAGTTTCTTCACAACGCTGTAAAACTTTCTTGAGATTATCCAAGCAACTAGTAAATGAAGTTCCATAGACAGAAAAGTCATCCATAAATACTTCTATTATAAGTTCTATGAAATCAGAAAAAATAGCACTCATACATCGTTCAAAAGTAGCTGGAGCATTACGTAGACCAAAAGGCATATGTCGGTAAGCATGTAAACCGTAACAACTTATGAAAGTTGTTTTAAGTTGGTCATCCGGATAAACAGGTATTTGAGAGAAACCAGAGTATTCGTCCAAGTAACAAAAATGAGTATGGTTTGGTAACCTTTCTAAAGTTTGATCTATGAACAGTAATGAATAGTGATCTTTCCTAGTTTCTTTATTTAGTTTCCTGAAATCTATGCACATCCTTGCCCAATAATAGTTCTAGTAGGTATTAGTTCATTGTTTTCATTAGGAACAATAGTAAAACCGCCCTTCTTAGGGACATAATGAACATGACTTACCCAATTACTCTCTTTGATAGGATAAATTATACCTACGTCCAGTAGACGTACAATTTCTTTTCTTACCACTTCTTTCATTTCAGGCTTCAATCTTCTATTAAATTCCGCAACTCGTTTTGCACATTCTTCCATGAATATTCGATGGACGGCTATCATGGGACTAATGCCCTTCAAGTTATCCATTGAATACCCAAAGGCTTGGCGATGCTCCTTAAGGATCCTCATGAGTTCTTCTTCTTCTCCTGAAAGTTTAGCACTAATAATATCAGGGAATTTATTGGTATCATCTAAAAACCAGTATTTGAGATTATCTGGTAGAGTCTTGAACTCTAGGGGTGGTAATTCCTCGTCCCCTCTCTTTTATGTCTCTTCAAAAGCCTCATCAGTTGGAGGTCCCAAAATAGGAAGTGAATTGAATTCATCTTCCAGTTCTTCTAGGGACTTTCCCTCCATAACTATTTCTTCATAATTTGGATCTTCATTTGTTTCTTCTTCTCGATTACCAAAGAAAAGAGCTTCCATTTCCCCAATAGTTCTCTCTTCCTCTTCTTCTTGTACTTCTGGAGGTCTGTCTTTAAATTTGGAAAAATGGAATTTATTTTCCATTCCCCCGAGCTTAAGAGTCACAATCTCCTTCTTGAAATTAACATAGGCACCTATATCACCCAAAAAAGATTCTTCCAAATATAATAGGGCAAAAATTGTCAGTTGGCATATCAACAACTACAAAATCGATAGGAAAGTCTTTGTTGCAATTGTGACAGTTACATTGTCAACTACTCCCATTGGAATTCTAAGGTTTTTATTGGCTAACATAATTGTTATATCAGTATTTTTAATTGTTGATGGTTCTATTTCTTATTTTATTTCTAGGTAGAAATCATAATATATAACATTAACTTCGGTGCCAAGATCACATAAACCGTAATGAGAGGTTTCCTTAAATATGCAGGGAAGAATAGGCTTACCCACATCTTTTACCTTTGTTTTACCTTCAACCAATATGGAAGTGTCTACATCAAGTTCAACTATTTTACAGTGTGAGTACATTGACATAATTGCTTCCTTGGTTACCTCTTCATCTTTGGTTTCCTTCAGATGTTCCACAACTTCTGGCATGCTTTCCTCTTCCCTCTTTTCTTGTACTGCTTTGACATGTTCATATTCAAAAATATGCTTTTGTGAAGTGTTAGGGAAAGGCACTTCATATATTGGTTCTACAGAGGCAAGTATTGCTTTATCTTCTCTTTTATTTTCTGGTTCAGGTGGTGGATCATACTTGACTGGACCCTCCTTTGGAGGTTTAATATGTTCTGTAAAAGCTTTAACAACTTGCAACACAAGATCTGAATCCAGATAAAGTTCTTTAGATAATTCTTTAACATGGCCTTTTTTATTATAGTCATGAATACAATCATGCTCTATTTCTACGCCTCCTTCACTTCCTAGATCAATATTCCATGAAACTCTATGATCACGAATTCTATTAAGTAAAGCCCAAGCTTTAGGTATAGAAAGATTCATAAAGGCTCCTTCTGCGAAAGAGTCTAGTTCAGTCTTATTAGGTTCAATTAAACCGCCATAAAATATATCTAACAAATACCATTCAGGCAAATCATGATGAGGACATAGTTGTAGTAAATATTTAAATCTAATATAATCTCTTACTAGTCCTTCATTAGAACGATTCTTCTAGGTCATTATAAGACGCCTGGTTCCAAAAATATTTTGATAATGGATAATATTTTCATAGAAATTCATAGGCTAAATTATCCCAAGTAGTAGTGGCTTCAGGGGTAGAGATCTATACCATGAGAGAGTTGTACTTGTCAAAGTTTGACTAAAAAGTTTAACCCTTACCTCATCGGCGGTATACCCCGTCAATAGAAAGTGCCACATATATCTTTAAAACATGCAATATGCTCATATGGATCGGGATCTTCTTCATCTCAAGTAAATTGGTTCTTATGTAGAATACTGAGTATTAGAGGATTTATTTCAAACCCCCTTGTCTTCTCATTGGAGTTGTCTCTTTTATAAATATGATAGCGCTTCCCAAAGTGGTTGTGCCAACACCCGGATTTTGAATCCCAGATGCCCGTTATGCCATACCTCGCAATCCCAGGATTTCCATTTTTTGCGAGACATAATGGATTGGATATCACAGTACATCATCCATTACAAACCATACATAAGGTTCTTACACAAATAAAGATCGCATGATTCAGTCTTAATACAACAAGCAGCGGAAATAAAGATAGCGTAGCGGTGGGGTCCATCTTCAAGGGCACAGGCAATGCTGACGAAGGCAGATAGTCCTAGTTATCATAGCGGTCCTGCTGACCATCATCTTGATAATCTCCTTCATAGTCTGGCCATGGTAATAGCCAGGGACAAAAGCCATGAGTACTCTTTAAGTACTCGCGAACTACCACTAACAAGTATGATAAATCTAAGTTAAAATGCTAACTCTATGCTTAACTACCAAGTTAAGTTTGAAACCTAAGCTGAGTTCTGAAGCAAAGAAAGATAAGATAAAACTCTAAAATCACTTAAGTTCAGGAAACTATTTTCATAAACACAACCCTGTTGTGGTCAAGTCAGTATTCATCATTCTTTTGAAAGTATTTAGAAAACATCTGACAACGAAACAGTATGGCCATTCCAACTGTCCATATCCGCGGACGTGGCTATTCGAATAGTTTGACACTCTGCAGAGGTGGTACACTTTCACCACAAGATTCGATACATCTGTCAGGGATAATCCTGAATCATCATACTTAGTATGCAGATAATCAAACATAACTTTCCCTTTACACACCCTAGTATAAGCACCTCTCCTATGAGCATGGCCTCCCAACCATGACCATCAGTCATCTTGGGCACTGCATAGGTGGACAACATTGAGAGGTAGCCTCAGCTCAAACCTCTCCCGTGAGGGAACTAATACCAATGCATATAAATTTCGAGCTAAGCCTTACCCAATTCAGGTAATGTGGTTGTACGGTAAATTTGGAATGGTATCGCATCTGAATCCAACCATCAGTTTTATAAAAGGGTTAAGGCTCATGCCTCAACATTTTCAGCAACATCAAACCTTTGTGTTTCTCAACACATGTCAAAACATCTCAATAGAATGTCTCCTCATTCCAAGGTTTTCATAATTCATTTTCACCAAGTGTTCCCATCTAAAGTGACTCAAGTTTTTGATCTACTCTAACTACTAGGTTAAGAGTGTTCACTAAGGTGAAAAAGATGGGTTCAATCTCATGCCATAGAATGACATCTAAAGGGTTCTAAATAGGTCAAGTTTTATACTTTTTATGCTACCTTCAAAACAAGTAAAGAACTTTGTATAACCTAAGAAAGGTAGAACTTGTACTAGGACTTGGGGTACTATTAGTTAAATAAGGGAGGGGGTGTGATCAAAGCATGCTTAAGGCATCTTTGCTAAACCATCTAGTTTGATTCTAGTTTGCTAAGTACTATACTTGCATGTGCTAACTTGCAAGGGTTAATCTTGGATAGTGCTAGCTTGCTAATAGTAGCTGGCATTGTTAATGGTGGCTTGCCTTGGTTGGTGCAGTGGTTGAAGTTTTCTTCTTCTTCTTCTTCTTCTTGGTAGAACTCCTCCTCCTCGAGAGCTTGGTCGGTACTATCGTCTATAAATACATAGGGAATACACAATCACCAAACAATATTTAACTAGGCTAAGTAGCATTCTAGGACACACATTTGATGATCTATTATCATCACAAGCATCACAAGTTTAAATCAAAGTTTCCTTCTTTTTATTTTAGAAAAGTAATTTCTACTCATTGAAAAATTAACTAAAATTTAATATTCACCACCAAAATATGGGCTCATGTGGACACATGTCCTCACCACATATTCTAACATGTGGGAATGAGATTTAAGGGTTGGATCAATATTACTTTGGTTTAAGTTCATTATTTAATGATTTAAAGTGACTAGAAATGCCTATATAGCATTATTTTGGTACTAGTCCAAATTCACTGCATGTAAACCTTAATATTATTACATATTTGGATAGATATGTTAAATGTGATTTTTGAGAGTTGGAAACAACTCAAAAGCTAACTTGGTTGATTTTATAAAAATGTTGCAAGTTGCAAAAGCTTCTGTCTTCTTATTTTTATTAGGAGAGATCTATAACTCTAATTGAATTAGATCCAACGGGCTTGGATAGATCATCTTAATACCTTTCAGAAAAAATTTGTTTCATGCAATTTGGATTTGTAAAACTAACAGAATTTATTTTTGAAATATTGGACATAAACTAGATTTAACTAAAAAAGAAAAATCTAGATTTGAATCGGTGGGCTAGCGCGGGAAAAGGAATGGGCCGGCCCAGTGGCGCTCTGCGGCGTGGGGCTCAGCTGATAGGGGGGTCCCGCGTGTCAGCGGCACTTAAAACGTGAAACGGTACGCGCGTTGTGGGCCATGCGATTAGAAGCTAGATCTTCGGCTGAGGGTCGTCGTCGACGACGAACAGGTCGCCAGCGAGCGCGAACCCTAGCGGCTCGGTAGGGGTCGGCTGGGGCGTACCAGGGCTCCAGCGGGGTCGGCGAGGCGGGTAAACGACATGGAAGACGACGGCGAGACAAGGCGTGGTCGCGGCGGAGCTTGGGGCGGTCGCAATCAACGGCGCCCTTCTCCTCCTGCCGCGGCTGCTCCGGCTCCAATTCCGGCGAGGCAGAGCTCGCCTTGCTCCGGCTAGAGGTGGGTGAGGTTCAGAGAGGTGAGGGGACTGGAATGGTGTGGAGAAGAGAGGCTGGGGAGGGCTCCTTTTATAGGCTCGACGGTGAGACCGAGCGGGATGGGCGGTCGACGGTGGCGACATGGCTACGGTGAGGTAGAGGCATGGCTCGGGGTGGCGATCGATGGGCGGTTCCCTGGCGGTGCTCTAGAGCTTAAATGCGGTCGTAGGGGCGGTGGCACGCGGTCGGGGTGAGGTGGCGATCTGCGCGGCAGAGGCGGCGGTGTCCATGGCGAGCGGTGGCTGTGGTGTGTTGGGCGGCGAACGGGCATGTCCGTCGTGTTCCCTGTGTCGTGGCGGAGCGGTAGGCGCGGGCTGCGGTCGAGCGGCGGCTTGTGCACGCGTGCCGGGTGCGGCGCTCTGGCGTGCGCTCGGCATGGTGCGGTGGCACTGGGCGCGGTTTGTGCTCGGTGGTCCACTGCACTCCTGGGCTCGGGCAAGGGACAGGGGGTGGCGGTGAGCTCCTGGCTACCTCCTAGACATGGAGAGAGAGGGGGAGGTGGTCTGCTGGGGTGAGAGCAAGGTTGGCCGGCGAGTTGGTGCTCGGCATGGCTTGGTCTTTCCACTAGGGTGTAGGGGATGGGGTGGTAATGGCATGGTTTGATCAAGTGGAGACAGAGGGAGTGTTTTGTGGTCAATTGGGTGGCAAAACCTTGTAGAAACAGTGATCTAGCTATTTGTGTTTTATTCTACCTGCCATGTGTTTGATGAAATGGCCGCATGAAAATTATTTTTGAATTTTGAGTTCAAAATTTTTGGGTGTTCTCCACTAATGATAGGTAGTCTCTGGTTGCAACGGTTTTGAAAGTGGAGCTCAAAAAGATGGGTTTTGAAATAGGGGTGATCTATGCATATGCATTAGATTCCATTTTAAACTGTCATTTAAATTAGTTTACATAATGTTTTTAGCAGATCAAAAGGTGGGCCTTGGTACCTCATTATGTGTACTAGCAAGGGGTGCAAAGATCAAGAATTGTTGCTGTTAAAATTTGAGTACTAGGAATAGCCAAAGTAGGCATGAGAGTTAAATTTTCCAAAATGACCATTCCTCCTTATTAATTATTTTTGATTTGATTTTCTTTAGGAAAAGTTTGGGAATGATGTAGATGATGTTTAAATCACCTAAGAAACATTTTACAAGCATTGGATCATTCAATCATGGAAAAGCAAACAACTCCTAAATTAAATGCACACATATATGAATGCTTTCATATTAACTTTGAAAAAGTTTTTGTTAACCCCAAATTTTGATTGATTTGATCTTGAGAAGAAAGGATTGAAGTTTTGGGATGTTACAGGTTGAGTGGGTTAGCACTAATCATATGCTCAAACTCCATTATGTTGGTAGAAACCTGTAACTCAAAACAAAATTTAGCAAGACAAAAATAAATAAGAAAAAACTAACAGACCTACAGCGCTTAGCTCCACGGCAAGGGCGCCAAAAAATAGCTTGATGACTGCAAGTGCACAGATTGTTTGTAGCTAGTTTCGAAATAAAGATATCGATTTCATAGGGAGCAGGAGTTTGAAGTCTAATAATTCTTGAAATAGTTATTGCGATAGAAATGCTAGATAAAGTTCTAAGTAACAAACAAAATGTGAGTATTGTGTAAAAAGGTGTTTTTGGGTTTTGGGTATAAGAGCAATAATAAAGTAAAGCGCATTAACTTAATATAGAAAGTAAGTATCGTGTATGTAAGAGAGATTAGAACTGCAGTACGGAAAAAGCATTCTTAGGGAGTAGCGGATACACCACTAGTATTGTAAAGATCTAAGATAAAGATTATCATCATGAAAATTCTCAACTATGTATGTGTGGGAGGAACTCCGTATGTGGACGAATAGGCAACAATCGCTGCTCACATCATCCTCATAACCACAGAAGTCAGCAATCAACATCAATCTAATTACTGCTCTATTAAGGGACGTAATCTCGTAGGACGTATCCCATGGCATGGATAGTATTCCGTGAGTTTCCTCGATTTCCCAAGTTGGTACATAAGGAGAGCCAACAACTTTATAGTCACTTTAAGTGCTAGCACACCTCCATCTACCAACAAGTAGTTCCCTCCATCAAGTCCTAACAAGAGGCAAATATTGAGAGGTCGACTTCTCTCAACATCAAGATGTACAGAATCTAACACATGGTCACAACGATGAATATCATAATAGAATTTATCTTATTTCAATCTCATACTAGGGTTTCTCCATCTCCTCAAGAACTAATGATCTACTGAAACATGGAGGCAATCAACATCATGGCAATGATAATAGAAACAATAATAGATGAATAGTACTTGTATAAATCCACAACGAGTATAGGAATTACAACAAGGTCTAGACAAGATGTAGATGGGATGGATGGAGATGGTGGTGATGCAGCGATGGATGATCAAGATCGATGCCTTAGCCTCCCGGATCTGCGCAGGGCAAAGCTGGATCCCTTGTGGATGAGTTCCCCCTCTAGATGCCTTCCGGAGGTGAGGTTTCTGTGATTTCTGGGTGTTCTGTATGTCGTCTCCTCGAACCAATTGCATAGGTGGAACTATTTGACAAGGCGGAGGCGACGCCAACTATACGGCTGGAGCTATACGGGTGGAAGAAATGCTCACGCCGTATAGTTGGTCGTTGCGCTCTCTGCCTCCTTTGTTCGCTTCTTGTTTTCTTCTAGTATTATTAATATTTCCCAAATAAGTTATTTACGTTTTTTTACTCCTTTTATCCTTAGTACAACTACTTCAATATTTTTATCCATTGGATCCATCATCTATCCTGATCCTGGTGAAAACAGACATAAAATGTGCACGCAAGCGCCATAAAGTTCTAAGATCCTACATCTACAGTGCAAAATAATAATATAAAACATGATGCAAATATGCACTCATCAACTTCCCCAATCTTAGACTCTTGCTCGTCACGAGCAAGTTTTTAGCTTAATGGATGTGATCCTCATGTTCATGAAGCTGAGTCGATAAAATAAATGAGGCAATTGCAGCATGTGTTTATCATGTACGATACAGGGGAATAAGTTCATGAATAGTACCTTACTCGAACCATCTGAATAGTATTGGAAGGCTTCCACACCTTAGTTATCAATAGTTCATAAAAGGTTAATTTCAACATAATGTAAAAGAATCCTTTTCAACTAAATGAGTTAACGAGGTAGTCCCAAGTGTTTTAGGATCGACGTATTCACTTGGGATTCAAAATCTCAAAAGTGTCTCTTTGTCATACTACAATACAGTGGTATATGCCTATTTGCTCTTTGCACATTTGCTCTTTTTCTTCTTTTCTTCTTCTTTTATTTTGCATAAGTGCTCACACTTTTGTTTTAAGTGTTGTGCAAAGGAGCTAGCCATATATTCCACTTCAAGTAGGAATTCAAAGTTCAACAATCTCAATTATCAAATTCCAACTGTATATGAAGCATTCTTATGACTTGAGATTCTACCACGACCTGGTCTCACTCTATTTAGATAGCACTTTCATTTTCCTTTGTTCAAGGTTTTATTTTAAAATTTAATTGCATAGTTAATTTTTCTTTGTGAATCAAACCGTAGACTTACAACACATTGACCAAATTATCTTTATGTTTTCCATTAATACCAATGGTGTGGAAGACTCCTATTGCTATCATCAAGTGTAACTAAAATCATACTCAAGCCATTCATATATCAATAAAGCAAACACAAACTCAATATTTCTCCATGTATAATAATAAACTCAGAATTTCATAAAAGGGATCGATTATTAATAAAGGGAATTCTAATGATGCAAACTTTATTTCTAGTTTCAACTAATGCAGAATAATAATAAAAACTTATAAGATAGATGGAGATTGTGGTGCTGCAGCGGTGGATGATGAAGATTGGTGCCTTAGCCTCCCGGATCTACGCATGGCGAAGATGGATCCCTTGTGGATGAGTTCCCCTCTAGATGCCTTCTAGAGGTGAGGTTTCTGTGATTTCTGGGTGTTTTGTATATCGTCTTCTCTAACCAATTGCACAGGGTGAAACTATTTGACGAGGTAGAGGTGGCGCCAACTATACGGCTGGAGCTATACGGGCGGTAGAAATGCTCCCGCCGTATAGTTGGTCGTTGCGCTCTCTGCCTCCTTTGTTCGCTTCTGGTTTTCTTCTGGTATTATTAATATTTCCCAAATAAGTGATTTACGTTGTTTTTGACTCCTTCTCCTCAGTACAACTTCGTCAATAATTGTATCCATATGATCCATCATATGTCCTGATCCTGGTGAAAATAGACATAAAATGTGCGCGCAAGCACCGTAAAATTCCAAGATCCTACATCTACAATGCAAAATAATAATATAAAAGATGATGCAAATATGCACTCATCCGCTGCTAAAAATACGCCAAACAAGCCCTTGTTCCAGCTGATCAGCTGCGAAGAATACATATAACATGGCCCTTTGCGATCTGGGGGCTTGACATGGTAGGACCGTTTAAACGGGCTCCAAGTGGATTTAATAACCTCTTAGTGATGGTGGATAAATTCACAAAATGGATTGAGGCTAAACCCGTCACAAGTTCTGATGGAGAAACAGCTAGAAGATTAGTCGAGGATGTTATAATCCAATATGGTTATCTGCATAGCATTATCACGGACAACGGGAGAAATTTTTCTATGGGAGAACTTACCGAGTTCTTCAACGAACAAAATATCCGGCTTGACATTGCATCAGTCGCACATCCACAAGCTAATGGACAAGTTGAAAGAGCAAATTGTTTAATCCTACAGGGCCTCAAACTAAGACTCAAAGAACCACTTCGTCGTGTTGCGGGCGATTGGGCAAATGAATTACTGTCTGTAATATGGAGCTTGCGAACAACTCTGAACAGGTCAACCGGATACACACCTTTCTTCTTGGTCTATGGTGCAGAAGCAGTTCTTCCTAGTGATTTAATTCACACTTCTCCCCGAGTTGTTGTGTATATCAAAGAGGATGCCAAAATTTCTCGACAAAATGATATCGATTTTATCGAAGAAGTTCGCGTCGTTGCTGAGATGAGATCAACAGCCTATCAGCAGAAGTTACACAAGTATCATAGCCAGAGAATTAGAAATGGGTCTTTCAATAAGGGCAATTTGTTTCTCCGACTTGTGCAAAAAAGAAAGCACAAACTTTCCCTAGTATGGGAAGGGACCTTTTTAGTTAGTCGAGTATTGCACAATGGTTCTTAATATCTAACTGATATGCGTCCAGTTAAAGAAAGACCTGCTACTAAGAAGAGAAAGAGAGCTGGAGGCAGTACAGACCCGGAAGAATTAGACAGATCGTGGAATATTGCTCAGCTACGTCCATTTTATTCTTAAAATTTCTTTCGTGCAATCATATATGTGTACATGTTCTATGAGAAATAAAGTATTGGTTGCCTCAATTTTTTCTGAAGATTTATATTACCATCTTATTTCTGAATGATCATGTCACAGTCGAAAATCCCAGAATGCTTGAAAGTAATTTATGCTCATGTTTGTTCTGGTTAAGATTTCTGATTCTAAAAATGCTACCTTCGGGTATAAATCTAAATTTTCTAGTTTATACTTGAGTTCTTTATCTGATTGCCGGATGCGGGCATTTTCTGAGTAGTGAATTGTTGGTACTTAAAGTCGGCTCTGTTTTCGAGTTTAAACTGGTTTAGCAATTGAGCTTCGTTGGCTCGGCGGGGTTTCTGTGTGGAAGGTTCGCCGGCTCACGAAAGGGACGAGGCAGAAAGCCAGATAAGCAAGAAGTATAGGCACAACAAAAAGTGCTTATGTAAAAATTTCAGGAACGACAAAATAAAGGAAAAAAGTGCTAAATAGAAACATCAAATCTTAGCACTAGCAAAAATGTTATACTACTTATTACAATCTGATTGTTTTAGAATAACGCATTGTTTTTTCTGGCATAATGCAGGAGAAGAGGTAGGAGATGCCAGCTCACTGGAGACATCGCCTTTTCCTAGATATCTTTCTGAGACATTCAAAACCGATACGGTTTGCTCGTCGTCGGAAACTTCGGTTGTTTCTTTGATAGGCGGAGGAGGCATTTCCACGCGAGTGAAGAAAGGAGTGTCGTAGTTGGTCAAATCGGCTACATGACATCCATAATCGGCGTAGGAGTCCATGATGGCCTTGATGTATGTCTCTTCTCTGTCTTCATCCATAGTTGAATAACCCCTGGTTACTTGCCAGATCTCCATGCTTCCATGGTGGCTCATAACCATGGTGAGGGCATTCTGTGTTGCGGTCCGCGCATAGGACATGTTCCAATATTGGATGAGCTGGGGCATATCATCTACCTTATCCAGTAAGTTCAAAGGAGCTGCATATACAAAAGCAAATTCATAAATATATCCAGATTCTTAGGAATCAGAAAAAGATAAAAGTCAGAGACAGGAAAATTACCAAAGATGGAATTTATCTTCTCCGCTCGAAGACTCTGGAGTTCATCCCGGAGAGCCCGAGAGATGTCCTTTTCTCTGAATAACTCATCATTGATATCCGAGATTTTCTGATCCTAGGCTGCGATCTTTTGATCACGTTCTTCGGTGGCCATGGAGGAGGATTCGAGAATGCTAGCAATGTTGCGCTCATGATCCACCTTAAGCTTATCCAGCTCCCGCTGTAAGTCGGCATTCTCCACCTCCAGGGTCTTGAACTTCTCGACCTCTTCAATCATTACACATGATTGTTTGACCAGTGCTATAAGCAAAAGACAATAGTTGAATAGGAAATTCGACTATGAAAGCAAAAAATAGCAAGGTTAAGGACTGAAATGATTACCTTTAGCCTCATCCTTTGATATCTTCAATTGAGCATTTTCAAGACGGAGAGCTCTGATCTCTCTCCGCTTATTGCAAATATTCTTCAATAATTCCTGATTATAAGCATTAACTTTCTGTAAGTTAGAATAATACCTAGAGTCAGAAGTCTACTAAAGACTCGGGCTAATATTTTAACTAATATCAGCACGACCCCTGGGTCTATACTAGTTCGTTCTTTGGCATCCTATAAAGCATAAATCTGGATTGTCTATCCAACTTCATGCTTGGGGGCTAGAGGATATGATGTGAAATAAAGTAAAAAAGGTGAGTTGGAATTCTGACTTACATGTTGTTCATGAGTAAGCTTTCTTAGGCTCATGTTCACTTCAGCGGTAAACTTCTCGGCGAGGGTCAGTGGGATTATTGGCGGTGGCGGAAGCACGCCGGCCTTCAACTTCTCATCGCAAAGACAAACTTGTTCAAGAAGCTCGGAGTACTTGACGTCCTCAGCTTCATGTGCCACTTCCTCAGCGGTCATGTTCCAGCTCTCCAAGCATTGTTGGTCGAGCCGTTGGATCTCTTCTGCAGTTTTCCGAGTAATGCCAAGTTTGGCAATACCTGGATTGCTGAGAAGGTTTTCGGCGAAAACTTCTACCGAGGGATCATTACCCTGTACGGGTTCACCCTTATCAAGTGTCGAGTCACCCTTGGTGATGTCGGTCTGTGAGTCGAGGATCGTTGGCTCAGATTGTTGAGCTAGATCTTCTGCAAGAAACGGAGATGGAGTAATCTCCGGTATTGTGGAAGGCTGTGGGGCAGGAGTCGGAGGCGCTGCAGCAGGAGAAGTCAAATTTAACTTTGACTGGCGCAGGGGTTTCGACGAGCCTCCTTTCCCTTTGCCCTTGGTGAGCTACTTAGCTCTAAGGAGGTAATAGAACAAAAATCATTACACTTCAGAAAGAATGAGAAATAAAATAATAGAGACCTTGTGAGGAAAGTTACGTCTTCACAATGGGCACTTCCTTTGTGCCGACAGACATTGTCGGATTCTTACGCTTTCGAGTAAGTGCTTAAGGCAATGCAATCAATTCTCCATCATCCTGAGCTAACTCAGGAGGATATCCCTCGAGAGGAGCAAGCTGAAAAGAAGAAATATCTTAGTATTGCAAAAAGACACAACAATGTATGGATGAACACATAATTTGAGTGACTGTTGGAAAGCTTACTAGTGTCACAGGATTGTCAGCCGTATGCATGTCCAAGGGCAGCTCCCGGATTTTCCTCTCGATCCACTCCCTAATCAACCATTTGATCCAGGACTCATAGTCCTTGTCCGAGTAAGGAATGGAGCAGATCCGGAGAGAGTCCATCTTACTCTTGGTGATTGAATGCATGAGCCAATCACCATGGTGTTGGAGAGGCTGGATCCGGTGTGCCAGCCAGCAGTGGATCAAGTCAGATCCTTTTATACCCTTGTGCTTTATAAGATATTCGATCCTCCTTTTTGCAAGAAGCAGATCATCAGTGAGGGTCAGAGGATCCGCATCCCGGGACTCTTGGGGTGTGGTGGCACCATCAACGAAAACTGGCAAAGCAGTTGTTTTGTCGAGGGATGGTATGTCCTTATGTTAAAAGAACATGGATAACCACTGTTTCACCGACTCACTAGCCTTAATCCTAGGATAGACTCGCTCTCTCCTAACATAAAAGCTAAGAGTTCCGGTAATGTAAGGATTACCGGTGGTGATGGAATTTCTCCGGGTATGGAAGTAATACTGGAAAAGAATAAGACTCGGCCTAATACCAAGATACCCCTCACACAAAGAGGCATAAGCGCTCATTTCTAAAAGATAGTTTCGGGGAAGATGGTGGAGTTGCACTCCGTAATGATCTATGACCTCGGAGAAGAAGTCTGAGGGAGGAAAGCTGAAACCTCTATGGAGGTAGGTGCCAAAGTGCACTCGCTCATCGGCATTGGGGGTGGGGATGGTTTGTCCAAAGCTGCTCCACCAGTTGCCGGCGTGGAGGAGACCTTCCTTCTCAACGACACGGAGCTTGATGTCATCGAGGGCGCAGGGGATCCAGACCTCATGAAACTTCTGTTTCTCCGCCACAGGAGCCGTCACCGCTGTCGCCGCCATGGCAGAATATGAGGCCTCAGCCATTTTCTAGGCATCGGTGACCTAGGATGGGCGGTACTATGGGATTTGGGGGAGGCAGAAGAGCTCTTTCGCAGGAAGCATCGAGAGGAAGGAGAAAGCACTAGCGCTAGTGAAAAGGAAGGGAGAGATCTTGGCCCCTTATGTCCTTTGTCTGAGCCAAGATTCGTTCAAAATAAATAGTAACTGTGCCACACGTTGTGGAAGGAGATGGGTAACCTCCTCGCAAGGATTACACCGCCTCGATCTCCACACACGCATAAAAATGACGCCTCGGTTCCGCAAAAGGTGGACCCACCAATGGTCATGCTGATAGGAATGTCTATTAGTGACGTGACTTGACCTTGAATGATGTCAGGATACGTTAGAGACCAAGTTCCGGCTTAGTTTGAATTTCAAGCGGGAATCTGAATAATGTACTCATAGGTCTGGCTTATTTTTAAGACTCGGATCCTATCCATTCTTTTGAAGTTTTAGGAACCCTTCAAGATTCTATAAGCCGAAGATGAATCAAGCTAGATGATAATGAAATCCAGCTCTGGATCTTGGAGGCTTCCGGGGGCTGATGTTGGGGATATACTTTCTGGGTATCCTCACTGTGCCTCACTAACCAGGGTGGCACACTATGGGTTAGAGATTTGCTTCATAGGCTGCCCGGTCAGGGAGAAGAAACGGAGTCCACTCTGGCTACGGGAAGGCCCAGAAGACTTACCAACATAGGCATGTAGTGTTACTTGTAGTTCAAGATGTACTCTGTAACTGACTTTTAGTCGTAGCCGGATAGGTCTCTCCTGTAAACCCTAGGACGGATATCTATATAAGTCGTCCTCGGACAGGCCTTTAGGGAACCCCATAGTAGTCTACAATCTCAACTCGCACAGGAGAAACCCTTGTAACCCATATTCCGGCTCTGCCGTATTACTGGATTTCTAGAAGGAGTAGGATGCGTCCAAAGCCAGCGGATTCGAACCTGGGTAAACTTGTGTGATCACCGTCCCGGAACACCGTACATCTCACACCCCTCTCTTCTGCACGCCTCGAGGACCCCCTCATGGCGTACTTGTCATCAATCCGATAATAGAAGAAGCGCGAGGAGGATACAAAGAGGTATCAGGAGCACCAAGAATCTTGGAACGGTGGTGACAGCAAGCAGTTGAAGGGGAAGCAAGTCAAGGATGACAATGAGTGGTGATAAATTATGTGTTTGAACTAGATTAGTTTATAGTTTATTTTGTGTAGTATATATTTTGGGATGTACACATCAGTTTGGGATCTAAGCGTTGGAAGAACTTGGATGCATGTATGTGTTTTCCTATATGGTATATGTACAAAAGTGTGATGGGTTGTTGAGATAGGCATTATCTATTGTTCTCTTCCCAAACCACATTGATATCCACTAGAGCCATTAATCCACATGATCCACATTGCATGTGTTCTCTTTTCCAAAACCACATTGATATATGACCACACACACTCTAGTGGATTCTGTGATGCAACTTTTGTCACACACTGGTGCAACATGCATTGTGGAAGCTGCTTGTTTATTTCCTATATGTTTTAATTTGGTCTCTGAGACCATGGTTTGACACATGGATCATCCCCTAGAGTCATTGCATGTGTTCTCTTCCTAAACCACATTGATATCCGCTAGAGTCATTGATCCACATGACCACATTGCATGTGTTCTTTTCCTAAAACACATTGATATCCACATGACCACACACACCTCTAGTGGATTCTATGATGCAACTTCTGTCAAATTGGTGGAACATGCAATGTGGTATGTGCCTCTGTGACCGGGGTTTGACACATGGATCATCCCCTAGAGTCATTATTGCATGTGTTCTTTTCCTAAACCACATTGATATCCACTAGAGATCATTGATCTACATGACCATATTACATGTTTTCTCTTTTCCTAAACCACATTGATACCACACACTCCAGTGGATTACTCTGCAACTTATGTCACACTGGTGCAACATGCAATGTGGAAGCTGCTTTTCCTATATGTGTGTTTATTCTCTGTGACCATGGTTTGACACATGGATCCCCTAGTCATTGAATGTGTTCTTTTTCCTAAAACACATCGATGTATCCACATGACCACACACACTCCAGTGGATTCTATATGATGCAACTTTTGTCACACTGGTGGTGCAACATGCAATGTGGTATGTGTTTTTGGTATCTATGACCATGGTTTGACACATGGATCATCCCCTAGAGTCATTGCATGTGTTCTTTTCCTAAACCACATTGATATCCACTAGAGAGTCATTGACCACATTGCATGTTCTTTTCCTAAACCACATTGATATCCACATGACCACACACACTCCACCAGTGGATTATTCTGTGATGCAACTTCTGTCACACTGGTGCAACATGCAATGTGGAAGCTGCTTTCCAATGTGTTTTTGGTCTCTATGACCATGGTTGACATGGATCCCCCTAGAGTCATTAATTAATTGCATGTGTTCTTTTCCTAAACCAAATTTCGATATCCACTAGTCATTGATCCACATGACCACATTGCATGTGTTCTTTTGCAAAACCACATTGATATCTACATGACCACACACACACTTATGTGATGCAACTTTTGTCTCACTGGTGCAACATGCAATGTGGAAAGCTGCTTATTATTTCCTATATGTGTTTCTAGTCTCTATGACCATGGTTATCTAACACATGCATGGATCCCCTAGAGAGTCAATGCATGTGTTATTTTCCTAACAAACCACATTAATATCCACTAGAGTCATTGATCCACAGATGACCACATTGCATGTGTTCTTTTCCAAGACCACATTGATCTACATGACCACATACATATATACTCAAGTGGATTCTGTGATGCATGCATGCAACTTCTGTCACACTCGTGCAACACATGCAATGTGGATGCATCTGCTTTTCTATGTGTTTTTTGGTCTCTCTGTGACGCATCTTCTTGGGCTCAAACTTTGATATCTACCATATGTGTTGCTATGAACTAAAACTAACCAAAATAGTGATAAAAGTCCATTGTTCAACCCTAATCTGGAGAAATCCATTGTTCAAAACCACATTTTGAATATTATCTAAATTTGAATATACTATCCAAAATACTGGTACCTATAGTGAGATCATTATACAAGTCAGAATATAAAGTAGTAGTCCACATTATTGCTTTTTATTAAGATTTATTCGTCAATAATTTATAGTTTTCTTCACCATGCCCTTTTAGTGAAGACTTTCTATAATAAGGTTAATTTATTTGAACCCGACGGCCAGGACACCAACCCCAAATTTCAATCAGATCCTCCCGCCCACACGAAATTTGGCGTCAGCGCGGGAGAGTTTCTATGCAAACAAAAATTTCTCGCGCTGTAATTACCTTTCGGCCCACCTGCACAGCACCACCCAAGCATTTGCCCAAAGGTCATTTACGTAACCTAATCGAAACCCTTTTTATCCCCTCGCCGAAATTAGACAGATCCAAATTTCCCCACCACCCTCGGTGCTGTCCTCCCCCTGTCCTCACCCTTTTCCCCTCGCGCTCCCTGCCATACTCTCCCTTTGCCCCTCGCCCTCCCTGTTGTCCTCTCCATTTCCCCTCGCCGCTGTCCGTCCCTCCGCCCTCTGCCTTTAATCCCATTGTCTCCGTCTGTCCCTCTAGTAGTAACCTCTCGATCACCTTAGCATAAACCCTAGCCCCTCCTCACTATCTCGGTTTTCCACCATGTCCGTCGACCTCGCCGGTCGTCCACCTCACCGACAGCCTGCTGACCTTGTTTACCACCTCACTTTACACTTCACCGGCAAAGTCGGCCAGCTTGCCATCCACCTCGCCATCCACCTAGCCGCCAAGGCCAGTCACCACACTGACAAGGCTTGTCTACCTCGTCGTCGACCTCGTCATCCACCTCATCGATGAGGTCTGCTACCTCGCCGTCCATCTTGATGCCACGTAGCCTAGGTAACTGCAAGAAAGGAGGTATCAAAAAGGCCCTACAGCCTACAGATAATGAAACACGCTCATGCTCCATCCTCATGTTTTTTACTTTGCATGTTAAATGTTGTTCATTATCTTGTTCATGCCACCAATTCGCCTGTTTTGTTGCAGTTATTCTCTCTTATTTTTTTCGCCTGTGAAATTGCTTGTGATTCTACAAGTCTTGTCATCAGGGTTGGATTATCATGTCTGTTGCATTAGTTTGACTACTTCATGACATGTCTGATGAGCAGCGTATAAATTGTTCATAGTACTCTATTTTACAAGATGATTACTATTGAACAATCAACATCATATGTTATGGCTTGTTTAATTACCTATTTAATTGCATGAAAGATGCTTATCCTTCTGATGTTTAATTATCATGCCCTGCTCATTAGTGCAACCAGCCAACCAATTGATAAGTGAGATTCAGAGTATTCGACTTATGATCAGTTTACAAATAGATAAAGTTTGCACTTGGTTGTTCCATTAGTTTGGCTGCTTTATCCTATGTCTTTTGATCAGAGTATAGGACTATTGTACATTATGCTTAGTATAGAACAATCAATACCGTAGGTTATATTTTTGTAGCTTACTTGGAGTTGTTTATTCATGATAGAACCACAATTGCATCCCATGGAAGAAAGATAACTAGAAAACATCATGAGAAACAATGCGCGGATGGAACAAATGGGTGTTAGGCCCCTTGTTTATGCATCTCCCACTGAATCCTCCCCTAAAAAGAGCAAGGATGAAGGCTCTGGATCTGACTATTATCCTGAAGAGGAGGAGGAGGATGAGCTGCAGGTTGTCCCTTTACTTGCCTACTCATCTTTTGTGTAATTATTTGCTTACTTTATTTTCCATATATGTTGTGCTTTTTGTTATCCCCAACTACCTTTGAATTGAGTAGACTAAGAAGAGGAAATATAAGAGGAAACATGTCGTCATGACAAGTATGGCTGCTGGTGGTGGATCAGCTGCTCGGAAGCGCATCTTGGCTAGCATGGTTGCCTCGATAGAAAGTACGATACATAGTAGGTCAAAGGGGAATCCACTAGAAGTACTTCCACCTCCAAGTTCTCCATGGATCCCACCAAGACCATCAAGTGTTGCAACCTCTTCGCAAGAAACTTAGAGTCCTGCAGATCCTGATGCTCAAGGAGAGAAGGTAGCAGCCCAAATCGAGATGGCAGCACTCCATGGAAGGAAGAAAGTAGTCCAAGACGAGCAGACAGCTTCCCTAGGCAAGGAACCAACTCCAAAGGAAATCACATTATATTCTTTGAATGGCACTTATTATATGGTAGAACACTAACTCCACATTATATGTTTGTAGATGATTTTGGCCATCATCCTTCTAAAGACACTATTACACATGATGATCCTCAAATTGTCTTGAGGGAAAAAACATGGGGAAGCAGCGTGAGAACATGTCCAAAGGAGGAAAGCTTCCATTTGTCATTCCTTTAGGAAGAACTATTGCTTCCAAGTTTGCCATTGAGTGTGAAAAAATAGTCAGGCCTAGTATGCATATCTTCCCATGATGGAAAGAGTGCAAGGAGAGGCCGGATGTCAGAGCAGAGTTCTATGACAGAGTTTCTATATATTATGTGACTCAACTACCCTTTTCTTCTCATTATTATTCATGCAAACGATGATGCACGATGTTTTATTTCAGCAAAAGTTTGCCATGGATGCATCACAACCAGAGGTGCAGTTTACTTGCAACTAGCAGTTAATGAGGCATGCAAGAATTCAAAGGCATCTCCTGAAGAAGCAGTTTTTTGACCCCTTCCCACTGAATGAAGTAACAAGGATATCTCTTGTTGAACACATGAACAATGCAGAGTGGTGCAAGCTTGTTAATTCTTGGACCCTAGGAACCTGGTCAAGTCTTGTCTACTCAACTTCCCCCATGTTTGTGTTTAACTAGGACTGCCTCTTATACTCTATGCTATCTCTTCGTGTAGGCCCATTGTCTAATAAATAGGCAAACAAGAAATAAACAACCTTATCGTAGTGATGTGTTATTCTGTGACACCTGGGGCTTCTCCCATCACAATGTGAAAAAAGCAACAATAAGCCCTCCAGAATACTCTTCATCTTTCTCATCTTCCAAAATTTCAATGCCATATTTGTCTCTGAAATGAGTATGATCAACTTGTAATTTGCTGGCTATTTTTCTAATGTTTGATTCTATTCCTAAAAATCATAGGCAACCATGGAAAGCAAGATGGTGCCTAATGCTACAGAAGATATCACTGAGTCTAAACAACCTCCTTCCACAGAGATGGTGCACTATGCGCTATCGCAGGACATCAGCATCCATTCTTCAAGACCAACCAAGACTCTCCTTGAAGCGCAACTCGGGGCTCAGAGAACAGGGAATGCGATACTGTGAAGTGCCATTGTGGGGTTCTAGACCGATAAACCAGATGGCGAGGCAGAAGCCCTCAAGGAAGCACAGGAAGTGTGTAAGAAACTATACCAGGTCCATCTTTTCCATCTTCGTATAATTCAATACCCTATTTGTCCATGAAGATGTGCTTGGAATTTTCTTACTAGTTTTCTAATGTTTGCTTCTATAACTGTCAGGCGCTCATTAGAAGCACGGTGGCGCCATCTACTGCAGATGATGGGATTGAGTATCAACCCCTCGCTTCCACTGATGAAAGCATACATGCTTCAATACCAACCAACTCTCTCCTTGAAGCCCAACTTGGGGCTGAGAGAGTAGTGAATGAGGCATTGGGCAGACACATTGCAACATTATTGAAGGAGAAAGAAGCAAAGAAAGAAGCATGGGAACCACTTGTAAACTGCGCAGACCTTATAAATGCACCCGTTCCGCAATTCTTAGCTTTGTTGCGTAAGTGAACTAGTGGTGTGACTGAACACTTGTTAGGATATTTTCTTTATTTTGGTGGAAACTTATGTGAAAACCTATTATGTCCCCTAAAACATGTGGCCTGCAATTTTTGTCATTTTGATCTGGACCGTGCAATCTAGAGAAGTTGCTAGCACTCATCTCCGACATAAACAAAAACATCATGGTTCTTTAGTTGACAAAAATATTTCCATCACCGATAGATGCCGACGTGGTGCACTTTCACTCGTCAACGTTCTCGACAAAACTAAAACATCAGCTCTTCTGCCCTGACGAAATGAGTTCATCATGCGTTGGAGATACGCATCTAGCTCTGAATGGTCCACAATTCGCGCTCTAGATGGACCACGTGTTTCCTTCCTATTAGTCCATGTGTAACCCTGATGGTCAGCCACACGTAAGCTGATCAGCATATTGCTATGACAAAAATGAAATTCATCTTCGCCAGCGTGACGAAAAGGGAAGGATGACATAACCAATAGAACAGATGACGTCAACAAATGGCGCTAGCGGAATTTAGTCGTGACGGAAAAAACGTCAAGAAGTCGATGACGTTGTGGACGACAATCATGACATCAGCAAACGTCACTAATGGAAGACCGCGGTGCCGTCTGCCACGTGGCATCGTCCATGATGGAAAAAAACATCACGGTCGATCGAGGCTGGGTCGGGCCGGTCCAGTTGGCCGCGACAAAATTGGAGAAATATCACGGACGGCTTGTGCCGTTTTCAGGTAGAAAAAATGTCACATATCCAATTATGACGTGAAATTCATGACCTTTTTCGTCATAGAATTCGTCGCGGATGGCCATCTATGACATTTGTCCTCTTATCAATGACGATATCATAAGCGTCATGGACCGTCAAGATTCTTGTAGTGTATGTGTCTTACAGTAGCTTTGCTACTGATCTTGCATAGTGAGTTTGACTCAAAAATTTACGTACTTGAATTGAGTGGTGGAGGAATACTCGACTTGATCATTGGTTCTACACTCTAATTTATGTGTCACACAATTTAGGATGATAAGAGATTTAATTGGTTATTATTGTGAACACAAACAGATGGCCTTAGTGGATGTGAAGTTAATTACAGTCAGACTTACCTTTAAACTGGTTTTGATGATGTTGGCTTGTGATCATAGGATGATAACTGGCTAATGATGTGAATGGAAGCACAAGTGGCTATGGTTATGATGCTTGCTGGTTCAACTCTAGTGATTCTATTAATATTACTCAATGGCTTGATATTTTTATATCATCACCTTAATCTTTTCTGTAAGAACAAGTAGTGGCCAATAGTTGGTACTCTGTGGGATCCTAGGCTATGATGATGCTCTGCTATTGGCTGTCAACTTATGGTGGTGATCTAATCTGAGCACAAGTAGTATTTGAGATATGCTAATTGTGATGTCTCTATGAAAAGTGTGCATAGGGATCATTGGTTAGCATGATCTACTATGAGAGATGTTGTTGGCTTTGGCAAAGATTCTATTCTTTGCCATATCTTATGTTGAAAACAGATGTGATTGATTCCTAGCTTTATTTCTAGGAATATTATAGATCCTTTGAAGTTGATTTATCCTATTTCAATGCTTGGCTCCTATAAGTGTTGTCTCTAGTGGCATCTTCTACTCTGGGCTACTATTGTGGTGCCTCCACTTCCTGGAGTGTGCACAATAGTTGCTAGACAACATGAGTTATTGCTAAGCTTAGTTGGCTAGGCCAAGGATGCACAGACTGAGGCCTAGATTATGCTTGGATAAGAAAAATTGTTATTCCTCTATGGATAAATTATCTAATGATGACCTAGTACTCCACTTGTACATGTCTGAGGATTTATCTTAACCCCAACCAGTATTGTTAAGATAAAATGGTAAGAACATATACTTAGGAATGATCTTATCCTTAATAACCTACTATTATATATGGTTGGTTGTTGAAACTGGTGGATTTGTTGAGCCTAGATATGTTGTTTTGGATCTAGATCATGACCTCTTGTGGTGATCTACTCCTCATGGTACTGTTGTTTAGCCCTTCCTAGAGTCACTAGCCTTCTCCCTAGCTTGACCTTCTCTTCCTGGCTTGGCCTTCTTGATTCAGGTGATCATGGTACGTATAGTAGTTTGATGGTTTTAGTTGGGAATATACTCTGGAATTATTTTAGATGTGTTCTTGGTGGCTTGATGGTGATATAGGATGAGAAAGATATAGTAGTTTAGCTAGAAGTTGTGCTACGACTATGCTACTTCTTTTATATGTGTTTGGTTGCTACCGTTGTGTTGACATCACACATCTTGCATGCAGTGACTATGCTACTTACATGTGGGCTCCACTTAACTCACATTTCAATGACTGAGATCTTTTGTTGTGGATTGGCTTGGCTAGTCAATTGATATTATCCTGGTTTGGTTATCTTCTCCGTCTATAATGGTGAAACTTGCCCCAAGCCAGTGATGCACTAAGTCTGAGGCAATCAATCAGATAAGAACAGATTACTTTTAATGGCTCCTCTTTTGACTACTCAATGATGAGATAAGCAATGCATTACATTACATATCTAAGAGTAAACAATTAACACTAACCCCTCATTATATTTCATTTCTTTTATTGTTTTAGTTTGCAGGCACAGAAGTTGTTGGAAGACTTCGAAGAATAGAAGATATACGAATTAGGTTAGGAAGTTAAGTTTAGGTTTTATTTTCCTTTTGTTGTAATGTCATTTACTTTGGACAATGTAAATGGCATTGTAATATTTTATAACATTAATAAATTTAATCTTTATTTTGTTGTACCTTGGGTCTTGTAATAATCCTACATGATGTAACTTAATTTCAAAGGTTCTTTTTCAAACTTCCCTTGTTATTCATGTGGACTATTTTGTAAAGCTATTGTAACTTGTGAATTCTTGTAAATAGGAATTATTTCATTTACGCTATTGTGAGTTTGTTTATTCTTATTTATTTACTTGTATAAAGGAGTTGTGAGATGGAAATAAATCCATGTATTCTTTTATTTCGCTTATTTTTCATATTATTGTAATCTTAATTATTGTTATTCTAGAATCAAGGTTCATTAATAATATCAATAATATTTTATAATTAAATACTTGGTATTCTAAACTACTTAAATTTTTAAATCATATTTACTTCAATTATACTCTAAGTAACAACCTAATATAAACCTCCACTTAAACCAAAATTCAAAATTCATGATTCAAACTCTTATTGGAATTCGTTTCCCTCAAACAACAAAAATGAACAAGGTCATGTCGAAATCTATCGCACCTGTCCTGACTTTTTATTGTCAGAGCAAGAGAGATCTCGATCCCTCAGCCCTAATCTAGTTTTGCACGAAAATTCCACGGATTTTCTTATGCATGAATGCAATGCACAAACATATGTCCTTACTATTTCTGGTCTCTAATCCTAGGATGTTACAGATTGTTGATGTTTATGACTATCATGAAGATTATGTTCACATAGACTACTGGTGTTTGAGGACAAGGTGAGCCCTCAGATAGTGGTACAGAATGATGGGATTTTTATGTTGTGGTGGTGAAGCCATGGTGCTGAGAAGGCGAGCGCCCGCTGAGCTTGAAGAGTTTCCATAAGGTGTAGAAATGAAGACGGTAAGCGAGGATTTTGATGATGGCATATGATGGTTGGTGTTTCTGATGTTGTTTAGAGGGTTGAGGAAAGAGATGGTAGAGGCTATGGTGACCGAAGCATGATCAGGGGTTAGATGGAGAGAAGGTAGAGGTAATGGTTGGTACTCTATTAGAGGTGGACGATGTATGAAGAAAGGAGAGTGTGGATAGCTGAGAGGAGCATCAATCGACGAGCATTGACTCATGAGTGACTAGTGAGGTGAGGCGGCTATGGTTCTATAGGAGCTGTTGTTGAGGCGAGGCAACCATGGTTCTACTAGAACCGGAGTTGATGAGGGAAATGACGATGCTCAAGCTGATGATGGAAGGTGTGTGGTGCCGCCAGTGTGAGAAGGTGCATGGTTGGCGAGGCAATAGTGGACCAGTGCGTGAGATCCTAGCGCATTGGTTAATAGGATTGATAGGATACCCATACCAATAAGTTGTAACTTCTTTTTCGGGCCTCGTCTTCAAAGGAACTCTAGGTTAAGCGTGTTTGGACTAGAAAATTTGATGATGGGTGACTGACTGAAGTTATTCCCGGGTGCGCACGAGTGAGGACAAAGTGTGTAGTGTCATCGGATTGATGACAAGTACGCCATGAGGGGGTCCTCGAGGCGTGAGGAAGAGAGGGGTATGAGACGTATGGTGTTCCGAGACGGTGAGCACACAAGTTTACCCAGGTTCGAATCCGCCGGCTTTGGACAGATCCTACTCCTGCTAGCAATCCAGTAATACGGCAATGCCAGAATATGGGTTACAAGGGTTCGCCTGTGCGAGTTGAGATTGTAGACTATTGAGGGTGCCCTAAAGACTCTCCCTAGGACGGCTTATATAGATATCCGGCCTAGGGTTTACAGGAGAGATCTATCCGGCTACGACTAAGAGTCAGTTACAGAGTACATCTTGAACTACAAGTAACACTATGGGCCTAAGTCGGTAAGTCTTCTGGGACTTCCTATAGCCGTACTGGACTCCGTCTCTTCTCCCTGACTGGGCCACCCGTGAAGCAAAGCTCTAACCCGAAGTGGGCCACCCTTGTCAGTGAGGAACTGTGAGGATACCCGGAAAGTATATCCCCAACAGCAGCCCCCGGAAGTCTCCAAGATCCAAAGTCGAATTCATCATCGTCTAGCTTGATCTTCGTCTTGCAGAATCTTGAAGGGTTCCTGAAACTTCAGAACAAAAAATACGACCCGGGTCTTAAAAATAAGTCGGACCTATCAACATGTTACTCGGATTTCCCAGCTTGATTTTCAAACTAAGCTGAAACTTGGTCTCTGACGTCATCTAACACTGGTCATGGTCAAGTCACGTCATCTGACAAACATCATGTCAGCACGACCATTGGTGGGTCCACCGTTCGCGGAACCGAGGCGCCGTTTCAATGTGTACGCGGAGATTGAGGCGACGTAATCATCGTGTGGGTCCTTCCCAGTTCCTTCCACGACATGTGGCGTTTACACAGTGCCGTTTGCACGAATCTTGGCACGGTTAGGTGGATATAAGGGGTGAGGATTTTCCTTCTCCCATCTTCACCTGTTCCCTTTGCCGTTCCTTCTTCTCCACATCTCCCTAGCACACAGAGCTCTCCCGCCTCCCAGATTCCTAGCGCCGCCCATCCAAAGTCACCGGCGCACCGGAGAAATGGCTTCCTCTTCCTCATCCGGTTTTGCAGCGGCAGCGGCAGCGGCCATGGCTGCGGCAGAGAAGGAGAGCAACCGGGGGTTTGGATCCTGTGCCTCCTTGATGACGAGAAACTCCAAGGCGTGGAGAATGAAGGTCTCCTCCATGCCGGTGACTGGTGGAGTGGTTTCGGCGAAACCATCCCCCACCCGCACACCGGCGAGCGGGTCCACTTCGGCACCCACCTCGATAGAGGTTTGTCTTTCCCTCCCTCAGAATTCTTTTTTGAGGTGATTGATCATTATGGTGTTCAGCTCCACCATCTTCCCCCGAACTCCATCTTAGAGATGAATTCTTACGCAGCTTTGTCCGAGGGGTATCTCAGCATTAGGCCGAGTCTCACTTTGTTTCGTTTCTACTTCCATGTTCGTAGAAACTCCATCACTGCCGGTAATCCTTACATTACCGGCACTATTAGCCTTTCTGTTAGACGCGAGCGTAGCTATCCTCGCATTTCTGCCAGTGAGTCGGTCAAACAATGGCCGACCACTTTCTTCTACCATAAGGATATTCCTGCTCCCAGCAAAGCTACTACTTTGCCGGCTTTCATCGATGGAGCCGCCACGGCCCAACCGTCTTAGGACGAGGCCCCTCCGGCTCTCAGTGACGATCTGATCCTCGCTAAGAGGTGGATCGAATATCTGATAAAACATAAGGGCTTGAAAGGATCCGACCTGGTCCAGTGCTGGGTCGCACGCCGGATTCAGCCTCTCCAATACCACAACGACCATCTGATGCACTCCATCACGGCGTCGAAGAATGATTCCCTCCGCATCAGTCCTATGGCTTTAAAGCCACGGGATTACATAAGCCAGATCAAATGGATGATCAAGGAGCGGATTGAAAGAAAGATTCCAGACTTGTCTCTGGATATGCATACAGCGGAAAACCCTGTAGTTCCGGTAAGCTTCAATAATAAACCCTTTTATGTGTTTCACCTTTTAAGTTATTTCGCAATACTGAGATATTTTCTTCTTTTCAGCTTGTCGACCTCCCCGAGTCAGAATTCGCTCCACTCGAGGGATATCCTCTAGAGTTTTCTCAGGAGGCGGAATTGGTCCCACTGCCGGACGTTGTGCCTAGGAAGTGCAAAGCTCCGACAGTGGCCGTCGGCACAAAGGAGGTGCCAGTCGGGAAGAGGTAACTTTCAACACAACTTCCGCCTTTGTACCTTACTCGAATTTTGCTTCCGAGATGTAATGTTTTTCATTCTATTACATTCTCAGAGCTAAGCAGCTCATCAAGGGTAAGGGGAAGGGAACTTCTTCGAAGACCTTGCGGTAGACGAAGCTGACTATGGCTTCTCCTGCTGTGGCTCCTCCGACTCCTACTCCTCAACCTTCCACAACACCGGTAATTAGTCCATCACCAGTTGTCGCAGAAGATCCGGCTCCTTCATCGGGACCAGCGATCCTTGAATCGCAGACTGACGCCACCATGGGTGGCTCAGGTTTAGATAAGGGTGAACCCTCTTCGGGTAATGATCCCTCGGCAGAGACCTTTGCTGAAAACCTCCTGAAGAATCCGGGACTTGCCAAATTTGGCTTGTCTCGGAAATCTGTAGAAAAAATCCAGCTTCTGGCCCGGTAATGCCTGGAGAGCCGAAATCTCTCTACCGAAGAAGAAGCACAAGAAGCGGAGGACATCAAGTACTCCAATCTTCGTGAACAAGTCTGCCTTCACGACGAGGGACTTAGAGCTGGTGTGCTTCCACCACCTCCGGTTATTCCACTCACCCTCGCCGAGAAGGTTACCACCGAGGTGAACATGTGCCTGAGCAAACTCACACATGAACATCATGTAAGTCAGAATTCCAGCCCACGATTTTATTTATTGTATTTTATATCATATCCTCTAGCCCGCAAGCATGAAGTAGGATATATATAATCCGAGTTTATGCTTCCTTAGGATGCCAAAGAATGAACTAGTCTAGCCCCAAGGCTCGTGTTGATATTAGTAACAATATTAGCCCGAGTCTTCAGTAGACTTCTGACTCTGGGTATTCTGACTTACAGAAAGTTAATTCATATAACCAGGATTTGTTGAAGAATATCTGCAACAAGCGGAGAGAGATCAGAGCTCTCTGACTTGAAAATGCTGAGCTGAAGGTTTCAAAGGATGAGGCCGAAGGTAAACATTCCGAGACTCAAAACTTTGTCTTGGTTTTCTTTAGTTGAATTTTTACTAAACTATTGTTCTTTTTCCTTACAGGACTGGTAAAACAGTCCTGCGCTATGATTGAAGAGGCCGAGAACCTCAAAACCCTGGTGGTGGAGAATAAAGAACTTCGCCAAGAGCTAGATAAACTCAAGTAAGATCATGAGAAGAGCATCTCTCAAATTCTCGAATCCACCTCCATGTCCACTAATGAACGTGATCGTAAGATTGCGGTTCAAGATCAGAGAATCTCGGATCTCAATAATGAGCTTTGCAGAGAGAAGGACCTTTCCGAGGCACTCTGGGCTAAACTCCGGAGTCTTCGAGAAGAGAAGACCAAAGTTGATGACATCATCTTCGGTATGTTTCCATCTCTCTGTCTTGTCTACATTCTTCGACTCTTTCGATGTCGGATTTTACTTAACCATTTTATGCTATGTGCATAGGTCCTATGAACTTGACGGACTTCGCTTCCACCGAGCCTCGCACCCACTGACTACCTAAGTCGGTGATTTGCTTCATGACTTCCGCCAGTCCATCGAGGACATTGGCGAGGCTCTCAAGGTTCCGGACATGCATAGCATGTCCAACTTTCAGGTGCGAGACCAGGCGAAGGAGATGCCGCAGCTCGTCCGGGACTAGAACATGTCCTACGCACGATCCGCGGCGCAGAACGCTCTCACCATGGTCATGAGCCACCATGGAAACATGGAGATATGGCAAGTGACCAGGGGGTACTGCAAGGTGGATGAAGACGGCCAGGAGCAAGATATCAAGGCCATCATGGACTCCTGCGCTGGATACGGGTGTCACGTAGCCGACTTAACCAGCTACGATAATACCTTCTTCACCCGCGTGGACACACCGCCTCCGCCTCCGGAAGAAACGGCTGAAGTTTCCGACGATGAACAGACCGTATCGAATCTGAACATCTTGGAGCGTTATCAAATTGAGGCCGATGCATCCAGCGAGCTGGCAGCGCCTACCTCTTCTCATGCATCATAGATCATCAGAAAACAAATGTTTTATTCTGAAAAAACATTATGGATATGTAAATTTGTAGCATGATACTTTTGGCTAGTGCTAAGTTTTAATCTATTCAGCACTTTTGGCTTTAAATTTTTTATGTGCCTGAAATGTTTTACATAAGCACTTATACTTTTTCGTCTATACTCATCGTTTATCTGGCTTTCCGCGTCGTCCCTTTCGCGAGCCGGCTAAACCTTCTACACGGAAACTTTGCCGAGAAACGGAGCTCAATTTCTAAACCAGTTAAAACTCGGAAACAAAGCCGGCTTCCAGTACCAACAATTCACTACTCGGAAAATACCCGCATCTGGCAATCAGACAAATAACCAAAGTATAGACTAGAAACTTTTTAGAGTTATACCCGAAGGTAGCATTTTTAGAATCGGAAATCTAAACCAGAACAAACATGAGCATAAAGTACTTTCAAGTATTCTGGGATTTTCGTCTGTGACATGATCATTCAGAAAAAAGATGGCAAAAACTTCTCAGAAAAACTTGAGGCAACCAAAACTTTTATTTCTCACAGAACATGTACACATATATGATTACAAAGAAGGATAAACTAAGAATAAAAGGGACGTAGCTGAGCAATATTCCACGGTCTGTCTAACTCATCCGGATTTGTACTACCTCCAGCTCTCTTTCTCTTCTTAGTAGCGGGTCTTTCTTTGACTGGCCTCATATCAGTTAAGTAGTATGAACCATTGTGCAATACTCGACTAACTAAAAAGGGCCCTTCCCATACTGTGGAAAGTTTGTTCTTTCTTTATTGCACATGCCAGAGAACCAAATCGCCCTTGTTGAAAGACCGGTTTCTGACTCTCTGGCTATGATACTTGCGAAACTTCTGTTGATAGGCTATTGATCTCATTTCAGCAACGACGCGAACTTCTTCGACTAAGTCGAGATCATTTTGTCGAGAAATCTTGGCATCTTCTTCGATATACGTGGCCACTCTAGGAGAAGTGTGAATCAAATCACTACGAAGAACTGCTTCTGCGCCATAGACCAAGAAGAAAGGTGTGTATCCGGTTGACCTGTTCGGAGTTGTTCGTAAACTCCATATTATAGAGGGTAATTCCTCTGCCCAAGCCCCCGCAGCACGTCATAGTGGTGCTTCGAGTCTCGGTTTTAGGCCTTGTAGGATTAAACCATTTGCTCTTTCAACTTGTTCGTTAGCCTGTGGATGTGCGACTGACGCAATGTCAAGCCGGATATTTTGTTCATTGCAGAATTCGGCCAATTCTCCCATAGAGAAATTCCTCCCGTTGTCCGTGATAATGCTATGCGGATAACCATACCAGATTATAACATCCTCGACAAATCTTTTGGTTGTTGCTCCATCACAACTAGTGACGGGTTTAGCCTCAATCTATTTGGCGAATTTATCCACCATCACTAAGTGGTGAGTAAATCCACTTGGAGCCCATTTAAACAGTCCTAAAACCGAGACTGTTTGGCAGCTGATCAGCCATGTTATAGGTATTGTTCGCAGCTGATCAGCCGGAACATGAGCTTGTTTGGCGTACTTTTGGCAGCTCTTGCACGTCTTGACCAGCCGTTCGGCACCTTCCTTGGCTGTAAGCCGGAAAAAAACCGTGTCTGAAAGCTTTTGCCACTAAAGATTTGGCTGTAGCATGGTGACCACACTCGCCTTCGTGGATTTCTCTTAGGATTTCCACTCCTTCTTTCGGAGATACGCAGCGCTGAAAAACCCTAGAAACACTCCGCTTATAGAGCTCACCTTTAACTATAGTCTTCGGGTAGTTTGCCATCTACCAGATAATCAAGGTAGGGTTGAGTCCAGCTGGGAATTACAGCCAGAACTGCTATCAGAGGTGAGTTGGATTTGGTCGGATATTCCTTATCCACTCCCTTTATTGAGGGAACTTTGAGGTGCTCTAAAAAAGCGCCATCCAGGACCTGTTTCCATGCAGAGCCTATTCGAGATAATGCGTCTGCTTCCTCATTTTCTGCTCGAGGGATGTGTGGAACCTCAAACCCTTCGAACGATTTAGATAAATCATCCACGTCAGCTTTATATGCTGCCATATGTTTATTTGCATTACAAATATCTGATACTTGCTCAGCAACAAGATCCGTATCTCCGTAACACATCAAACGTCGGGTGCCGATATCCTTAGCAATCTGGATTCCATGCAACAGTGCTTCATACTCGGCAATATTATTTGTCGCCGTGAAGTGGATCTGCAACACGTATAGAAGTTTATGTCCTTGGGGTGATTTGAGCACCACGCCAGCCCCCGAGCCCCCGCGAGCCTTAGACCCATCAAAGTATAGGGTCCAATATTTTGACTCAGGGAGGGTCATATTTTCCTTCGCCTCTGTCCAATCAGCAACAAAGTCGGCAAGGATTTGGGATTTAATTGATGTCCGAGGTTTGTACTCAATATCGAAAGCTGAGAGCTCTATGCCCCATTTGGCAACGCGTCCTGTGGCATCATTATTGTTAATTATGTCTCTCATGGGAGCTGTGCTCACCACGGTAATTGGATGTTCCTAGAGATAGTGTCATAGCTTACGAGATGCTAGGAAAACACCGTAAGCCAGCATTTGGTAGTGCGGATACCGCTGTTTTGATTCTATCAGGACCTCGCTGATAAAGTAAGTCAGACGCTGCACCAAGTGTTCCTGATTTTCCTCCGGTCTCTACACCACCATGACGATACTAACGACTTTGTTGGTCGCAGCAAGATAAAGCAACATCGGTTCTTGTGGTTCTGGTGCAGCAAGGATAGGAGCAGATGAGATTACTTTCTTCAGGTCTTGTAATGCAGCTTCAGGTTCGTCGGTCCATACGAAATCCTTGGTCTTTTTCAGGAGTTTTTATAATGGTGCGGCTCTTTTACCGAGCCGGCTTACAAACCGACTGACTGCAGCGATGCAACCAGTTAGTCTTTGTACGTCCTTCAGGCGAGTTGGCTTGGAAATATTGAGTATAGCCTTGATTTTGTCTCGGTTCACCTCTATGCCTCTTTGGGACACGATGAAACCTAACAATTTTCTGACTGGGATTCCAAAGAAGCATTTCTATGGATTAAGCATGATGTTGTATTTTCGTAGATTGGCGAACGTTTCCTCCATGTCGGAAATCAGTGTTTCCTTCTTTTTGGACATCATCGCAATATCATCCACGTATGCATGTACATTGCGTCTGAGTTGGTCGTGGAGGCAACGCTACATCGTGCGCTGGTAGGTAGCTCGTGCGTTCTTTAGCCCAAAAGGCATCGTAACAAAACAGAAGGTTTCGAAGGGGGTTATGAATGAAGTTTTGACTTTGTTAGATTCCATCATCCGGATTTGGTGATAACCAGAATATGCGTCGAGAAAACAGAGGAGTTCCGAGCCTGCCGTAGAATCGATAACTTGTTCAATCCTAGGCAGAGCGAACAGATCTTTTGGACAAGCCTTGTTCAAGGCAGTATAATCAACACACATCCTTAAATCAGTGGTGTCCTTTTTAGGGACCATTATAGGATTGGCCGACCACTAAGTGTGGATGACCTCTTCTATGAATCCGGCTAACTCGAGCCGTGCTAGTTCCTTAGCTATTGCATTACACTTTTCATCGCCGAAACGTCGTAAGGACTGTTTGACGGGTTTAGCGTTCATGTTTACATTTAAAGAGTGCTCGGCAAGTTCCCTATGTACTCCGGTCATGTCAGATGGCTGCCATGCGAAGATATCTTGATTTGCTTTGAGGAACTTAACGAGCGCGCTTTCCTATGCGCTATCTAGGCCTACGCCTATCTGGGTCACCTTGGAGGGGTCATCATCCTTCAACGGCGTCATCTTCGTCTCTTCTAATGCCTTGAACTCCAGATTCGGCTTTGTCACCTCCTTCTTCGTTGCGGGCATCTCGGATGGATCTATGCTCTTCTTGATCTCCTGGTACTCCTGGGCGTGTAGCACGGCTTCAGCAAAGGCGGCATTTCCATCCTCGCACTCTCGTGCTTTCTTCGGGTCTCCCCTGATGGTGATCATGCTGTTGGGACCTGGAATTTTCATCATATTGTAAGTGTAACACGGACGAGCCATAAAATCCCAGTAAGCTGGACGTCCGAATATAGCGTGGTACGCGCTCTTGAACGGGACCACTTCGAAGGAAAGTGCCTCCGTCCGGTAGTTCTTTGGAGTTCCAAAGGTAACATCCAAAGTGATTTCTCCCAAGGAATTAGCTTGTCTTCCTGGGACAACTCCGTGAAAGATCACAGAGCTATGGTTCAGCTGGGTCTCCAAGATCTTCATCCGGCATAGCATTTCGACATACAGAATATTGATATTGCTAGCACCGTCCATGAGAGTCTTGGAGAAACCATAACTATCAATAAGTGGATTGACGATTAAGGCGTATTTTCCTCGCCTGTGCAATTTAGGCGGATGATCAGCGGGGTCAAATGTGATTGCAACTTCCGGCCAGTCCAAGAATTGGGGGACAGCCTGAAATGTTGCATTGAGCTCATGTAGAACTGCTTTCTTGACCTTTGCTGGTTGAGATCCGAGGAAGGTGACATAAGTGTCTTTCTTGGTCGGAAAATTTTTCTTCCCTTCTGGCTTAGGATTTGAAGCATCGACTTCCTCCATGTTGGAATCTTCCTTGGTCTCTTTATATTTTTCGGGATTCTTCTTTCCCTTCTTCTGCTTAGCTCTGTAGCCCGTGGTATCATCTCTTTTAATGTCGTCATTAAAACGACACTCGGCGTTTGTGTGGGACGAGCCCCCATTGGCGTCTAGGTGATGCACACATGGGTTATTGGCAATGTCGGCCCAAGTCTAGGTTTTGCCTGGTTGCTGGTCTCCTCTACCCTGAACTCTCGAAGTCCCATGGCCGCATCCGTGACCTCCGCCTCGTCTTCCTCGTCCTCCAGACCCGATAGTAGCAGTGACCACTATCGTTTCCGCGTTGGGTTTCTCTTCCGAGGTATTCTTGCGCTTCTGAGCTTGTTGCTTTGGTTGCTTTTCCGACTATGGTACAGCTAGGGCGTTGAGTAGTCCTTCTGCATCATCGTCAGCATCTGCATACTTGCTCGCTGTTTCTATCATCTATCCCAAATCGGTGACCTTGTCACACTTCAAGCGATGACGTAATAAACCAATTGGGAGACCTGCAATGAAAGCTTCAATCGCAGTTTGGTCATTTACTCCTTCACAGGAGTTCTTGGTGTCGATCCATCGTCCGAGGTAATCCCGGCAAGTTTCTCCGGCTTTCTGGGTGCAACACTGTAGGTCTCCGATCGTACAGGGCCTCCGGTATGTGCCTTCGAAATTCCAAAAGAACGCACTTTGCATGTCATACCAGTTATGGATGGTGTTCTCCAGAAGTTAATTAAGCCATGATCGTGCCGTCTTCCACAGCATCAGTGGGAGATATCGGGTTGCGACCAGGCTATTTTCGCCTTTGGCGATGCAGCAAGCTTGGAAAAAATCCTGTAGTCAAGTATCTGGCTGAGCTATGCCGTCGTAGGCTTGGATATGTCTTGAGATAGCAAATCCTTCCGGGAATCTTGTAGCTCTAATGCATGGTCCAAAGCACTTTGGGCCCACGTATATATCATCATTTTCATAGTGTCGCGCCTCTATATTAGAGTTGATCATGTGCCTTGCGTCATTCGGGGATAGAGATCGTCCCAAGTGTCGGCTGTGGCTGCGGTGCCTTGGAGCCAGACTTCGGCTTCTTCCACCACCTCCTCCACCACGACGCCCTACATTGCCTCCTTGGGGGTCGTTGTGATGGCTACTTAGCGGAGAGGGTGGAGCATCTGGGTTATTTTCGGCTGATCGCCGGCCTCCATCCAGAACGTCATTATTCTGGTTCCAGGGAGGGTCTTGATTGTGACGAGCCCCCTGCCGGCTTGTCTCGGCATGGTGTCCGTCATTCCTTCGTCCGTCATCCGGACGGCTTGCATGTCTAGGAGGTGGCATTCTTTGTCGGTCTTCCTCCCGACGTTTCTCTTTATCATCGTCCCGGCGGTCTTTCGACTCTCACCGGGGTGGGTTCCTTGGATTCAGTGCAGCAATTGCTTCTTGCTCCACAACTGGGTTAACGTTACGCCAGTCACGAGTAGCTTTGTGGTGCTGTCCCGAAGATCCGGTTCTTGAGTAATTATCTTCCCGACGGTCGGAGCGGTGGTGCTGCTCCGGTACACGCTGGGGTCTTACGTCAGCCCATGCCGGATCTGTGCGACATTGGTCGGAATCGGAGACCAGTTTTTGACTTCCGGACATGGCGACCTTTTGCTGCTCCAGTCCCTTGTTGAGTACTTTGATGCCCAACCGGATCTGCTCCGGGCCTGGATTAGCCGATAGAATTTCTCGGGCCGCAATGGTGTTTTGTACTGGGGTTGGATACACCCAATCCCCCTTGCTATCTTTCCGAGGCTTCCCCATTTCTTCTCCGAAAAGGACGGCGTGAATCTGCGGGAATTGGTTTTCATTAGTATGACGCTTCCTGGTATTCTGGTATTGCCTGCAGTTGTACTTCTTCGCATATGCCATGCATTTCTTTTCCTCCTCAATGTTTTTGGCTTCATCAAGGAGTACTTGATGACGCGCTTCTAGGGCCCGTGCCCTCTCATCCAGTTCTTCAGCAGTAAGTTCTGCAGCTGTAGGAATAGGTGTGGTTAATGCAGCATCGATGAGTTTACGCGCACCTTCCGTGATCACGTGTCCATCCACCGATTCTTCTTTTTTGGGCTCGTCTGGGATAAGTGCTCCATCCGAGTCTTCCTCGTATTCCTCGGCAATCACCTCCTCTTCCGAAAGATCTTTTGCTGGGGTCTTGTTCTTCTTGTTCTTCTTCTTTCCCTTCTTGGCAGCGCTGGTAGCAAAGACGGCTTTGGGTCCGTTTCCCGGAGTCAAGCTCTGATCGGTACTTTCGGACATCTGGACCTCGGGATTATCTCCGATTTCCATGTCATCCTGCGCTTTGGGAGAGTGTTCCCCGGATCCTTCATCCATGGCTTCTCCTTCCTTTGTAGCTTTGGAGTTATACTCATCTTCATATTCCACGGAGAACTTTCTGAAATCTGCTGACGTCATTGATTCATCCGAGGATGCGGGTACGTCGGTGTTTGTTCCAATTGCCTCCAACACAGAGTTGGTGTTGTCTCCAGCATTGGCAGAGCCAGATCCGGATCCCACATATACGACTAAGTGCGACGCGTGCTTCCTGAGGTACCTGCGGCTCTCGCGATCGGCTTCGTTGAAACTTTTGATGGTCTCGAGAATTGCATCTATGCCTGAGTTTTGCATTATCATACGCCGCAGCGTGTACCTTAGGAAACGCCTGTCTGTCCCGGCGTCATCAGAGCCGGAATCAGTGTCGCTGCTATGCTCTTCCTGGATTTCGACCTCGGCGGGTGGGTCGATCAGGGATTCGGTCTCTGTGAGGAGATCCACTCCAGATTCGACCTGGACCGCTAGGTCTGCTTCAGGCTCGGATTTCTCCACTATCTCCGCAACTGGTGCGGGCTGGGTGGGATTAGGGTTTTCTGAGATCCAGAACTCTGCCGCCTCCGGGAACAAAGGGGATCCAGAAATTTCCTCTGCCTCTATCATCACCGCTGGGGTGGGTGGGATAGGTTCAGGAAAACCGATGTAAACATCGATCTCGCCGAAAGACATGATGGTGTAGGCAGTCACAGCCTCCCTAGCCGAAATCCAGGTCTCGTCGAGAACGATGAGAGGGACATCGCTGACGTAGAGGATGCGACCGACGGCGATAGTCTCACCGATTCCGATTCTTGCAGATTCCGCTCGGAACACAGATCTGAAGCTCACTTGCCCCACGGTGGGCGCCAACTGTCGTCGGATTGATGACAAGTACGCCATGAGGGGGTCCTCGAGGCGTGTGAAAGAGAGTGGTGTGAGACGTACGGTGTTCCGGGAGGGTGAGCACACAAGTTTACCCAGGTTCGAATCCGCTAGCTTTGGACAGATCCTACTCCTGCTAGCAATCGAGTAATACGGCAACGACGGAATATGGATTACAAGGGTTCGCCTGTGCGAGTTGATATTGTAGACTATTGAGGGTGCCCTAATGGCTCTCCCTAGGACGGCTTATATAGATATCCGGCCTAGGGTTTACAGGAGAGATCTATCCGGCTACGACTAAGAGTCGGTTACAAAGTACATCTTGAACTACAAGTAACACTATGGGCCTAAGTCGGTAAGTCTTCTGGGCCTTCCTGTAGCCGGACTGGACTCCGTCTCTTCTCCCTGACTGGGCCACCCTTGAAGCAAAGCTCTAACCCGAAGTGGGCCACCCTGGTCAGTGAGGAACTATGAGGATATCCAGAAAGTATATCCCCAACACGTAGAAAAGACTAGTGTTGGTAGGTGGGACCAATCTAGAAGTCCTAGAGAGCTCTTAGGGGTAATAGCCACTGAGCCTGAGGTGGTCGAGTGTTACACGTGGTATCAGAGTCGATCCTCGCGGTTACATACATGGGTGTGTGTCTATCAGGGGCACAGACATGTGGCGCATGGCGTGTGTGGCCCATTGTGGCACACGATGTGATGACACTGGACGCACAATCGTGTGTCAAGAGGGGATGTTCCTGGCCTGGGTTGTTGATCGACGATGACGTCGATCTTCTAAGTGTGAGTGTATGTGAGATCCTAGCGCGTGTCTTAATAGAATTGATAGGATACTTATACCAACAAGTTGCAACTTCTTTTCAAGGCTCATCTTCAGAGGAAATCCAAGTTAAGCGTGTTTGGTCCAGAGAAATTTGATGATGGGTGACCGACCAGAAAGTTGTTTCCATGTGCGCACAAGGTCTGGAGCAATTTGATGATGAGTGACCGTATGGGAAGTTGTTTCCGACTACGCACGAGTGGGGATAAAGTACGCAGAAAAGACTAGTGTTGGTAGGGGGGTTAGTCTAAAACTATTAGGTGTTACATAACGCAAGAAGGATTGGAGGTGGCTAGCTTGAGTAAGAGTTGGAGCCCAATGATGGTGATGGCTAGCATGAGGCAGAGCTTGGATGATCAGAGTTAATTGGGTGCTTGACAAGCGATGAAGCAAGCTCTAGAGTAAAATGGTATCATGTATCTTTATATGCTTGTAAGATAGATGTGTAGTGGTCCTGGTAAGTGGTAAGAGCTATGGAGTTGTAGCAAGATGGTCGTGGTGACCGACCCATGCCCATCTTGAGGAGAAGTGTTGGAGTCTAGGTTAGTGTAGTAGTAGTGTCTTAGGAGAGTCTGGAATATTCTAGCGAGTGTTAGAGTCTGAGTTTGTATCTTAGCAGAGCCTAGAGTATTCTAGTGTACAAGTCAGGATGTAATACTAAGTTGATCTATATATATGAGGCTGTGCAGGTCCAAGTGACTAGCCCATCCAGAAATGGCCTCCCAAAACTTACAAGTTATTTACAGAATCAGGCTAACATATGTAAATATTAATGAGCTGGATTTGTATAAAGGTAGCATGGCTGAAAATCATCAGGCTAGCAGAACTTAGCATAAGAACTGAAACTGCTTAGAAGAGAGTAGTTAATAGTATAAGACCGGCAAACACAGAGGTGTTTGCCAAAATAATAAAAATAAAAATAAAAGTATGAACATCAAATTGTATCATATACATCTTAGTTCCAATATAGCATGACCTTTGAAAACATCGCCAAGAATGCCCCTTCGTACCAAATTGAGCAAGGAAAAAGTGTACACATGCATCGACGGACAATAACCAGAACAAGCTCAGAGTGACTGATGTAGGGGCTGCCCTTGGAGCTGCGTAACGCAGATCATGTACAAATAATACCCTAGAAAACTTGGGGAAATCAGCAGGTAATCTCGCATCTGGAACATGGCAAGATTGCTTCACATGGGCTTCTGATGTTCCATGACACCAATCATGGAAGAGAAAACTAGAATTTGTGCAACCTCTGTATCCAGGAGAAGGCTATGCTTCAGAAAAGATCGGCCTTTTTCTTCTGCTGGTCTTGCTTCCACCTTGGCTGCTGGTAGAATTCCTCCTTGGTAACACCGAATACAGTCTGGAATTCGCTGTCTGACAAATAAGTCTGCAAAAGCAACACGGAATTAGCCTTTCAAACCCGCCTGATTAGCACACACATCTCCGCTCATACTCGAGGTGGTTCATTTAGACTGAAGAGTAGTTAGCAGCCATAGTAGACACAATGATTATAAAATAGAAGTAGACACAGTGAGTAATTAGTTCTTGATAATTCGTCAGGATGGTATTGAATAACATGTTACAGTGACCACAAAATCCAGGACTGCTCTTCAAAGATCAATGAGATATTATCGAACTTAACCATGTTTGCTTATTATATGTGAATCCATTAGTAGATCCTCAGTCATACCCATTTACCTCGTGTAAATATAAAATAAAAGGCAAAGAATTTTTATCTTCTGGGCTGAAGAAACATCATCTGCTAGAAGGTTTTTTTCAAGTAAATTCCTCAGTATTTTCTACGATTGCGAGGAATTTAGCTATTTCACAAGATAAGAGATAGTGATAGCACAGACTTTGTTCTTAATAAGGCAATAGAAATAACAAACCTCTCTGCGTTTGCTATCTATCCCACGGACAGGGTCGGTAGCCTTGGATATCAAACGGTCATAACTAAAGGTTGTTTCACCTCCATTTTCATTAGCAGTTTCTTCCTGTGATACATCAGGCTCTGTTCGCTCCCCCTCGGATGGCACTTCATCTCCAGGAGCACCCTTATCCGTATCAAATTCTGTCCTCTCAGCATCTGCACATCAACTGAATTTGTCAAGATATAGTACGAAGATAAGGAAACAAGAACATAAAAACAAATCTCAACAGGAGTCATCTTCATTATTTATTCTTTCGATCATTCAATTCATACTACAACCTCCATAATTTACGAAACAGTCACATGGAACACAGTTAACACACTTGTGTGTAACCCAAAGTATTGATGTTGTTTCTGACTTCTTGCTGAGGAAAACAAACAAGGTCCTGTCGGTCAACTATTTCTGTATAAAAAAATGATGCAGTGAGTCTAAATATAGAACTACATGAAGACAACACATATCAAGTGTTAGTGTTATCCTTATAGTTATATGTGAGGGCAAAGAAAAATATATGTCAACTAGTTTCATCTGCAGTTGTGATGATGTACCAATGTGGGGACTTAGAGTAGATCCCTCAGCAGTTAAAACATTAGATAATGCTGCAATAGCAGCTGCTCTCTGAGAACCTTGACCTGGACGAAATTGTGGGCTTCTGGGTTTTGATGATGTATTAAGTGAAGATGATAATGCAGCCAATGCTGACGCACGCTGGGTAGGTCCACCATCACCAGAACTTCTAGGCCTGTCATTAGACTAAAGAAGATCACGGCATTAATTGATTTTTCAGATATGTAATTGATAATAATTGGCTAAGAAATGCTCTATTTACCTGTTTGTCTTGGGAAGATGGATTAAACGCGGATGAAAGTGCAGCCAATGCTGATGCCCTTTGAGTTGGTCCACCATCACCTGAACCCTTAGATCCACTCTGCAAGCAATTAAAGTTGTACGTTAGTAAATTGAGTCCATCGGTTTTACATTTTCAGTCATCTGTTGCGTGATATCATAAACAATAATTCTAAGACTTTTAAGAGGAGCATTGTAACTTACCTCCGAACGCATTCCAAAAAGAAGTGAAAGTTTCTTCTGAAACGAATTCCCGTGAATCTGTTTCCAGGGGGAAATTTATTGTAACACATACTAAAACAAGTGCGAGACAGGAAAGTGGTATTACCAAATACCATAGCATAGGCGAGCACAATATATCATGCAGAAATAGCATTGCTGGAAGTTACTGCAGCAATATCAACTGGTAGGCAGTAAATTACGTAGCGAGATAGAAGAGATAAGAACAGTTAAAAAGGAATAGGGTAGCTTTATTACTTCAAGCATCCTTCGCTTCAATTTTTTAGGGTTGAATTAAACTTACAGGTCTAGTGTTAAAATTAGGTTGGTTTAGGAAGTCGCAAATATAATCCCCTAAAATTTGAATAACCGAACTACCAGAGATAAATATTTCTGAATATGCATGTTTACCGGTCCTTCCGATTATTTTGGATTTTGATATCTCAAATAGAAACTCGGTGCTTTCCTTCTAATACAAATGGCACGCATTTAGATGTGTGTTCGAGAGAAAAAAAGAATCATGTCTAACCTCCAAAGTCCCTTACTGACTTCTGTTAGGCACTAAACAAAATTAGTCAAAATAAAATGGGAAAACCAACTGCAGTTATTTCGCAGGCTTCTTAAGTTCACGAGGATTCAGTTCTAGGTTGGGTGTCAACAAGCAGAACATCCATCACCCCATCCCTCAAGAAACTCTTACTCTCTCTCAGTGAGACAGTGAAGTGAGAAGGGACAGAATTAGGCTCCTGTTGGTTTCTATATACAAAGGCAGTGTTACCCTGAAGTAAACTCTTTATATCTGCTACACCATATAAATGGATGATAAATAGAACAGAATTAGAAGTGCAAAAAAAAGTAAGATGGAAGTGCTCAATAACCAATAGCGTACCACAGATCTTGTGTTATCCCAGGAGAAGTATGTCCTAAAGAAGCAAGGTTCATTCCCTTCAGTGACTTTATATAGAGGCACATCAGGAGAAAGACCTTCAAAGGCCACTTCATGATCTATGTATTTCTGGGGAAAGCAATTATTGATATATGTCAAACAATAATAATATAAATGAAAACAGCAAGGTTAATACTTTATGTCATACCTGGCCAGTTTCGAATGCTGTCTGTTTCTCTTTCGTGTCCACACACTGACCCATCCAAACAAAGACTTCACCATGTGTGTCAAGTATCATCACATCTTCGGTCAACAAATCATCTTGTGAAAAATTGAAAACTTCAGTAACCTGCAGGTAAAGAGGCATTTTAGAATTTGAAATTTTGAGGCCCTGGAACATAAACTTTAAGGTACAAAAAATAAGACAACAAACCTCCAGCTTTCCTGATAAGTCGTGATCATGTTATGACAAATGAAAACGAAACAATGGAAAATGATTAGGGTACTTGTAGAATATAAATTCACAGAGTAACAATAAGATGAAATTCTGGAATTAAGATTTGACTACAACTGACCATTCCTAAATGAGAAAGTATACAGATGAGGTTCTCTAACAACATCCTGTGTGGCATTTTTACTTGTGTAATTCTGCTTTCCACCAAGAGGATTCCAGAAAGTAGAGCTCTCAGTTCCCTCCTTGCAATGTTTGACAGAAGCACCAGGCTGTGAATTTGGAAAACATCAGAATCACAGTTAACGATAAGTAGCTGGCAATAAGAGGAAATATTTTTTCTCAATTTAGTTCTAACAAGGTATGCACGGAATGGCAACCAAGTTGGTCTGCGTTTGGAAGCAGGGATCAACCCTGATTCCTCCAGCAGGCATTGAACTGATTCTATGAAATTTCTGCATTCCGAACAGGAATTTTCTGTGGCAGCAATCATGTTCATATTGCTTCATATTCTCCAATATTTTATCCAATGGAGGTCAGTGTTTCCGAAAAGTATAACACAATGCATACTTCCAGCATGAACTGTAAACAACCCTTTTGAATTGAAATAGAACATTGCCTCCATGGATATCGTGTAGATACAAGTTTCCTCCAACAACAAAAGGAACAGATTTTGTGTAGCCTTTCCAGTGGATAGTAACTTCACTGTTAACACAACTGGTGCATTTTTCGTGCATGGTGGTTTCAGATTACTATTAGCGAATTGCATGAGAAGGCACTTTACATAAATGAACAAAGATGTAACTAAGAGTGTTTTGCATACACATTTGCTAAAACATATTTGGCTGGCTACAGTTGGAATACGGTAAAGTTGAAATGAACTAACATTAGATAAATTTCTACATTGCCAGGTTAACTCGTATCTTAGTGATACTAAATTTATCAGGTTATAGTAATCTAAATGCAGGCTGATTTTGTTCCCTACAGGTTCATCTATAATTTCAGTAAAAGTTTCCAGCAACAGATGTCAACTCATTTTCTCCAAGTTCTAGATAGATATTGCATCATAAGTATCAATGATAAAATGTAAAAAAAATGGATGCTGTTCCCAAGTATTCTTAAGTTTCAGTTTCAAAAGACTCGCGTGTTCTCACAGTTTGCTTTGTTGAATAGAGAATTATGAACTAACTAGAGAAAGACAGAAGGGGAAAAAGGTAGTATCTTTTTCTCATATACCTTCAAAAACTCAGCTACTTTTGTAGCCCACTGTTGCTGTTCATAAGAACTTGTGGTACCAATCCATGTAAACATTGAATTTCCGGTTTGCAGGACAAAGCAATCCGTGGAACTCAAGGATGTTGAAACCTAAAATTGTTACTCAAAAGTTAAAGGTAGAAATAATTTGAGTCTTGCAGACCCTTATAGTGTATAGATTAGGTTAATGTAAGCTATATTATTAAAAAGAATGATGCTGGCCTTTTTTGAGTTTTAATAAGAGTCAAGTTATCAAAAAGGACATTGCGAAGAAAAATAAGTATATGAATAACATTAAATTTTACTACCGAAGGAAAATTAGCGCTCAATATTTTGAAAGCAGCTAGTCGACTAAATCCATTCAACATGTTCATGCCAACCTAAATCTTCTACATATATCAATATTACAAACGCGGTAGCTAAAAAATTCAGTGAAAATGTAGAACTCACTTTGCACTTGCCTCTCATCATCTCATGTAAGTCTACACTTCTTTTAGTTTAGTGATCCTAGCTCATACTTCACATTATTGCATCTGAACTGAACCATAACTACCATATTTTGTGTCTTCCGTGCTCACCATTACCATACACTACGATCTTACACTAAGACAATCTGTTGATGCTAAGTCGTGGCAGTTTATTTGAGCAAGAATCTCAGTAGCTAGCTGAATTCTCAGTTGTTATTTTGATATACCATCTTGACAACATAACAATGCAGGTTCATGCATCAAAAAATACTATCACTTTGAATCTAAATAAGCACATATAGATCTAAACAATACCGCATCAACTTGAAGTGTTTTGTTGTTATGAACTGATGTTCCCTGAATGTGAACAAGGGCAATGCCAGTGCTAGAATATGTTTCATCTTTCAAGCCCTTTTCTTCTATCGATTTCTTGTATCCAGAGCTGATTCCACCCTGCATGATTTTCCAAATAAAATTTAGCTGTTACTTTTCTCATTGATGTTCTAAATATCTTCCAACTATATAAATTAATGAATAGTTTGTTCCTCAGAGAATAGCAATTATTGGTCCTCATTTAATTGTAGAATACTTGAGTACCATAGAAACATACCTTAAGAATAACCATGGGCTGGAAAAGAGCAATAAATTGTGGAGGCTCTTTCCCTTGATAAATACGACCCTACAATACCAAATACAAGAAATTAAACTCCTTCCTGGATATTACTGTACAAATTTTCACAGCAGAAATACAGTACCAGAACAGGTCTTCCTTTCATTGAATTCCACATTGTATTAGCTATTTGAAGAGCCATATGTTGATCTTCCTGTGTGAAATAAACAAAGAGAAAATTCAGAAATCCCATTACAGTAACAATGAAACAAAATTGGCACAAGAATAATATTTAATTGTGGCCGACAATACATACAAATGACAAAAGGTCAAAAGGTTTAAATGAAAACACACCATCAAGGCATCCAATAGATGGTGTGGTGATCACACACAAGGACGAAAATACATTTAATATGGGAGAATGTTGAGAAAAAGTCAAGAAAGCAAACTGAAAGATAGTAAGGTGCACTATATATAACGCTTGGAAACAATGAAAAGATAATTACCGGTACACTATCCTTCCCAATCCAGTAAGTTAGATAGAATTCTTCTCTCTTTTCACCAGAATGATATGTATACAGGACAATATAACAATCTCCGCTGTGAAATTTTCCAAGATCCTCCTTCTGAAGAGCAGTCTTAGCACTGCCATCAACACACCAGACCTGTGTGTGCATAATTTTCTTATTGCACTTTCAGATTTGTGGCTGTGATTATAAAAATATATATAAAGTACGATGTGCGATGAGCAAAACCTCAAGTTTTCCGCCGCCTTCTAGCAAAGGAGGAACTTCCTCATTCACTGGGGTACTGTTCTTTGAGCCCCCCTTGACATCACCTTTTTTCTTCAACAGTGCTAGAGGAAAAGAAAATGTTATCAGCAACAAGATCCAAAGGGGAATTTTCCTTATCCCAAAGAACAATACCAAATAATGTACCTGCAACTTTTCCTCGGCCTTCTTCCGCGCCAGCATTTCCTGTTGCACTTAATGGCCACGACTCAAACTTGGACTTGAATGTATGGTTTTCATAACCTTGAATTACTTGGGTTACTCTCATTGTCTTTGGCCTATTTTGTTTAACAATGAATTCCTACAAATCCAAAATTTAAATAGAATGACATACGTGAACAAGATAACAAACTGAAAAATATCATTGTGGGTTTACCTCAACTGCCGCACTTGCAGCTTTCCTATCATCCACTTGTGTTACTCGACCAATCCATACAAATAACTCAGATCCGCAGTCAAGTAAAAAGCATTTAGTGTTCTCAAGAATTGATTTTGTCAGAACAATGTCTTCTAAATTCAATTTACCATTATTGATACTGCAAACATAACAATTCACTGTGTGAAAAAAGTTCAAGGAATAAAAATAAAGTTGAAATGGAAATTGTAAAATAAATCTAGAATACATGGGGGAAGACAGACCTAAAGATATAGTAATAGGCTTTATGGATCAACTAGGATTTTTGCTACCCATTTAGTCCATGTTACACCACTAACAGGAACTGCACAAACCTATAAAAAGCATTGTCTAGAGCTAAGAAAAGGTAACTAGACTTTTCCCCAAATACCCCTTACAACCACTAAACATCTTCCAAGGGATTTAAATTGGGGCATAGGGTCGATAAATCTAACACACTTGATCCCTTCAATGGACAAAATATATTGAAAAGATACTCCCAAGGGCATGGGCAGATACAGTGAAACGGATGTTGTACCTTTAAGTAAAAATATTACAGAATTTGAAATTTTCTTTATCCTTGCTTCATCTAGAAAAGACACAGATTAACTTGATTTGCAAGATATTAATTTGTGTTCACCCCAACAGAAATTTTGTTAAATTTTGATCTGATCAAAACAAAGAGATCTCATGTGGTCTAGTATTGAACATATAAATTGGAAGTTTTAATTTTGACTAATTCCAAACTGAATTCAAAATGATCCCATTAAATCATGCAGCAATCATATGTATCAGTACCTCTAAATCTAAACATAATCTAAGTATAAAATTTAGTTAATTTTCAGCAGCAGTAACTCTGCTCATCACAGGTGGATCGAACCGGTCTGCCATGCACATTCCATGGAACCCCAGTAGATCTAAATCTAAACAGATTCTAAGACAGATCCGAAGTCTCCCATATTCGCAGTCTACCAGATCTGTACATCTCACAAACCCCATTCTGACTCTTCATTATAACTTGAATGAGTTATTTTCTCATACAAAATCATGAGTTTATATTTGTTAATTAGCTTTTAAATCCTAGTTCAATTACCTGTAAAGCTTTGTCGGCGAAGTTTCAAGAATAACATCATCATCGCTTACAACTTTCTTCCCTATTGGTGCGAAACCACCAAAAACGACCCAGAATTCCCCTGAATCTGATTCTGCTTGCAACTTTCCATCATCTGTTGTAAAAATAACTATAAGTAAACTGTGTGTACTTGCTGCGGGGAGTCAATGAGTATTTAGTTTAATGTTTCCCATCTCACCAACAATTGCAACATCACACACTCCTTCATGGTACTTGTCCTTTAAATGTTGGATCACTTCTAGTGCTTTGGCTCTTTCTTGAATATTGGAGTTAGCGCCATTGAATTGATATATTTTCGTTTCGGTATCTAAGATAAAGACATCATCATGGTTCAACGCTGAACGGGCAAAGGGAACCTGAATAAACAAGACACATAATTGATATAACACTGAAGAATTGGTTTTTAAATTATTTTTCGTTTCTAAGCATAGAAAGGAGGTGAAATGTAATGCACCTCTTTAACTCTGATAGCTCTCTTTCCTTTGCAAATGTAGAGCCGTGTTTCAAACTTGTCCACTTCTGGTGTTTTAAACCCGGATGCAAAACCGCCCTCCATTGGTATAATGCATGGCTTGAAGTATGATATAAACATATCGGATTCATAGCCCTGCGGTTCCCTGTGCTGGACTGCACGACCCCCAAGCATGGTATCAAGTTCAATAGTCTTGATTGCTGCAGTGCCAGCTTCATCCTGCATGACAGTATATCAAGTCAGGATGAGGACTGCAAGGACAATACGGGTCTGGGTATGGAAAAGATGTGGTGTTGTAGAAAATGTACTTGACTAGAATCTTTCCCAATCCAAAAGTGGCAGTCAAAATGGTAAGCACCACCCCTGTTGCAAGTCGTCTAGCAAAAAAAGATAAGCACGTCATTAAAAATGCATATTTTTTCAGGAAGAAATAGAAAGTTACTAGGAATGGAAGATGAATGGACTAAAGCATCACCTGCAGAACTATATACGAATCTCCGCAGTAAAATTTACCATAGTCTGATTTCGGGAGAGGAACTGGGTTAAAGTTCTCAATCCTCCATATTTCTGTCCCACTGTACTGTTGTTAAGGGAACACGTAACATACAGAGAAAACCGGAGTATTGCACGAAGAGGTTTTCAACTAAAGCAAACAGATATAACATGGCACAGAAATGTAGGTAAGGATACGGTTTTTGGCCTGCTCCTTGAAATGCAGGTTCAAGCACCTGTTTTGCGGTTGACATTTGGAAACAACCTTAAAAAGGGATCCACCACAGAACACCTTGAGCTTTTATACTGAGAAGAAAGGGAACAGAGAAGCAGTTAGCCCATAAAAAACTGCAATTGGTCCAGACATGGATCTGTGAATACCCAACGTCCAAAACAATGGGGATTGAAACACCAACCAAATGAGCCCAAGTGGCTAGCGGCTGGGACATAGGACTAATAAGTACTAACAAAAAAGAGAACACCACCAAGAGGAAACGATCAGTTGCATAGAACTTCAGGCATAACAAGTCGTGTGCCGCAAGGGAAGTTGAGTCATTAAAATTTAGGGAATTGTAAAAACAGTTGCTCTGACCAGAACCTGTAATCTAGAGTCTAGACATGTATATGCAGCAGCAACAAGGACAACCGTGTGTACACCACATAAGAAGATGGCAATCGCCGACATCAGGACGCACGAAGCATCAGCTTTGTTGTAGTAGCACATCTGGTGGCTGCGGTGTATATCGAGGCCGCTTTTTGAATCAATAGTACGTAGTTATCTGCGTCATCTTTTTTTTAAATGGATCTGCCTAATCTTGGCGCTTTCTTCTACTACTACTACTACAAATAATGACACGCATTTGGGTGCGTGTTCGTGACTGAGAAAAAAAAAGTACATATTCGCTCCATTAAAAACACCTACGCGATTGATCAAAGTGATCACCGACAAGATGACAGCCTACCTCACTGCTTTCCCAGAAAAAAAATGAAAAAAAAAAACAACCCATCAGAAGTTGGCTCACATTTGACCCCCATTACTGACGATCGGTTGCCGCAACTCGATCAAACAAACACCAAATTCCACAATATCACATTCCCACCTCGGAAAACGTACCGTCTCCCCCTTGAACACACAATGGCCGGTTACCGGAGGCACCACGGTCACACACGAAATCCGCCACAGCACAATCGCGTCACTACTCGGATCAAATCAAACTATAAAAAAGGCATTGAAACCATAGAACCGCCGAAATCGACGAGAGAGGGGGAGAACATTGGAACGTCGAAAGGCGGGCGATACCTTGAAAGGATCCCGGTGGGGCGGGCGAGCGGGGGCGAAGGATCGATCGGCGGAGGGGGCGTGGAGGTGGTGGCACGGAAATGCGGAGGCGACGCTGGCTAATAAAGGAAGCCGGGGTGCTATTATTGCTCCCTCTCCTTCTCCTCACTCTGTCGTGGGTGGGGGTGGAATGGAATGGAACGGAACGGAGATCTCCGAAGAAATACGTAGCGCCGTTTTGGGTTTGCCTTTTTTAAGAAAAAACGCCCCCTATTTCTACGGCACCGTAAGCAAGCGTGCGGCTAGCAGAGACTCGTCCCCGGCCTAGGGAGACGCGGGAGTCAGAAATCGGTGATTATCACGAGCATCACGGAGGCCGTGCGGTTGGAGCTCCATCCAGAGTGGATGGCGATTATCTCTTCTCCCTTTTGGTTCATCAGTTTTTTTTTCTTTTTTGGTTCATCAGTTTTTAGGTGCATGTCTCTAGGACACCAGATATTGCGCTTTCAGTACAATGGCAAGGGCGATAATCCCGGCTCACTGCAAGGAAAAAAGCTTGCTGCCGTGAGGCGCAACTTTGCCGTGAGCCATCACACGGCAATGAGCAGGCAAGAAGGACTTATGGCAAAGAAAACTAGCACGGCACAGCGAAAGTCCAATGCACGGCAATGACAAGCCTCGTGGCAACGGCCAGAAAGAACGCACGGCAAATAACGAACGCTCAGCAAAGCCAATAAAACGCACGGCAAAGAGAGCCCACACGGCAGCGCGGTATATTCGGCCCCTCCGTGGGAATATTCCCCTGCAGAAGCGCCCACCCCTCCGCTGTTGATGGAGGGGTCGACGGAGAGGGCTAACAGTGCGGCTTTGCCGTGTAGCCTAGAAGGGGAACCCATGGCAACGATCCCTTTGCCGTGCGGCCACGCTTTGCCGTGTGTTTTTTTGTTTTTTTTTCTTTTACATTTTGTTCTATCGATTGTATTTCTTTAGTTAAAGTTACTTATATTTATTCATTAAATTAATTTGATTTAATTAGGATGGCTCAGATTAAATAAATATTCCTCTCGATCACCGTCTATATATATACTCGATTTTACCGAAACAGGGACGATATCCTACCCGGTTTCACCGGAACGGGGACTTTCCCCCTTAGACGAGTCTGGAACCTTTGCTTTTAGATTACAGCGGATGCCTGCGAAGGGCGACGCATGCACCCGGGGACTAGGTTTTGTATGTTTCAACATAGCACCACACTTTCATGCGTGCGCTAGGGCCAGATGCAAGTCCTTGGGGTGTTCCGATGCCCCGGAGCGCGGTTCCCTGCGAAACCCTGACCCACGGGCCTCAGATCGTCTACCTCCTTAGATTTTCTTCTGACAGGGGTAGCCCGGTGTAGCTCTCTCTTGTTTTGTGTTTGTTTAGGTCATAAGATGATGTAAAACCATGTTGGGTCACAAGGGAAGTGACAATATCCCGCTCTAGTGCCGGAACGGGGAGTTCCCCCCTTAGACGAGTCTAGAACCTTCACTTTTAGGTTACAACGGATGTCTGTGAAGGGGGACGCATGCACCCGGGGACTAGGTTTTGTATGTTTCAACATAGCACCACACTTTCATGCATGTTCTAGGGCCACATGCAAGTCCTTGAGGTGTTCTGATACCCCGGAGCACGGTTCCGTATGGAACCCTGACCCACGGGCCTCAGATCGTCTACCCCCTAGACTTTCTTCTAACACGGGTAGCCCGGCGTAGATCTCTCTTGTTTTGTGTTTTTTTAGGTCATAGGATGATGTAAAACCATGTTGGGTCAGAAGGGGAGTGACAATATCCTACTCTAGTGCCGGAACAGGGACTTTCCCCCTTAGACAAGTCTGGAACCTTCGCTTTTAGGTTACAGCGGATGCCTGCGAAGGGGGACACATGCACCCGGGGACTAGGTTTTGTATGTTTCAACATAGCACCACACTTCCATGCATGTGCTAGGGCCACATGCAAGTCCTTGAGGTGTTCCGATGCCCCGGAGCGCGGTTCCCTACGGAACCCTGACCCGCGGGCCTCAGATCGTCTACCCCCCTAAACTTTCTTCTCACAGGGGTAGCTTGGCGTAGCTCTCTATTGTTTTGTGTTTCTTTAGGTCATAGGATGATGTAAAACCATGTTGGGTCACAAGGGGTGTGACAATATCCTGCTCTCTAGTGCCAGAATGGGGACTTCCCCCTTAGACGAGTTCGGAACCCTCGCTTTTAGGTTACAGCGGATGCCTGCCAAGGGGGACACGTGCACCCGGGGACTAGGTTTTGTATGTTTCAACATAGCACCACACTTTCATGTGTGTGCTAGGGCCACATGCAAGTCCTTGAGGTGATCTGATTCCCCGGAGCACGGTTCCCTATGGAACCCTGACCCGCGGGCCTCGGATCGTCTACCCCCTAGACTTTCTTCTGACAGGGGTAGCCCGACGTAGCTCTCTCTTGTTTTGTGTTTGTTTAGGTCATAGGATGATGTAAACCATGTTGGGTCACAAGGGGAGTGACAATATCCTACTCTAGTGCCGGAATAGGGACTTCCCCCCTTAGATGAGTCCGGAACCCTCGCTTTTAGGTTACAGTGGATGCCTGCGAAGGGGGACGCATGCACCCGGGGAATAGGTTTTGTATGTTTCAACATAGCACCACACTTCCATGCATGTGCTAGGTCCACATGCAAGTCCTTGAGGTGTCCCGATGCCCCGGAGCGCGGTTCCCTATGGAACCTTGACCCGCGGGTGTCGGATCGTCTACCCCCCTAGATTTTCTTCTAACAGGGGTAGCCCGGCGTAGCTCTCTCTTGTTTTGTGTTTTATTAGGTCATAGGATGATGTAAAACCATGTTGGGTCACAAGGGGAGTGACAATATCCTACTCTAGTGAAGGAACGGGGACTTTCCCGCTTAGACGAGTCTGGAACCCTCGCTTTTAGGTTACAGCAGGTGCCTGTTGATACGTTGCAAACATATCTATAATTTTTGATGTTCCATGCTTGTTTTATATCTACTTTCATATGTTCTGTCCACACTTTGGAGTATTTTTATAAACTTTATTGGACTAACCTATTAACAAGATGCCATAGTGCCAGTTGCTTGTTTTGTGCTATTTTTGGTTCCAGGAAAGTCAGAAAATGAATATTCTCGGAATTGGACCGGACAAAAGCCAAAGTCGATATTTTACCGGAAGACTCACGGAGCCCAAAGCAGAGACGGAGGCGGGCCAGGGCCTAGCCACATCATATGGTGGCGCGGGTGACCCCTAGTCGTGCCACCAGGTGGTGTGGGCCCCCTGGCACTCCACCGACCTTGCCCTTTCGCCTATAAGAAGCCTCTGATGCAGAAACCCTAAAAAATCCAGCGTCCAGCCATGAAAAGTTCCGCAGCGCCGCCGCCACCGAAGGGGAGATTCGGGGGATAGAAATTCTCTGTTTCGGCATCCTACCGGGACGAGGAAGTGCCCCCAGAGCCATCTCCATCGATCTCCACCACCATCTCCATCGTCGTTGCTGATTCCCATGATGAGGAGGGAGTAGTTCTTCCTCGAGGCTAAGGGCTCTACCAATAGCTATGTGTTCATATCTCTCTCTATGCATGATCATATTGTGATCATGAGCTTTGTAATCAAGTAGATCTTCTTTGCTACTCAAGTGCTTTAATAGATCTCTTCTCTCCCCATGTGTGTGAAAGTGACAGCGTGCACACCATGGTGGCACTTGTTATGAGTTATATTTGGAGTTGGATGTTTCTATGAAATTGTGGTGTTTGTTGGAACCATCTAGAGCTCAAGGTGACAGTGTGGGGTTATCTAGATGGGGAAAGCGAACTTTGAGGAGTGTTGTTATAGCCCTACCATGGATTTGAGTGTCCAACCAGAGTAGTATCATAAAGAGAAGATATTTATATGAGAATGTTCACTAGTGAAAGTATGATCCCTAGGCCTTGTTTCTAAGCATTGAAACACCGTTTGCAACTATATCTATTACATGTTTGCTTGCTTCCATCTTTATTTCAGATTGCCTTTAGTCTCTTCCTACCCGTCAACCACGCACCATCAAAGCTATTTTTGGCACTGTTACCACTTATTATCCATACCACTTGTATTTCACTATCTCTTCGCCGAACAAGTGCACCTATACACCTGACAAGTGTATTGGGTGTGTTGGGGATACAAGAGACTTCTTGTATCTTGATTGCAGGGTTGCTTGAGAGGGAATACCTTTGACCACTTCCTCCCTGAGTTCGATAAACATTGGGTGATCCACTTAAGGGAAAACTTGCTGTTGTTCTATAAACCTCTGCACTTGGAGGCCCAACAACTGTCTACAAGAATAGAAGTGCGTAGACATCACCTGCGAAGGGGGACGCATGCACCCGGGGACTAGGTTTTGTCTGTTTCAACATAGCACCACACTTCCATGCATGTGCTAGGGCCACATGTAAGTCCTTTAGGTGTTCCGATGCCCCGGAGCGCGGTTCCCTGCGGAACCCTGACCCGCGGGCCTCATATCATCTACCCCCTAGGCTTTCTTCTGATAGGGGTAGCCCGGCGTAGCTCTCTCTTGTTTTGTGTTTGTTTAGGTCATAGGATGATTTAAAACCATGTTGGGTCACAAGGGGAGTGACAATATCCTACTCTAGTGCCGAAACGGGGACTTTCCACCTTACACGAGTCTAGAACCTTCGCTTTTAGGTTACAGCGGATGCCTGCGAAGGGGGACGCATGCACCCGGGGACTAGGTTTTGTTTGTTTCAAGATAGCACCACACTTCCATGCGTTTTCTAGGGCCACATGCAAGTCCTTGAGGTGTTCCGATGCCCAGAGCGCCACTAGTGGAGAATTGCTTATCAGTGGAGCATATTTTTTGTTATCAATGGCGCATATGTAATGCGCCATTAGTGTTGCGCCACTGATAATTAGATATCAATGGCGCATATACAATATGCGCCATTGATAATAGGCCCACCAGTGGCGCACCTTAGATATGCGTCATTGATATTTTATCAGTGGCGCATATAGCCAAATGTGCCACTGATACTAGATGCGCCACTGGATGAATAAAATATGCGCCACTAATGTTTCGTGCAGGTATACACAATACAGGGCTCTTAGGTATATATACAGGTACATATACAGGTATTTATACAGATACACAACAGTGTAAAAACTGAGATAATAATACCACTAGAATTATACATCATCACATCAATTAGAACCCGACATAGTGACAAGTGCTCGAATATTATACAAGTCTAGAACAAATTGATCTCATCTTCTCATACATTACACATTACAAAAAGTTGATCAACATGATCATTAGCCAAGTCCTAAACTACTAAAGGACCAAGTAGAGTACAACCGCAATGGCGGTGATGAGAAAGACGGGGAGCACGATCATCAAGGTCTTCATCTGGTTCCTGTCTCTCTGCTCTCCAAGGAGGTGGTTCCTCCACCTAGCTTCCGCCTGCTCTCTCGTCGGGTACCCTTTGTATTTGTTGCCACTGGACTTGTTCACTTGCTTATGACAATCCTCCCACTCGTCGTAGACTCCTGGGACCCTCCCTCTGAACACCACGTAGCACGGCATCTCTATACACAAGGCATATAAGTACTATATCATGCAACAGAAAGAATTAAAAGGTTCATCACATGCATCTCCACAAAAAAGAATGTTTCGATCTAAGGCAAGCTATTAAGTTTCATACATATGGTAATAAGTAAACGAAGTCCAACAACGACCATTTCGAGCTAAGGCAAGTTAAAGTTTATAACACACACACACGAGATACACAAACTGGCTGAGCGCTAGCTAGCTAGGAACACTACATCATGAAGACTTTGTTTTACACGGCACCGGGAACGGTTTGTAGCCATCTTTCGGTGTCCATGTCCTACGGTCACCCTGTGCCTCGAGTCGTGCTTCGATCTTGCGCTTACTGAACGCTCTTTTGCAGGATAAGCCCCCCCTTGTGATGACATCTTCTTGCACGATGGTCGCAATCTGAGTCTGGATGCGTAAGAAGTCGTCCTTAAGTTCATCATCGTCCATTCTTGCCTCAGCTTCGGCCCATGCTCGGAGACTAGATGGCAACGTAATGATGTGTGCATCCCGGACGATCGCCCGCATGTGATGGAGGGCATAGTAGGCCTCCTTGACACTGTTATCCGGCTGCTTGACGCAGGCGAACTTCATTATGTGTTTGAACACGTGTCTGCCATCCCTGAAATTTTCCGCCCCTTCTTGAATTCGCCTCCATTTTCGGCGTATACCTCGAGAGCATCATCTAGAAGACTCCTTATGTTGGTGTAGTCTTTCTTCTTTTGCTCGCTCCCCGAGTCCAAGTACGTGGCTAGCGAATAACTCGGGTGAATGAGGATCAGTGTGCAGTATTTGTCTCTGCGCAAAACAATTGAAACGAAACAATGTTGGAAAAAGAGCAACCGAAAACTAAGAAAGGACAAGTTACGGCGACGAGCGAGTGTGTGCACTTACTTGGAAAGGTAAAATAAGCTCTTTTCCACTCTTGTTGTCCACCATGAAATTTTGGAGGTAGTTCCTTGCGCTGGCCCGGTTCACTGGATTCACCAACTGGCTATCACGCATGAAGTAGGGGTCCACTATCGCGGCGCCAGGGGTCTTCTCTCTATTGACCTTCATCGCCCGATGGAGCGCGTATAGGCGGACCAAGTTATAGTTCATCCACTTGCCATGGAAAAGCTTGAAGATGTCCTCATACGATATGAAGAAGATATCCGCGGGGGCATTATCGACGAAGCCCGTGCCCGTTGGAACATTGACCGTGAAAACATGGTACGATGGATTTGCTTCTTTAAGAAGGCACTCCTCTAGATATAGAATACCATGCTGCAGGTTAGCCATCGCTCCACTTGCAATTTTGATCAGCTCCTCACTCAGAATCGGTTGACTAGCTATGTGAACCCTGGTCAAGGTGCCCTCAGGGGGCTGTGTTAACGGGTCGTCCTGAGCCCGGGGCCTCTTTAGACCCGGCTGGCTCAAAGACTACTTATTCTTCTTCTTGGTTCTCTTGCGATGCTTCTTCGTCTCGACATTAGCAGCCATCTGCTCATCCGCCGCCTTATGGAGTGTGGTGGGGCTGAAAATGATTCCTTGGGTGCCTTTATAAGGACCAGCGACACCAGCATCCGGAGGCGTCTCCTCTAGGGTACCATGGAAGTCTAGACACGTGCATGTTCTAGTACGAGCATTTGGGTCGTCGGCAACGCGGTAGGGCTCGTCCATGTTTGGCATGAACAAAGAGTCCGTGACACCAGTGTTGATTGAGTTATCTGGGTTGTCATCATCATCATCGTTAATGTTGTCCTCAGGTGCATCCTTGGGTGGTGGCGGCGCAACGGCGGCCTTGCCATGTGGAGGCGGCAGTGCGGCGACAGCCTTGCCATGTGGAGGCGGCGGTGCAGCGTTGGCCTTGCCATGTGGAGGCAACGGTGCAGCGGTGGCCAACAATTGTTGGTGACGAGAGGTGGTGGCGGTGACTGGTTGTTGTGGGCGCCGCGGCAAGGGCACATTTGGCCGCTGACTTACTTGTTGTTCCTTCACAAGCCGAATCTGGGTCTTTGGCCATGTCAAGACCTAGCCACAGCAATCTTGAAGGTTCTTATGATCATCAGCACCTCCAGGTTGGCTAGGGGGGGGGTCCATGTCTTCGCACCCCGACAACACCCGAGCCAGCCAGACCTTGAACACATCATCCTCCATCGACTTGTGGTGCATCGTGTGGCTATTTGGTTGAATAATTGAGCCCTTGCCAACATCCTTTAGATCGCCGTCCATGTAATGCAAGAGCGTGCAAGGAGTGTCCTGCGGAAGAACAAGCATCGTGAGATGGCACTAGCTAGTCATCAAAGGCAAAGGAGATGAAATGTTATCAACATGCATGTGTTGGCCGGCGTCATTACCTTGGAGATGGCGTTGAGCTCGGCTAATGTCGAGACACCGGTATCATCCTCCCGCTGAGATGCCTTACGAAGCACCGTCGGTTGTGCCTTAGTTTTGGCGGGAGGGGGCATCAGTGTGACCTGCGGCTCTTTGTTAGTGCCGGCGGGAGGTGTCACCAGAGCGACCTCCGGCTGCGCGTTGGTGTTGGCGCCGACAGGAGGGGGCACCAGAGCGACCGGGTGCATCTCGACGTTGGCGGACTCAGGCGTCACCACGTTCGGCGACACGTGCTAGATTGAGTTGCTGCCAGAGAGGCTGGGCACCACGAGCGGCCCTCGTCGACCTGCCGCATTCCAAGCAACGATCCCCTCCCACAGCTCATTGGGAAACATCTCGCGGATCTTCTCTTGCACTTTCTCGTTGATCAGCCTCGGCATCTGTTGCATCTGCTCCCGGAGGACTTCAACCTCACGGTTTTTACTTGTCGCCGCCACAACCTTCCTCTCTTTCTTCGCCTTTGGGCCCTCTTTCCTAAAGTCACCAACCTTTTTGTACGTACCATAGCTGGAAATGCGGCCAAATGAAGTCGGCGGCGCAGACTTGGCCCTCCCCTTGAACACGTTTGTCTCCCTGTTGAAGGGCGTGTCCCACCGCAGGTCCGCCGTCGACCCCTGGGACAAGCTCGCACTTGACGCACAAGACTTTTCTTCGGATCTCTGAAGAGAAGGAAACTGATCCCATTTAGAAATTCGACTTCATTACTTAATTAGAAACATAGATGTACTCCGAGATAAATTCCTTACCAGCCTTTTCTGGAACTTCCTCACATCGTCGTCGTCGATAACGAATTCCTTGAGTTCGGGGTGGAGATAGTAGCGGGCACGGACAAACTGCATCACCTGCTCGTCCGTGAATTTGTGCCACGGGTTATCTTTCCCTAGACAGGCATACTCGGCGTCCTCCTTTGCCCAAATGGCCTTTTTTCCTCGGTAACCGCCGCTTCCGCAACATTGGTTACCTATGTTCAGCTCCCGCATACGCCTCCCCCACTCGGTCCATTCCTGACCTTCCGGTGAAGTGCAGTTCGCCTTGAACTTGATGAATTCATCTTCGTCGAGCATCGGCTCGGCCTTCTTTATCTCCTCCCAACTTTTACCCTCGTTAATCCTCCTCTTCACTCGGCTTTTCCAGCTGCTCAAGGCGGTGCTCATCCTCATGAGGGCTAACTTGTTTACCTTGTTCCCTATGAGCTTTTGGTTATCGTACTCATCTGGGAACTTGTACCGTTTGTGAAGCTTCCCAATGAGGAGTTCTAGCAACCGTTTGTTCTTTCTTATGTCCTTCTGGTTGATGCTCATGCTCTCTCGCACGATGCACCCGAGTTGTAGGTCGTACCCAGCGGCAAGCTTCACAGGCTCCAAGGGTTGGCCACCCGGTTTCACAAGGGTGAACTCTTCGCGGTTGGTGCCGAGTTTCGGCAGCGTTCGCTCCTGCCTTTCCGCCTTATTCTTCATCTTCCTAGCGGGCGGGGAGGCGCCATCGCCGTCCACGCATTCACCGCCATGATTTGCTTCGGCCTCCTCGTCACCATTACTGCTTCCGTCGTCGTTGTCATCTTTAGCCTCCTCCTCATATTCAGACTCCTCGTCATCTTCTCGGTCTGCAGCTTGGGCCTCCTCGTCAACTTCATCGTGATTCGTAGCTTCGGCCTCCTCGTCGGACCCGTTTAAGTCATCACCAAACCGCCAAAACTTGAGGTTGGCTCTTCTTGCTTGTTCTTCGACACTCATGGGCTGAGAAGGGCCAGCCCCGACGTCTTTGTCTCCGCTCTACATGTTTGCTCTTCATAGAAAAAATGCAACAATGTAATTAGTACAACCTAGAGTCGACCAAAAAATTCGGCATGACCTTTGATGTTTTTTTGACCTAGGAGTGCCCATTTCTCAACCAAAACAGAAGTGAATCAACACTTCAGGAGAAACATGCAACTCAAATGAATTCCCTGCAACAGTTTTCATACAAAATAATGTGCTCTAGTTTTCATATTGATGACAGCCATCTAATCACACATATACAAAGAGCAAAAAATAGCTCCAAGTGCAGCAAAAAATAGCTCCAGGACAAGCTAAAATAAGCTCTAGGACAAAAAATAGCTCCAGGTGTAGTTTACTAGTGCCAGTGGCACAATGCCTTCTTTCAGCTTTAATTACAGAATAGAAATCATGCACTATACTACCTAGTTAACTTGGTAATGGAAGAATTGGACTATTGTTTAGGTAATTACGTACAATTTTTTCTGATATGGCAATATTACAAGTCCTCTATTTATCAATCTTCTTTTATTTCAGACTTGTTCAGGTTGCAGAGTATAGCTAGCCTGAGAAATTGATACTTTTTTTTATTTAGGATCCTCTACTAATGTGTAGTAATTAATTTTCCAGCTTGAAAATTCTCCATGACAAGCATTCAGACTGTCAATTCTCAAATAAAATGTGAGTTCAGCAATCTCATCTATGATCTATCATAGGAACACCAATATAGTAGGTACAGACTGGTAGCTAGTTCATTCTATGTACATAACTATCTCGAGATGATTAAAATGGAGACCAAATGCTCCTAGACATTCCAGGTCCTCAATTTATGTGTATAATCATGCTATTCAACAGACACATGTGGCTATCAGCACCAAACTTTTTCAGTTACTTCAAAAGGCTACTAGGGAGCTTCACATAAAACTGGGTAGACCTATTGCAACTCAACAGACACAGATGGCTATCCGCACCAATAGCAACTGGCCTAAACTTACAATCAATGTAAATGGAAATCTATCTTCCCTGAGCCATGTTTGGACCTGCCAAACATACACATCATCCTGACAACCAACTACATAGCATCGATTATACAGCAGCAATATTGTGCAAGTGTCAAGCATGCAAGGTACGTCCAGTGAGCATTTTCGAGCTCAAGTTAAAGCAAGCAGGAACTGCTCTGGTTCCAATATTCTTTCTTATTAACATAAGAAATAGCAACATTTTCCACCTTTCAATTAGCAACAAAAGCATCGATAAGGCTACATAACACATATTTTAAAGGCAGCGAGCACTGTGTTGAATCACAAAAAAGCAACCAACTTTAAACTAGTCCAGATCAGCTCCTAGAAGTAGAACAAGCCACATCATAGCAATACCAAAACTTTCAACAAGTCTAAATAATAATATGGTTTAAGGTTGACACCAATTAAGTTCAACCAAACCAAGCCCACGAGAAAATGCCATTTGTGTCTTCTGATTTAAGGGAGGAACCAAAAAAATTCACATAAGGTAAAAACCGATGCTAGTGATTGTACAGTTTGAATTGAAGAGGTGTAACCTGCAACATTCACACATGCATGATTCTATTAGTAATAACAAGAATGAACCTAGTCTCGAGTTAGGTTTATCAAGAATAAGAATAGTTCCTGGTATGAAAGCAATTTGGCCGTGAGAATACTATTTCTTAGTTGCCTAAGAAATAGTAATCTTTTTAGTTTGCTTTTTATATATGTATCCTGTCAGCCCCCTCTTAGGAATTTGCCTAACTTTCTATGAATGATCTAAACATTTTTATTTGTGCACATCCAAAGACGCAAACATCAAAAAATTTATTCATTCACTATGTCTTTAATGTTCCTGTTGTATGTGGAGCTGATTTGACCTATCACATTTTTAGCATGTTCTTCTAGAAGAAAATGACTGCTTGGTAATGGAGGTTTGATCTGCTTTAAAAAATCAGTATTATGCTTTCATTCAGTAATATAAACTTCTCATATGTGCAACGACTGAATAGCTTACACTCACATAGGCATTAAATGACCTTGTTTTGATTATCTTCACATAGGCATCTACAAAGGTGTAGCCTGGAGCATGGTGAACTGATTTCTGCACTATGCCATCTTACTTTACCACTAATGAACCACATAGCTGAAAATTTAACTATTGATTTCATTTTTTTGCACTGTTCCATCTTACTAGCCGATGGATATATAGTGCATTCTCTACTGCAGAATATGAATACACACTATAATTGACTTATTTATAGTGCTTCTTGCTGATTTTTTTTCTAGGATGATCTTCAATGCACATTGTTTATTTGACTCATGCTGTGCATTTTCTAGAAACCCTAGAACCCATTACTGAGGCATGGACCTAGCTACTGCCAGAGGGAGAGAGGGGAAAGAGAGGGCTCACCGAGAGGAGCTCGTTGATGGTGGCTTGACGGCGAGCAATCGAGGGAGGCGGTGACGGCGACCGTGGTGAGCTCTTGGCGACGGTGACCGCGGTCCTCGTCGGTGGTGCGTGCGGTGCTGCCTTTCTCCTCCTCGTCGGTGGCGCACACGTGGCCCTTCTCCTCCTCGTCGATGGCACCACCCTTCTCCTCCTTGTCGGTGGCGTGTGTGGCCCTTCTCGTCATCGGCGGTGCTCCTCCTCCTCCTGGTTGCTCCAAGGGGATGGGGTGGCGCTCCTAGCAAGGGGACGGGGTCGAGATTAGGGGAAGGGAGGGGGAGGAGGAGGGGGAGGGGAGGGGGAGAGGAGGGGATGGGGTGGCGCTCACCGGCGACGAATGCTCCGGTGGCGGCAGGGCGATTCCGGTGGCATGCTAGGGTTCGCGTGAGACACGAAAGGGGATTGGATATGAGAGACAGTGAGAGTGAGAAGAAAGGGCCGATCGATTTTTTGGCTAAGTGTAAAACATCCGTGGCACATATGTTTCGATATGCGTCATTGATATTCTACACTTAGTCAAATAAAACGACGCCCTCGTATGTGACAGTAACACAGGCTTACCGCAGTGGTTCGACTCATGGGGCAAAACCTAGGCTGGGGCATCCAGTTTTGATTCCTGGTTGCCTCACATTTTTTGGCTATGTGTCAAATATCCGTGGCGCATATTTCCCTATATGTGCCATTGGTATTTGGCACTTAGCCAAAAACCACGATGCCCTGGTCTATGTCAACAACCCAAGGTTACTGCAGTGGTTGTTGACGCTGTGTGCTGCATCTGGAGCAGCCAAGTTCGATTCCTGGCTCTCTCAATTTTTTTAGTATTTGGCACTTAGCCAAAATACTTGTCATTAATATCTAGTATATTTTGTAAAATATTAATTAAGTTTATCATTCACAAATCTATTTAAAACAAGGATATCCATTTGCAAGTACATATGCAATTATTAATTTATTTAAAACAAGGACATCCATTTGCAAGTACATAGGCAATATCCATACACACCAATATTCTTCATAAATCTAGCGTCTCTTTGCAATTTTCTTGCCCTTCTTCCTCACGGTTGAATACTTTATCCTGGAAAGGTTAAGGTTTCTTCTCGTGAACGGACAACCTTTAGTAGGTAGGGTGGTCTTCCTTTTTCCTGCAGCAGTCGGCTTGTCGAAGTACTTGTCGAATTCCTCTTTGATCTTCGGATCGCCGTTCTTTTGTAAGTCTTGCTCGTTGGCGGGTCCGTCCATTCCGATGATGCTCCTCTTGCCCCTCCTCACGACAACACGGCTTGGCTTTGACGGGTCAGTGATGAAGAAACATTGGTCAACTTGGCTCGCGAGTACCCATGGCTCATTTTTTGCAGAGGCGTTCTTCGCAATGGCATCGGGTATAACCATGGTGGTGAAATACCAACCCTCATTTTGGCCGCTCTTGGCCCATCTGACATGGAACATCGGCACCTTCTCTTCGGTGTAGTCGAGCTCCTAGATCTCCTCGATCCTTCCGAAAAATCGTTCCTTGACGGTAGCTTCGTCATCGGCATATGATAGCATCGTTACTCCTGAGTTCTGATAGTCGCTGCTCATGTCCCTTTTCTCAGTGTAGAATCTGTACCCGTTGATGTCGTATGCCTGATATGTCCTCACGTTGTGCCCGAGGCCATTTGACAAGGCAAAAATTAGATTTTCATCCTCCGTAGAAGGCATTTGCGGGTCTGTGGGGGGATTGTCTTGAAGCTGCTTCTTGAACCAAGCCGTGAAGCTAGAGTTGTGCTCTCTTGTTACGTCTCCCTTCTTCCTTGGTCGACCAAGGCAATGAACTTCTGCTCGATTAAGCTTTTGTGATCTTCCACCCAAGGATCGACCAATTCGATGTGTTGTAGCACGACTCGGTGTGCCCTGTCAAAGTCGTCACGTCGACCCTTCGTGCCGACATGCATGGTGCGGAATACCTCGCGGTGGCCATATCCAGTGAGCCTGCCGAGGTGCATCCTTTTGGGCAGACCAACAGGGTCATCCTCGTCGTCCGGGTCGGTGCGTAGATAATTCTGGCAGAAAGAGATGCACTCGTAGGTCAGAAAGCCCTTGACAATGCTTCCATCTAGACGGGACCTGTTGCGTACGAATCCTTTGATAACACCGTTAAGACTTTCAAACGGCATCATGTTATGCAGGAATGTCGGCCCGAGATGAATGATGTCATCCACGACATGGACGAGTAGATGGACCATGATGTTGAAGAATGCGGGCGGGAAGTAAATCTCGAGCTCGCATAGTATCACGACGATCTCATCTTGTAGTGTGTCGAGCTGCTTCAAGCCAATCGACTTCCTCGAGATGACGTGGAAGAAGTTGCAGAGGCCAAACAGCGTCTCACGGACGTGCTCGTCCATTATCCCTCGGATCGCAAAGGGAAGTATCTGCGTCATCAGCACGTGACAATCGTGAGACTTCATCCCGATGAACCTCTTCTTCGCTTTGTCCAGATATCTACCTATGTTCCCCGAGTAACTGTAAGAAACTTTGACTCCTAGGAGGCAGTTGAAAAACTACTCAAGCTCCTGCTCACTTAGAGTGAAGTAGGCAGCCGGAAACACTGCAATTCCCCTCTTAACCCTTTTGCGTCGACCTTGAGTATCTTCAGGCGCCGTCTCATCATCATCATCATCATCGGGCGGCGGCGTCTCATGAAGTTCTTCCTTGATGCCAAGTTCCATCAGGTCGTTCCTTGCTTTCGGCCCGTCTTTGGTCCTATCCGGCATGTTGATGATAGTGGAAAGCAGACTCTCGTACACGTTCTTCGTGATGTGCATGACATCAAGGCTATGGGGCGTGTGGAGGTATTTCCAGTATGGCAGGTCCCAGAAAATAGGCCTAGCTTTCCACACACCATGCAGCGGTTTTGTCCTCGGACACTTCTTTCCCGGCAAAGGGAACTCTTCCCAGTTGTCCAACATATCTTGGATCACTTCTCCGGTCCTCGGACATGGGGCTTTTTCGAGCTCTACTTTGCCATCGAATAGATCTCTACGCTTTCTCCACGCGTGATCCTTTGGTTGCCACATTCGAGTCCGTTGGAACACGGTCTTCGATGACCTGGGATCCCTTGGTAGCTAGAGATGCGGGGTCTTATCCATGCACTTGACACATGCTTTGTGTCCGTGGTTCACCTGGACAGACATGTATGCGTAACCTGGATAGTCCTGCACCGTCGTGAGCAGCGCGGCTCTCATAGGGAAATAATCTCCTGTGTATGCATCCCACGTATGGGCTGGCGTCTCCCACAGCGTGGCTAACTCTTCTTTCAGCAGCCCGAGATACAGATGCATGTTAATACCTGGTTGTTTAGGCCCCTGAATCAGAATACACATGTGTACGTATCTCTTCTTGGTGCACAACCAAGGAGGGAGGTTATACGGCCATACAAACACGGGCCAGGTGCTATGTGTGCTACTCTGGTTGCCAAACGGATTGAGTCCACTGATACGTCCATTTTGCATCACTATTCTATGTCTTAATTCACAATTATTCATTGATATATTTCGTATTGAGAGGTGATACTTATGTTATTTCATCTATTTTTGCATGGTTGATGACTTTTGGAGCATGGACCGCTGCAGTCAGGATTCTGATGGAAAAAGTGCTGTTTGGAGGCAAAATTCGCGAAGATCAGAAAATCCGGGAAAATATACGGAAAATTCTATTTTTCCAGAAGACTCGGGATGCCCGAAGATGGAGTGGAGGTAGGCCACAAGGGGCCCACACCACCCCATGGTGCGGGCAAGCCTAGGTCACGCTAGGGAGTGGTGTGGCCGCCCTGGCCCACTCCAGCCTCTCCCCTCTGGCGTATATCAACCTCCCGAAACCCTAAGACTCAGGGAGCGACCATAGAAAGATTCCGCCGCCTCTGTGGGGCGGAAAACACCGAGAGAGAAAGATCTCTCCGGTAGACAGATTTTTGCCGGGGGAATTCCTTCCCGGAGAGGGGAGATCGTCGCCATCAGCACCACCATCAAGCTGGACTTCATCGGGATCATCATCATCATCACCACCATCATCACCATCAACACCCTCATCACCATCTCCATATTGTTGTAACAATTGCGTTGAATCTTGCATAGTTCATAGGGGAAACTTGCCCGGTGTTGATTACTCTTTGTAGTTGATGCTATTGAGTGAACCATTGAATTATTGTTTATGTTCAGATTTTTATACATCATTATTTCATCTCTGATCATGATCCATATGATGTCTTGTGAGTAGTTCGTTTTGTTCTTGAGGACATGGGAGAAGTCTTGTTGTTAGTAGTGGAGTTTCTTTTGAGAAAGATTCAATAGATTGTTATTTAAGTTGTGGTGTACTTCTTCTAGTGGTGTCATGTGAACGTCGACTACATGACACTTCACCTATATGGGCCTAGGGGAATGCATTGTGTATTTTGCTACTAATCGTAGGGGTTGCCGGAGTGACAGAAACCTAAACCCCCATTAGGAAACCATTGCACAAGGGACGTAAGGGTCTTAGAGTTTAAAGCTGTGGTTAGGTTTCTACCTTAATTACTTTCTTGTACTTATGGATGTTTGCAAGGGGGTTCAATCACAAGTATGTATTTAGTCTTGGATGGGGCGGTGCATTAGCACAGGTTCACCCACACAACACTTAGCAAGCTAGAGAAGATTAATCGACTATATGAAGCGAAAGCACTTGACAGTCTCCCCATGTGTCCTCGAGAACGTTTGGTCATCTATAGAAATACAACCGGCTTGTCCTTTGCTGCATAAAGGATTGGGCCACTTGCTGCATTTATTCTTACTGTCTTTTGTTTACTCATACTTTGTTTACTTGCTTTATCGAAAACCCCTAAAAATCCGTTTGCTAAGTATTTGCAGAGAATTCCTGATCCATACCACTAGCCAGCACCTTCTGCTCCTCGTTGGGTTCGACACTCTTACGTATCGAAAATACTGCGATACACCCCCTATACTTGTGGGTCATCAAGACTATTTTCTGGCGCCGTTGCCAGGGAGTGAAGCGTTATTGGAGAGTGGAACTAGTAAAGGAAACTTCTACTATGAGTATTGTTTACTTCTGCTAGTTGCTTTATTTTTGTTATGGATAATTCGCTGAGTTTCTTATTTGGTAATGCTACTACCACTTCTAAGGTAGTATATAAGCCACCACCTGCTGAGAAAGATGTTTTCAAAATACCTACAAGAATTATTGATCGTGTTATGGATAACTACTATGTTGGGGATGGAACTGTCCATCCCGGTGATCATTTACTCTTTATACACGAATTATGCGGGGTTGTTCAAGTGTGCAAGTATTACTACAGATCAAGTTAAGAAGAAATTATTCTCATTATCACTGAAAGGAAGAGCTGAGGAATGGTATAAGCTGCTGAAGAATGGTCAAGCTCTAGAATGGGAGGAAATAGTGCCTCTCTTTTATTCAAAGATTTTTCCTCCTAGTGAGATTCATAAAGATCGGAATCAAATATACAACTTTTGGCCTCTTGATGGAGAGAGTACAGCCCAAGATTGGGGGAGATTGAAGTTACTAATGCTCAAATGTCCCATTCATGAGCTCCCCAACAATATTATTATCAACAACTTTAATGCAAGGCTCCCTCTACATGACAAGGATTTATTGGATGCTTCTTGTGCTGGATCATTCACTCATACGAAAGAAGAAGTTAAATGGGACCTTCTAGACCGTATTCAAGACAATGCTGAAGCTTGGGAGAATGACAAAGGTAGAAAGTCAGGTATAAATTATGATTATGAATGCATTGAATCTTTTATGGGAACTGATAGCTTTCAAAATATCAAAAATGCTTATGGTCTAGACTCTCAAGCTATTGCTTCTCATTTTAAGGCCTTTGCTTCCTACATTGAAGTGCCTAAAAAGAAGTGCAATAAGTATCATGAACCTTATAAAGATATTCCTACAAGAAATACTGAAGTTTATACTGCTAATCATGTTTTACCTGAACCTTATATTGAGAAAATGCCTTTCCCAGTTAAGGTAAAGGAACATTCTATGATGGCTAGTATGGTGGATGAAAGTATGAATAAAGCTATTGAACCTGATAAACAAATGGTTGATGAACCTATTGTAGCGAATGTGAAAGACTTTGTTGCTAAATATGAAAAGTAGGGCCACACTATCCTTTGTAAGGATACCTCTAATATTGTTTCACATAGTAGTGTTATGAGAGCTAGTATTCCTGTGTTTTCTGTTAGAATAAGTGATCATTGCTATGATCATCCTTGTGATAACTATATTGTTAAGTTTATGCATGATGCTGAAAGCTACTATGAGAGGGGGAAAAGTGTTCTTATGCATCTCAATAATATCAAGTTTCCCCGCTTTATGCTGAAAGCTTTTATGTTGCACTTCTTTTGCCTTCTTATGCAAGTTTCCTCCGGTTTCAATAACTTGTTTGTTTACAAAATCCCCTTGCATAGGAAGTGGGTTAGACTTAAATGAGTTTGTGTTTTTGCTTCTTAATGCTCTCTTTCACTTCAATTCATATCCCTATGAGAGTTTCTTCAAAATTATCATGCCCATCTTAACGGCTATAAAGAAAGAGTTTTATGGGAGACAACCCAATTTGTTTTTGATTTAGTTTGTTTTTGTTTCTTTGAGTCTTGGAAGTTATTACTTCAGTAATAACCGCTCCTTATCCGTTTTTGTTTGGTTTTTGTGCCAAGATCAACCTCTAATGAGAGAGAAGTAAGATTTGGGGAAGTTGTTGTCCCGAAACAGATTCTTGTGCTTCACCGTAAAAATTCGTGAGAGCTCTCTGTATATCGGATTGAGCTGTAATTTTTTGTGATTCTGCCCCAGGTTGTTATTTAACTTTCGTTAGTTTTTCACTTTTTGATTTCAGCAACAGAAGATTTTCGAAAAAATTGATCTTTACCTGCTGGTCTGTTTTGACAGATTTTGCCAATCTTGCATTTGCTTCTTTATTCGACTTCCTTTTTGAATTCTTTTTGGATTTTCGGAAGGAGTTGCTACAGTAGCTTATGTTTTGATGGTTTTCAGTTGAATTTGGACGCAAAAGGTTTTATCACTTCACTTATACTAATGTTGCTAATAAGAACTGTGTGAAGTTTTGTGTGAAAGAAATTTCTAGGAAATGGAGACAATGGTGTAATAAGGAAGAGAAGGGTTTTATGACTCAAGTAATAAGTGTATGAAGATGAAGATATCGATGATATTCAAGTTATAACTCCAGAGAAATTGATTGAGGACCAAATTCAGAGACCTGCAGAGTCCGTTTCCAACTATGTAACAGTTCTGGTAAGAAAAGTTCTACGAAAATACAATCCAACTATATTTTTGCAGTTTTCAGTCAATAAGGAAAGATACGAAGCGAAAAAGGGACGGAACCGGAGACAGGGTAGCCCACACCACCCCATGGCGCGGGCCCACCCCTGTCTGCGCCACCAGGTGGTGAGGCCACCCAGGACTCCGTCTCCGACCCGTTTTCTCCCAGTACCTTCCTTTTGATGTGAAACTTCGTAATGTATAACCCCCCGGATCTTCCGAGGTTCGTATATCGTGTTTTCACCATGTTTTTGTTTCAATCTGTTTCTACCAGGACATACTCTTTGAAGGCTTAGAAACACAATGGTGTCCGCCAAGGATAAAGGGAAGGATCCCATGGAGGAAGACCTCCGAGACCCCGGGAAGGAGAAGGAGATCAAGAGTGAAGGTGAAGAGGAGGCAAAGCACACCGGCACTACCATTGCAGGCATTGGAGTGGTTGCAAATCCAGCCATTGGAGGGAAGCCTCCTCATCACCTTTCAGATCCTTGGTCACTTCCTCCACGCAACAGGAACCCTTTCCACACTCTTATCCATGAGCATCAATACCAGAATATGCCCAAGGATAAATTACCCTCCAATTGGGATTTGCCTCATTCTAGCCATGCAGGAAAAGAAGACTTCAAGGAGGAAGAGTGGGGAAAGAATAGCAAGAGCTGGAATTCTCAACACGACATGATCGTGAGCCGCATTGAGCAAAATTCACAGCTGATTTGTAATCTCACCTTCGAGATTGAGGACTTTGGGAAACTGATCAAGGAGCTCATCAAGAGGATACCACCACCACCAAAGGAGTAATTCGTCATCAGGTTTGGCATCCCCTTGGTTTGTTCCAAGCTTGGGGGAGTGCCGCGGTATCATATCACTATCTTCTATCTTTTTACCTTATTAGTAGAGTCATATCATGAATAGAGGAGTTATTTTGTAGTATGGTTTGCATTATGGAAGTGTCCCCTCTCTCGTTAGATTTGTATCCCTTGGTGTGAGTTTCCGTTATGGAATATTAATGAGAAGTTCTATCATTCACTCTTTTGCATAGCTTATGTTAGTTTTCAATTCGTGGTTATATGATTGATCTTGTTGTTAGTATTGGTAGCACTCTAGGATCATTGAGTTAATTTAGTTGGTGTTGGCAAACCTGGCTCGGTCAGTAGCAACACCTTTTCGAGAGTTGAAAAGAAAAAGATAGAAGTACTCCAGAGAAAAATAATTTCATCATCTTTCTTCCTTGGTTTGCTCATAAGTTTAGTATTCTCTAGTTAAGATATTTTGTGCTTCCAAGGAAGATTGCATGTTTGTCTTTATCACTTGTATGTTTGTTTGTTTCCTTCAACTCTTATACTTGCTACCCAGCCTTGCTAGCCAAAAACCTGTACTGTGGGGGTATTCTTCTCGTGCATCCATCTCCTTTAAACCAAAACCTTTGCCATTTGTGTCCACCATACCTACCTAGTAGCATTATTGCTATTGCAAGTAAATTCTTGTTTTATCTACCTCCCAAATTAAAATTGTTATGCGAAAATTAGTGATTAAAGCTCTCACGAACTTGATGGCACACTTTACTTTCTTGCATTTAATAAACTTGAACCACTGGGTCCTTCTTTGTTGCGTATATGCTTCCGCTTTATGAGTTGAAGTTAGCCGAACCATGTATCATGGGGACCGCTTTCAACACTTCATTGGTATGTGTACCTAGTTGATATCATGTTCTTTTGCTTATGGATCCCGGCGGTGTGAAATAAAAGTGGAACTTGTAAGATCATGGAGTTTATATGTGTGTTAGAGAAACGCCTGGGCTGCTAGCCTAAGCCATGCCTAATCATGGTGGAAACTTGCAGCATAACTATAGTGAGCATTCTATGAAGCATCCTCAATAAAAACCTATGCAAATAGCAAATAAAAAGATCGCTGAGATGCTCACTATCTGCTTGCCTTGTCATTTTGATTATGGGATAGCTCCTGGATCATGTGCAAGGGGTACCCCGTTGGCGGTTCTCAATGATACACATGTATTTACAATGACAAGAGCTTGCTCGTGACTGAAGTTGAGTAGCATGAGGATCGGTACTCATAAGTAAGGGGCATGAGATTTCAACTTATAACTTGTCAAGGATATCCTCTTAGTTGTGTCGCTTTAACCTTAATCACCAAAAGATGCCTATGATAGGGGCAATGAGAGCTGAAAGCTAGTAAGTATCATAATTTTTGGGAGCTCTTTATAAGACTTGCAATCCCTTCTTCCCTCTGCGAAGGGCCTTTCTTTTACCTTGTAGTTGAGTCAGTAAACCTACTCCCTTCTATCTCAGCAAGTATTTTGAGTTGATGTGTTTCATTCATTCATATGGTGATTTATTCAATCATGTTCTTATGTTCATTGTTTTGCACATTGCTCTTACCTTGAAGTTTACTACTTTGAAAGCTTTCTTTGAAAACCAACTATTTGTGAACTCCAGCAAATTATCAACTATTCTTCGACCAAGAGCTAAGTTTGCCATTACCAATTATGATTCACTCTATGTATCTTTATTGTGTTTCCTTTACTCATTGCAAGTTGAGTTATATAATAGTGAGTTGTCTTCTATTATGATTTATGCTTTTGATGAATGTGATGCTTCTTGTCCGTATTCTTTTATCGACTCTTCACTCCATAAACCCGAGGTCATGTTTATTGAGCTCAGTTTCACATGGGGACAAGCGAAGTCTAAGCTTGGGGGGAGTTGATACGTCCATTTTGCATCACTATTCTATGTCTTAATTCACTATTATTATTGATATATTTCGTATTGAGAGGTGATACTTATGTTATTTCATCTATTTTTGCATGGTTGATGACTTTTGGAGCATGGACCGCTGCAGTCAGGATTCTGATGGAAAAGGTGATGTTTGGAGGCAAAATTCGCGAAGATCAGAAAATCTGGGAAAATATACGGAAAATTCTATTTTTCCAGAAGACTCAGGATACCAGAAGATGGAGTGGAGGTGGGCCACACGGGGCCCACACCACCCCATTGCGCGAGCAAGCCTAGGCCGTGCCAGGGAGTGGTGTGGCCGCCCTGGCCCACTCCAGCTTCTCCCCTCTGGCGTATATCAACCTCCCAAAACCCTAAGACTCGGGGAGCGACCACAGAAAGATTCCGCCGCCTCTACGGGGCGGAAAACACCGAGAGAGAAAGATCTCTCCGGCAGACAGATTTCTGTCGGGGGAATTCCTTCCCGGAGAGGGGAGATCGTCGCCATCAACACCACCATCAAGCTGGACTTCATCGGGATCATCATCATCATCATCACCACCATCATCACCATCAGCACCCTCATAGCCATCTCCATATTGCTGTAACAATTGCGTTGAATCTTGCATAGTTCATAGGGGAAACTTGCCCGGTGTTGATTACTCTTTGTAGTTGATGCTATTGAGTGAACCATTGAATTATTGTTTATGTTCAGTTTGTTATACATCATTATTTCATCTCTGATCATGATCCATATGATGTCTTATGAGTAGTTCGTTTTGTTCTTGAGGACATGGAAGAAGTCTTGTTGTTAGTAGTGGAGTTGCGTTGAGAAAGATTCAATAGATTGTTATTTAAGTTGTGGTGTACTTCTTCTAGTGGTGTCATGTGAACGTCGACTACATGACACTTCACCTATATGGGCCTAGGGGAATGCATTTTGTATTTGGCTACTAATCGTAGGGGTTCCAGGAGTGACAGAAACCTGAACCCCCGTTAGGAAACGATTGCACAAGGGACGTAAGGGTCTTAGAGTTTAAAGCTGTGGTTAGGTTTCTACCTTAATTACTTTCTTGTACTTACGGATGTTTGCAAGGGGGTTTAATCACAAGTATGTATTTAGTCTTGGATGGGGCGGTACATTAGCACAGGTTCACCCACACAACACTTAGCAAGCTAGAGAAGATTAATCGACTATATGAAGCGAAAGCACTTGACAGTCTTCCCATGTGTCCTCGAGAACGTTTGGTCATCTATAGAAATACAACTGGCTTGTCCTTTGCTGCATAAAGGATTGGTCAACTTGCTGCATTTATTCTTACTGTCTTTTGTTGACTCGTACTTTGTTTACTTGCTTTATCGAAAACCCCTAAAAATCTGTTTGCTAAGTATTTGTAGAGAATTCCTGATTAATACCACTAGCCAACACCTTCTGCTCCTCGTTGGGTTCGACACTCTTACTTATCGAAAATACTGCGATACACCCCCTATACTTGTGGGTCATCTTGGCGTAGCTCTCTTTTGTTTTGTGTTTGTTTAGGGCATAGGATGATGTAAAACCATATTGGGTCACAAGGGGAGTGACAATATCCTACTCTAGTGCCGGAACACGGACTTTCCCCCTTAGACGAGTCTAGAACCTTCGCTTTTAGGTTACAGCGGATGCCTGCGATGGGTGACACATGCACCCGAGGACTATGTTTTGTATGTTTCAACCTAGCACCACACTTCCATGCCTATGCTAGGGCCACATGCAAGTCCTTGAGGTGTTCCAATGCCCCGAAGCGTGGTTCCCTGCGGTACCTTGACCCACGATCCTCGGATCGTCTACCCCCCTAGACTTTCTTCTGACAGGGGTAGCTTGGTGTAGCTCTCTTTTGTTCTGAGTTTTTTAGGTCATAGGATGATGTAAAACCATGTTGGGTCACAAGGGGAGTGACAATATCCTACTCTAGTGTTGGAACACGGACTTTCCCCCTTAGACGAGTCTGGAACCTTCAATTTTAGGTTATAGCGAATGCCTACGAAGGGGGACACATGCACCCGGGGACTAGGTTTTGTCTATTTCAACATAGCACCACACTTCCATGCATGTGCGAGGGCCACATGCAAGTCCTTGAGGTGTTCTGATGCCCCGGAGCGCGGTTCCCCGCGGAACCCTGACCCGCGGGCCTCAGATCATCTACCCCCTAGACTTTCTTCTGACAAGGGTAGCTCGGTGAAGCTCTCTCTTGTTTTGTGTTTGTTTAGGCCATAGGATGATGTAAAACCATGTTGGGTCACAAGGGGAGTGACAATATCCTACTCTAGTGCCGGAACATGGACTTTCTCCCTTAGACGAGTCCGGAACCTTCGCTTTTAGGTTATAGCGGATGCCTAAGAAGGGTGACGCATCCACCCGGGGACTAGGTTTTGTATGTTTCAACATAGCACCACACTTACATGCATGTGCTAGGGCCACATGCAAGTCCTTGAGCTGTTCCGATGCCCAGAGCGCGGTTCCCTGCGGAACCCTTACCCGCGGGCCTCAGATCGTCTACCCCCCTAGACTTTCTTCTGACAGGGGTAGCTTGGGGTAGCTATTTCTTATTTTGTGTTTGTGTAGGTCATATAATTATGTAAAACCATGTTGGGTCACAAGGGGAGTGAAAATATCCTACTCTAGTGCCGGAACATGGACTTTGCCCATTAGACGAGTCTGGAACCTTCGCTTTTAAGTTATAGCAGATGATTGCAAAGCGGGACGCATGCACCCGGGGACTAGGTTTTGTATTTTTCAACATAGCACCACACTTCCATGCGTCTGCTAGGGCCACATGCAAGTCCTTGAGGTGTTCCGATGCCCCGGAGCATGGTTCCCTGCGGAACCCTGATCCGCGGGACTCAGATTGTCTACCCCCTAGACTTTCTTCTGACCGGGGTAGCCCGGCGTAGCTCTCTCTTGTCTTGTGTTTTATTAGGTCATAGGATGATGTAAAACCATGTTGGGTCATAAGGGGAGTGACAATATCCAACTCTCTACTGCCGGAATGGGGACTTTCCCCCTTAGACGAGTCTAGAACCCTCGCTTTTAGGTTACAACGGATGCCTACGAAGGGGGACACATGTACCCGGGGACTAGGTTTTGTATGTTTCAACATAGTACCACACTTTCATGCGTGTGCTAGGGCCACATGCAAGTCCTTGAGGTGATCCGATGCCCTAGAGCGTGGTTCCCTGCGAAACCCTGACCCGCGGGCCTCGGATATTCTACCCCCAAGACTTTCTTCTGACAGGGGTAACCCGGCGTAGCTCTCTCTTGTTTTGTGTTTGTTTAGGTCATATGATGATGTAAAACCATGTTGGGTCACAAGGGGAGTGACAATATCCTACTCTTGTGCCGGAACGGGGACTTCCCCCTTAGACGAGTCCGAAACCCTCGCTTTTAGGTTACAGCGGATGCCTGCGAAGGGGGACGCATGCACTCGAGGACTAGTTTTTTTATGTTTCAACAAGGAACCACACTTCCATGCGTGTTCTTGGGCCAGATGCAAGTCCTTGAGGTGTTCCGATGCCCTAGAGCGCGGTTCCCTGCGGAACCTTGACCCGCGGGCCTCAGATTGTTTACCCCGTAGACTTTCTTCGTACAGGGGTAGCCTAGCGTAGCTCTCTCTTGTTTTGGGTTTTTTAGGTCATAGGATGATGTAAAACTATGTTGGACCACAAGGAGAGAGACAATATCCTACTCTAGGGCCAGAACGGGGACTTCCCCCTTAGACGAGTCTGGAACCTTCGCTTTTAGGTTACAACAGATGACTACGAGGGGGCACGCATGCACCCGGGGACTAGGTTTTGTATGTTTCAACATATCACCACACTTCCATGCGTGTGCTAGGGTCATATGCAAGTCCTAGAGGTGTTCCGATGCCCCGGAGCGCGGTTCCCTGCGAAACCCTGACCCGCGATCCGCGGATCGTATACCCCCCTAGACTTTCTTCTGACAGGGGAAGCTTGGCGTAACTCTCTTTTGTTCTGTGTTTGTTTAGGTCATAGTATGATGTAAAACCATGTTGGGTCACAAGGGGAGTGACAATATCACTCTCTAGTGCCGGAACGGGGACTTCCCCCCTAGACGACTCTGGAACCTTCGCTTTTCGGTTATAGTGGATGCCTGCGAAGGGGGGGCATGCACCCGAGGACTAGGTTTTGTATGTTTCAACATAGCACGGCACTTCCATGTGTGTGCTAGGGCCACATGAAAGTCCTTGAGGTGTTCTGATGCCTCGGAGCGTGGTTCCCTGTGGAACCCTGACCCGCGGGCCTCGGATCATCTACCCCCCTAGATTTTCTTCTGACAGGGGTAGCCCAACGTAGCTCTCTCTTGTTTTGTGTTTGTTTAGGTCATAGGATGATGTAAAACCATGTTGGGTTATAAGGGGTGCGACAATATCCTACTCTCTAGTGCCGGAACAGGGACTTTCCCCTCTTAGACGAGTCTAGAACCCTCGTTTTAGGTTACAGCGGATGCCTATGAAGGAGGACACATGGAGCCGGGGATTAGGTTTTGTATGTTTCAACATAGCAGCACACTTTCATGCGTGTGCTAGGGCCACATGCAAGTCCTTGAGGTGATTTGATGACCCGGAGCGCGGTTCCCCGCGGAACGCTGACCCACGGGCCTCAGATCGTCTAACCCCTAGACTTTCTTCTGACAGGGGTAGCCCGGCGTAGCTCTCTCTTGTTTTGTGTTTGTTCAGGTCAGAGGATGATGTAAAACCATGTTGGGTCACAAGGGAAGTGACAATATCCTACTCTAGTGCCAGAACGGGGACTTTCCCCCTTAGACGAGCCTGGAACCCTCACTTTTAGGTTACAGTGGATGCCTGTGAAGGGGGACACATGCACCCGGGGACTAGGTTTTGTATGTTTCAACATAGCGCCACAATTTCATGCGTGTTCTAGGGCCACATGCAATTCCTTGAGGTGATCCGATGCCCCAGAGCGCGGTTCCCTACGGAACCCTGACCCACGGGCCTCGGATCCTCTATCCCCTAGACTTTCTTCTAACAGTGGTAGCCCGGCATACCTCTCTTGTTTTGTGTTTTTTTAGGTCATAGGATTATGTAAAACCATGTTGGGTCACAAGGGGAGTGACAATATCCTACTCTTGTGCCAGAATGGGGACTTTCCCCCTTAGACGAGTCTGAAACCCTCGCTTTTAGGTTACATCGGATGCCTGCGAAGGGGGACGCATGCCCCCGGGGACTAGGTTTGGTATTTTTCAACATAGCACCACACTTCCATGCATGTCCTAGGGCCACATGCAAGTCCTTGAGGTGTTTCGATGCCCCAAAGCGCGGTTCGCTACGGAACCCTAACTCGCGGGCCTCGGATCGTCTACCCCCATAGTCTTTCTTCTGACAGGGGTAGCCCGGCATAGCTCTCTCTTGTTTTGTGTTTGTTTAGGTCATAGGATGATTTAAAACCATGTTGAGTCACAATGGGAGTGACAATATCCTACTCTCTAGTGCCGGAACAGGGACTTTCCCCCTCAGACGAATCTGGAAACCTCGCTTTTAGGTTACCGCGGATGCCTGCGAAGGGGGACGCATGCACCTGGGGACTAGGTTTTGTATGTTTCAACATAGCACCACACTTCCATGCATGTTCTAGGGCCACATGTTATTCCTTGAGGTGTTCTGATTCCCCGGAGCGCGGTTCCTTGTGGAACCCTGACCCACGGGCCTCAGATCGTCCACCCCTACACTTTCTTCGGATAGGGGTAGCCCGACGTAGCTCTCTCTTCTTTTGTGTTTGTTTAGGTCATAGGATGATGTAAAACCATGTTGGGTCACAAGGGGAGTGATAATATCCTATGCTAGTGCCGAAACGGGGACTTTCCCCCTTAGACGAGTCTGGAACCCTCGCTTTTAGGTTATAGTGGATGCCTGGGAAGGGGGACGCATGCACCCGGGGACTACGTTTTGTATGTTTCAACATGGCACCACACTTTTATGCGTGTGTTAGGGCCACATGCAAGTCCTTGAGGTGTTCCGATGCCCCGGAGCGCGGTCCCCTGCGAAACCCTGACCCGCGGGCCTCGGATCGTGTACCCCTAGACTTTCTTCTGACAGGGGTAGGCCGTCGTAGCTCTCTCTTGTTTTGTGTGTTTTTAGGTCATAGGATGATGTCAAACCATGTTGGGTCACAAGGGGAGTGACAATATCCTACTCTTGTGCCAGAACAGGGACTTTCCGCCATAGACGACACCGGAACCCTTGCTTTTAGGTTACAACGGGTGCCTGCGAAGGGGGACGCATGCACCCGGGGACTAGGTTTTGTCTGTTTCAACATAGCACCACACTTCCATGCATGTGCTAGGGCCACATGTAAGTCCTTAAGGTGTCCGATGCCCCGGAGCACGGTTCCCTATGGAACCCTGACCCGCGGGCCTCAGATCATCTACCCCCTAGACTTTCTTCTGATAGGGGTAGTCCGGCGTAGCTCTCTCTTGTTTTGTGTTTGTTTAGGTCATAGGATGATGTAAAACCATGTTGGGTCACAAGGGGAGTGACAATATCCTACTCTACTGTCGGAACGGGAAATTTCCCCCCTAGACGAGTCTGGAACCTTCGCTTTTAGGTTACAGCGGATGCCTGCGAAGGGGTACGCATGCACCCGAGGACTATGTTTTGTATGTTTCAAGATAGCACCACACTTCCATGCGTGTGCTAGGGCCACATGCAAGTCCTTGAGGTGTTCTGATGCCCCGGAGCGTGGTTCCCTACGGAACCCTGACCCACGGGCCTTAGATCATCTACCCCCTAGACTTTCTTCTGATAGGGGTAGCCCGACGTAGCTCTCTCTTGTTTTGTGTTTGTTTAGGTTATAGGATGATGTAAAACCATGTTGGGTCACAAGGGGAGTGACAATATCCTATTCTAGTGCTGGAATGGGGACTTTCCACCTTACACGAGTCCGGAACCTTCGCCTTTAGGTTACAGAGGATCTCTGCGAAGGGGGACGCATGCACCCGAGGACTAGGTTTTGTATGTTTCAACATAGCACCACCCTTCCATGTGTGTGCTAGGGCCACATGCAAGACCTTGAGGTGTTCCGATGCCCCGGAGCGCGGTTCCCTGCGGAACCCTGACCCGCGGGCCTCGGATCGTCTACCCCCTAGACTTTCCTCTGACAGGGGTATCTTGGCGTACCTCTCTTTTGTTTTGTGTTTGTTTAGGTCATAGGATGATGTAAAACCATATTGGATCACAAGGGGAGTGACAATATCCTACTCTAGTGCCGGAACAGGGACTTTCCCCCTTAGACGAGTCTGGAACCTTCGCTTTTAGGTTACAGCGGATGCCTGCGATGGGGGACGCATGCACCCGGGGACTATGTTTTGTATGTTTCAACATAGCACCACACTACCATGCCTATGCTAGGGCCACATGCAAGTTCTTGAGGTGTTCCGATGCCCCGGAGTGTGGTTCCCTGTGGAACCCTAACCCGCGGGCCTTGGATCGTCTACCCCCTAGACTTTCGTCTGACAGGGGTAGCTTGGTGTAGCTCTCTTTTGTTATGTGTTTTTTTAGGTCATAGGATGATGTAAAACCATGTTGGGTCATAAGGGGAGTGACAATATCCTACTCTATTGTCGGAACGGGGACTTTCCCCTTAGACGAGTCTGGAACATTCAATTTTAGGTTACAGCGGATGCCTGCGAAGGGGGACGCAGGCACCCGGGGACTAGGTTTTGTCTGTTTCAACATAGCACCACAATTTCATGCGTGTTCTAGGGCGACATGCAAGTCCTTGAGGTGATCCAATGCCCTAGAGCGCGGTTCCCTACGGAACCCTGACCGGCGGGCCTCGGATCATCTACCCCCTAGACTTTCTTCTGACAGGGGTAGCCCGGCGAAGCTCTCTCTTGTTTTGTGTTTGTTTAGGTCATAGGATGATGTAAAACCATGTTGGGTCACAAGGGGAGTGACAATATCCTACTCTAGTGCCGGAACAGGGACTTTCTCCCTTAGATGAGTCCGGAAGCTTCGCTTTTAGGTTATAGCGGATGCTTGCGTAGGGCGACGCATGCACCCGGGGACTAGGTTCTGTATGTTTCAACATAGCACCACACTTATAGGCATGTGCTAGGGCCACATGCAAGTCCTTGAGGTGTTCCAATGCCCCAGAGCGCGGTTCCCTGTGGAACCCTGACCCGCGGGCCTCGGATCGTCTACCCCCCTAGACTTTCTTCTGACAAGGGTAGCTTGGCGTAGCTCTTTCTTATTTTGTGTTTGTTTAGGTCATAGAATTATGTAAAACCATGTTGGGTCACAAGGGGAGTGACAATATCCTACTCTAGTGCCAGAACAGGGACTTTGCCCCTTAGATGAGTCTGGAACCTTCGCTTTTAGGTTACAGCAGATGACGGCGAAGGGGGACGCATGCACCCGCGCGGCCAGGCCTGGCCCGCGCGAGGGGGTGGTGTGGCCGCTCTCGGCACCCCTCGGCCTCTCCTTCCGCCTATATATTGCCCTCGGGACAAAACCCTAAGTACCCGATCAAAAATCCACGAAAGAGTCTGTAGCCGCTGTCATCTCCATCCCTAGATCGGGCGGGATCTGAAGCTCTTCCCGGCACCCTGCCGGAGAGGGGAATTCACCCTGGAGGCCTTCTTCATCACCATGCAAGCCTCCGGTGTGATGCGTGAGTAGTTCATCCTTGGACTACGGATCCATGTAGTAGCTAGATGGCTGGTTCTCCTCCTTTGTGCTTTCATGTTTAGATCTTGTGAGCTCCGTTCATGATCAAGATCATCTATTTGTAATTCATACATGTTGTGTTTGCGGGGATCCGATGGATATTGAGATGCTATTTCAGATTGATTATTGATTCTATCATGTCTTTGTTATTTGAGATCTTGCATGCTTTCTGTTGTTAGTAGCTATCTTGGCCAAGTAGATGCTAGCAACTCCAAGAGTTAGTATTTATGCTCGATAGTGGGTTCATGCCTCTGGTAATCTGGGGAAGTGACAGAAATTTCTAAGGTACTAGATGTGCTGTTGCTACTAGGGAGAAAACAACAATCCTTTGTTCATAGAACAATCGTATTGTTTACTTTACACACAGTTCGTAAAGCAATAATATGTTGTTTGCAACTTAATATTGGAGGGGGTTCGGATGATAACCTGAAGGTGGATTATTAGTCATAGATGCAGTTGGATGGCGGTCTATGTATAATGTTGTAATGCCCAATCAAGTCTCAGAGGAGTCAAGATGATTAGTATATGCATGTATTGCTTTCTCGGTGTTTGTCAATTGCCCCGCTGTAATTTGTTCACCCAGCATGTTATGTATCTAAGAAGAGCCACCTCTAGTGAACTATGGATCCTGGTCCTTTTTCTTTACATACAATCTACAACTGTTTACTGCTTTGTGTTTACTTTCTACAAACTTTTACTTCTTTCCATTCGATACGTTTAATCCTTTGTTTTCCACAAAACACGGTGAGAATGACAACCTCACCGCAAGTTGGGGACAAAGTTCTGTGATTGTGTTGTGCGGGTCTCCATGTTGCTACTAGCACCGGTAGTGCGCCCTTCCAAAGCTCAGCTAGTAACACCTTTGGGTTGTTTACTTGCTCCTACTGGTTCGATTAAACCTTGGTTTCATAACTGAGGGAAAACTTACTGCTGTGCTCATCATACCTTCCTCTTGGGGTTCCCAACGAGCTCTACCTCGAAAGTCGAACGCATCAGGGACACATGCATCCGTGGACTAGGTTTTGTATGTTTCAACATAGCACCACACTTTCATGCGTGTGCTAGGGCCACATGCAAGTCCTTGAGGTGATTTGATGCCCTGGAGCGCGGTTCCCTGCGGAACCCTGACCCGCGGGCCTCAGATGATCTACCCCCCTAGACTTTCTTCTGACAGGGGTAGCCCGACGTAGCTCTCTCTTGTTTTGTGTTTGTTTAGGTCATAGGATGATGCAAAAACCATGTTGGGTCACAAGGGGAGTGACAATATCCTACTCTAGTGCCGGAACAGGGACTTTCCCCCTTAGACGAGTCTAGAACCCTCGCTTTTAGGTTACAGTGGATGCCTGCGAAGGGGGACGCATGCACCCGGGGACTAGGTTTTGTATGTTTAAACATAGCACCACACTTTCATGCGTGTAATAGGGCCACATGCAAGTCCTTGAGGTGTTCCGATGCCTCGGAGCGCGGTTCCCTACGGAACACTGACCCACGGGCCTCGGATCGTCTACCCCCTAGATTTTCTTCTGACAGGGGTAGCCCGGCGTAGATCTCTCTTCGTTTGTGTTTGTTTAGGTGATAGGATGATTTAAAACAATGTTGAGTCACAAGGGGAGTGACAATATCGTACTCTCTAGTCCCGGAACATGGACATTCCCCTATTAGACGAGTCTGGAACCCTCGCTTTTAGGTTACAGCGGATACCTACGAAGGAGGACACATGCACCCAGGGATTATGTTTTGTATGTTTCAACATAGCACCACACTTTCATGCATGTGCTAGGGCCACATGCAAGTCCTTGAGGTGATCCGATGCCCCGGAGCACGGTTCCCTACGGAACCCTGACCCACAGGCCTCGAATCGTCTACCCCCTAGACTTTCTTCTGGCAGGGGTAGCCTGACGTACCTCTCTTATTTTGTGTTTGTTTAGGTCATAGGATTATGTAAAACCATGTTGGGTCACAAGGGAAGTGAAAATATCCAACTCTTGTGCCGGAATGGGGACTTTCCCCCTTAGACGAGTCCAGAACCCTCGCTTTTACGTTACAGACGATGCCTGCGAAGGGGGACGCATCCACCCGGGGACTAGGTTTTGTATGTTTCAACATAGAACCACACTTTCATGCGTCTGCTAGGGCCACATGATAGTCCTTGAGGTGATCTGATGCCCCGGAGCACGGTTCCCTACGGAACCCTGACTTGCGGGCCTCGGATCGTCTACCCCCTAGACATTCTTCTAACAGGGGTAGCCCGGCGTAGCTCTCTCTTGTTTTGTGTTTGGTTAGGTCATAGGATGATGTAAAACCATGTTGGGTCAAAAGGGGAGTGACAATATCCTACTCTAGTGCCAGAAGGGGGAGTTTCCACCTTAGACGAGTCCGGAACCCTCACTTTCAGGTTACAGTGGATGCCTGTGAAGGGGGAAGCATGCACCCGGGGACTAGGTTTTGTATGATGCAACATAGCACCACACTTCCATGCGTGTGGTAGGGCCACATGAAAGTCCTTGAGGTGATCCGATGCCCCGGAGCGCGGTTCCCTACGGAACCCTGACCCACGGGCCTCAGATCGTCTACCCCCTAGACTTTCTTCTGGCAGGGGTAGCTTGACGTACCTCTCTTATTTTCTGTTTGTTTAGGTCATAGGATTAGATAAAACCATGTTGAGTCACAAGGGCAGTGACAATATCCTACTCTCTAGTGCCGGAACGTGGACTTTCCCCCTTAGACGAGTCTAGAACCCTCACTTTTAGGTTACAGCATATGCCTGCGAAGGGGGACACATGCACCCGGGGACTAGGTTTTGTATGTTTCAACATTGCACCACACTCTCATGCGTGTGCTAGGGCCATATGCAAGTCCTTGAGGTGATCCGATGCCCCGGAGCGCGGTTCCCTGCGGACCCCTAACCTGCGGGCCTCGGATCGTCTACCCCCTAGACTTTCATCTGACAGGGGTAACCCGACGTAGCTCTCTCTTGTTTTGTGTTTGTTTAGGGCAAAGGATGATGTAAAACCATGTTGGGTCACAAGGGGAGTGACAATATCCTACTCTATTGCTGGAATAGGGACTTTCCCCCTTACACGAGTCCGGAACCCAGGCTTTTAGGTTAAAGTGGATGCCTACGAAGGGGGACGCATGCACCCGGGGACTAGGTTTTGTATGTTTCAACATAGCACCACACTTTCATGCGTGTTCTAGGGCCAGATGCAAGTCCTTGAGGTGATCCGATGCCCCGGAGCGCGGTTCCCTGTGGAACCCTGGTCCCCGGGCCTTAGATCGTCTCCCCCTAGACTTTCTTCTGACAGGGGTAGCCCGGCGTAGCTATCTCTTGTTTTGTGTTTGTTTAGGTAATAGGATGATGTAAAACCATGTTGGGTCACAAGGGTAGTGACGATATCCTACTCTTGTGCCGGAACAGGGACTTTCCCCCTTAGATGAGTCCGAAACCCTCGCTTTTAGGTTACAGCGGATGCCTGCGAAGTGGTACGCATGCACCTGGGGACTAGGTTTTGTCTATTTCAACATAGCACCACACTTTCATGCATGTGCTAGGGCCACATGCAAGTCCTTGAGGTGTTCCGATGCCCCGGAGCGGGGTTCCCTGCGGAACCCTGACCCGCGGGCCTCAGATCGTCTACGCCCCTAGACTTTCTTCTGATAGGGGTAGCCCGACGTAGCTAGGTCATAGGATGATGTAAAACCATGTTGGGTCACAAGGGGAGTGACAATATCCTACTCTAGTGCCGGAACGGGGACTTTCCACCTTACACGAGTCTGGAACCATCGCTTTTAGGTTACAACGGATGCCTGCGAAGGGGGACGCATGCACCCAGGGACTAGCTTTTTTATGTTTCAACATAGCACCACACTTCCATGTGTGTGCTAGGGCCACATGCAAGTCCTTGAGGTGTTCCGATGCCCCGGAGCGCGGTTCCCTGCGGAACCCTGACCCGCGGGCCTCAGATCATCTACCCCCTAGACTTTCTTCTGATAGGGGTAGCTTGGCGTAGCTGTCGTGGTGGTGTCACGGCTGATGCCATGGATAGGCTAAAGGTGGGGACTAAATGCACTAGGGGAATCCAGGGAGGGATAGCGTGGTGATTCCACACACAGAAGCTTCGTATTCTATTCACCTCCACGGATTACAAGTGCTCCTAGAGCTGTATGGGGAGAGGAGGAAGAAGAACTCTCTTTCTCTCACCACCAGTAAAATACCACCCTCTAGGGATCAACCAGAAAAACCAACCCTTTCTATAGAGGCCCTAGCCCTCCTTATATAGGAGTAGATAGGTCTCCAACTAGGGCATACGTGGAGGCATATTCCAAGGAAAATGCCTCTTCCCAAAATAGTAATCTGACCGGGTCACTTTAGCCCAGCGTCATCCATGCAGAGGTTACGTAAGCCTCTATGGCGCTCATGTCATCCAACATAGGCATCGTCACCTCTGTCGGCCACGCCTCGGTGGTCCTGGCCTCTGTCCGCTTCGCTCACGCTCTGCATACAATGGTCACCCTTGACCAGCGAGATACCTTCCTTCTCTTGCAAGCTTGATATAACCCGGATCGTACCTAGTTGATCCGACCACACCTGTTCCTGCATATAAGTTAGATTCATCTGTCCGACATATGGCTTAAGTCGGTTGAGACCCAGTTAGGTGGACATCCCCTGGTCCGGGTTACTCCGTGATTCGGCCTGCCTTGAGGTGACTCGGCCAGCAATTGCTTTGACCCAGCCGTACCTCGGCTAACTTGGCCTTTATACCCCGGCGTGACCCTACCCGCGGGTATCCCCCCAACATTAGTCCCCGAAGCTGGTGCTGTCTTAGCCGCCTTAGCCGCTAAGGCCATAGCAGGTTCAATTTCACCGAGCTTTGTGCTCCTTTTCCGAGTTACCTCCTATCTCGGATTCCATAGGTTTACTTTCCCTTGGCACATTTCAAGTTTTTACTTGCTGGCCGGGTTACCTCATACTCCTCCGGGTCATTCTTCCTTCTCTCGTATGCTTCCCCACGTGGAGGCTAATCATTACTTCGCCTCATTTTAAGGGCCTACAACAGTAACCGCCGCAGTTATTGTCAGAAGTTACTATAGCACACGTCACGTCGTGCCTGCCTCCTCGTTAACTGCATCATAACGTCACGTCATGGGATCCACTGCGCCCTGTGGCCCTTTGTGTGGCTCGTCGCTGATTGGTTGATCCGGGTCATACACGGCCTAACCGTGTGGCCTGCCCACACAACGCGATCCAACTACCCCCTCAAGGGAGTGGTTAAATAGGGGAGGGGTGCGCCCCATGGGTTCTTTCCCCACTTCCGCGCCCCTTTGCCTCTACTTCTTCCTCTTCCTCTCCAGCGATAGCGCCACCGCCGCCGCACCTGAGAAACTGCCCCGCCGCTGCACTGCTTCCACGCGCACCAGCTCCGCCGCCACCTCTACGCATCTCCTCCACCACGGGTCCTGGCCCGTCCAAGCAAGCGCCCCCACCACCGCTAGCGCCAGTGGGGATAGCGATCTCGAGATGGCTGAGGAGGAGCTCGCCGTCACAGAGCAAGAAATGGAGGAAGACGCGGCGAATGCCGACCGCGGCGCGTGGGCCGGATCCTGGGTCTGCCAAGATGACCTAGTCTGGCTGTATCGCACCAGGCGTATCCCGGAGGGCATCACCGCACGCGTTGCCGCCGCCGAGCTTGCCCGCTCACCCAATCCGGGTGAGTATGTGGTGTTTCTATCCCACTTCCAACGCGGGTTTGTTCTCCCAGTTAGTGATTTTTTCCACGACTGGCTCAATACGTATGAGCTTCAGACGCACCATCTTCCGGCTAACGCCATCACATCCCTCTCTGCCTTCGCTTCCACCATCGAGGGTTATGCCGGACTATGGCCCACGAAGGAACTCTGGATCCGGTTCTTTGGCCTTCACCAGAATGCGATTCCGAACACAGAGCTTGACCCGGAGGATAAGCAGCTCACGCAGTTCGGCGCTGTTTCCATCTATCCTCGGAAGCAGTCCATCTTCCCCCAAGTCATGGGGCTTGACTCTTGCAAGGGATGGGCCCGGACCTTCTTCTATGTCCGGAATAGCACCACTGAAGATCTGATCCGGATGCGCCCCTATTCTCCGGGTCCTCCTAATCCGGATTTGTGGGACATGATCCCCAAGAAACCCACTGTCCTGGCGAATCAAGTCAACAAGAGGTTCAAGGAGTTGAAGGATCTCTGATTGTGCAACGAGGACGCCATGATCACGTTTGTCCGCAACCGGATCTCCCCCTCCAGAAACGCATGCATAAAGTCTATCACATGAGATGGGGCCGCGACCCCAACCAGACTTCGTCTTTTGAGTTGAGCAACACCGAGATCTACCGCCGGGTCAAGGCCCTGTTCACCACCCACAAAAACTTCTCTTTTGAGTGGATGTGGGGTATCGAACACTTCTGCCGAGATAGGCTTCCCCCTGTGATAAGTCTCGTGCCCCAAAACTTTTCCGAATTAAGTCATATGTCGGTTTTTGTTGTATGTTTAATCCTGTTGTTTTTTCTTTCCCTTAGATGTTTCTTCAACAAACCATTGAGGATGGCACCAAGCCTTCTCTCAAATGGGCTGCTGACCGAGATACCTCGGACGAGGAGGAACCGGACCTGGAGATGTTCCTACCGATGGCTGATGCGACCAAGCGACCCACCAGTAAACTCTCTTCCATTAGAGATTGGCCCGACGATGAAGAGTATTCGGACGTTGAGGTGATGGAGGCATTTGACGCTATCCCCCTTTCTTATGCTTTTCCAGCATCAGCTAACCCTAGTGGGCAGATCCATAAAGACCCTCCCCTTGCCGTGGGTGAGCCTGTCCCGGTCGCACCGAAGAAGAAGAGGGGAGCCGCATCTGCATCCTCCTCTGGACCTTCTCAGCCAGCTAAAAGGCGGAAGAAATCCGGGGATAAAGCTGCCACCAAGCCCGCAACCAAGGCCATAGTCCACAGGGCTCGGAAGCCCAAAGAGCCCCTGACCTCGGATTAGTAAGCCTCTTCTCCCTTTGCTACTTATTTTTTTCTCCCTTTGTTATAGTTTCTCATCATTTACGGCTTGATTCGGCAGGGCCGCGGTGGAGGTCCCTCAGAGTGGATCTAGCATTGCTTCACCGCTCCGACATAGCCCTTCTCCCCCTCGTGGCGACGATTCACGCCCGCTGAGCCCCATTCAGGAGGGCTCAGCGGCTTCTCCGGGTTCTAGCCCACCTCGTCAAGAGGTGGGCAACCTCGGAACAGGGGGAAGCGGTTCTGCCGAGGCTGCAGCTGCTCCTTCTTCGGCACAACCACAACCAGCCACCACCGAGGTTCCTTCAGCACCCCCGCCGAAACGGCAATCTGTACCAGCATTAGCTCCAGCACCAGCAGTAACAACACAATCTGTACCAGCGTCCATGCTCTCGAAAAAGACTCCACCACCGAAGAACGCCCCTGCCGAGCCAGCTGATGCGCAACTTGTTTTGCTCACCAGCCCCGCCATCGCCCAGGTTGAGAGGAGAGAAGCTCACGCTAAGGGTCTAGTTGCACCCCACATGATCAGCGGCGAACGATATCCTCCGACCTTGATCGAGTTTGTGAACAAATGGAACAAGGCAGAGTTCGTCCATAATGACGATCTCCCGGAGAAGTTCGGTCCCGCTGAATTTGCTGCTCAGATGAATACAGCTGCCAAGGCAATCAACCTTGCAGGTCTGATGATGGAGGTATGTTATTTTGCCCTTTTCCTTAGTATGCAGAAGATATTAGTGATATAATCATTAGTCCCCGAGCCTCCGGGGGAGTAACTTGTTACTTGGCCGGATGCTCCTTAGAGAACTAATGTAGCTCCTTAATAACTTCAAATATGCACATACCTAGAGCCGGGTTAAGTTCCACTTGGCCCGGATTTTGTACACTTCGAATATGCACACACCTAGAGCCAGGTTAAGTTCCACTTGGCCCAGATTTTGTACACTTTGAATATGCACACACCTAGATCCGGGTTAAGTTCCACTTGGCCCAGATTTTGTACACTTCGAATATGCACACACCCAGAGCCGGGTTAAGTTCCACTTGGCCCGAATTTTGTACACTTCGAATATGCACACACCTAGAGCCGGGTTAAGTTCCACTTGGCCCGTATTTTGTACACTTCGAATATGCACACACCTCGAGCCGGGTTAAGTTCCACTTGGCCCGGATTTTGTACATTTCGAATATGCACAAGACTAAGCTATCCTTCTGTACTCTTTTCAAGTGACTACCAATCGTCGGAGCGCTGAGTTTCAGCGTCTCTTGGATACTCACAAAATGCTGCGTGCAAAACATACTGCACTTATCGCCGAACACGATAAAAGGGGTAAGTTTTCTCCCTTGTACTTTTCCATTTCTCTTCATCTATTTCCGCCGAACTAATCCACCATTCGGATTTCGCAGCTGGGGTGGAGGCTGAGAATGTCCTTATGAGGAAAAGCTTGGACCAGATAAAGGGTAAGTTGTTCTTGCTCAATCTTGCTATGCTCTCTATCTCCTTTTTTCCTTGGCTCGGCAAATATTCATACCTCGGCTTTGCCGGGTCAACAAACTATTTCAGCCTCTCTTGAAGATAGTGTGCCCGTGCCTGACATGATGCTGCATTTTCTCGAACAAGCAGGGCAGCACCAAGCTGACCTCAAGAAGAAGGACGACGAGCTTGCCCTCCTCCAGACCAAAGATGAAGAAATTGCCAAGCTTAAGGCAGATATGAAGAAGCTCAAGGCGCAGCACAAATTCGAGCTAGAGAAAGCAGGCCAGGACTTTACTGAAGAAAGAGAGCGCCTAGACCTTCAGATCGCCAAGGATTAAGAACTTCTCAAGGAGGCCGACGTGAGGCTTGAGTCGGCGAATACTGAACTTGTGCAACTTCGGAAAAGGCGTGATGACTGTACCAAGGAGTTGATCCAGATCCACAGCCACATTTCACGTAAGTTCTTTTCCTTCATCCGGCATTAATTCCTCCGGGTTGCTTCACATGCCTTTTGCTGACTTGTTTCACTTGTCTTGTTTTTAGGCCAATTTCCAGAGGGCAATGCCATTGCAAGCACTGTTGTTGCCAAGTTCCAGCAGCAGAGGGGTACCCCAACTGCATCTGAAGCTGGTGAAATTCCTTATGATATGGAGGACCTGCTGGTCAGTTTGTCTTCTCGCGTGGAAATTGTGAAGAATTATGGCAAGGACATTCTTGATGTGGCATTCCGGATCTTCAACGCCTTTTGGCCTGATGAAGATACTCCGGAGGGGACCGCAGCTCTTGTCGACAAGTTAATGGACTGCGAGACCTAGCTCGACCTTTGGAGGGAATCTGCTGGACGCATCGGAGCTGAGATCGTTCTCCACTACGTGCTTACATGGTATGAGAAGATTGACCTCAATCTCCTTGCGTGCATGCGCACCGGATCAAAGTGGTCCACTGACCCGGATTGGGTAGCTCGGCACAAGGCTTGTGCTCACAGCTTCATCCAATACGCCCCCATTCATCAATGGAATGAGGGACCAAGCTTCCTAGATGCTGTCGATGATGAAAATGCCGAAGATGGTTCGGGTGAGGATGAAGAGGACGAGGCTTCGGACGTCGAGGAAGACGAAGATGACGCTGAAGCCAAAGCTGGAGCTACACCCGCTGGCGCCGAATTACCTCCTCCTGCTGCTCCTTGAGCGAAAAAAGACTTTTAACTTTCATCAGATCCCCGGTATGCCGGGTGCAACTATATTAAGCACTCAAGTGATATTTTGTTACTAAGTTTATGTGCCGGATTAACTTGGGCGTAGTCCCCGAGTTTCATTTTCTTGTTCCTCCAATTTCTTGGCTCGGCTCGTGTCTACCTTGGTTTGGTTTAATGACTTATGAGTCTGAGCTTCAAAAATTGACTTAACAATACTTGGAAACTTTAGGATTAGCTCAAAATAATTCAGCAAACTAAATATAAGATAAACACAAGGTTAGTCCGAATAACACAAATCGGCTCGATGAAGTTTCGTTCCTTAGTCGTTTTTCGTGTGCTACGCAATTCCAAACTTGTTCTCTTGCTTGCCATGAAGCCAAATCCTGTTGGACAGCAGCAAGTCGAAGAGTTGGGTTTTTGGTGCTCACACACTACTAATCCGGCTTAGGTAGAAGCAACTTACGCCAGCCGACACATAAATGATGAATATAGAAGATAACAAACATTATTAAGGCAGTCCCCGAGTTACTGCTCGAGGCGCCAACATTTCATTGATAAGCTCATTGCCGGCATACATACCGACATATGAGAGACTCGGATACACACACTTCTCTGCTAAGTGTAGAAGGGAAGAATTAGAGCTACATTCCATGGACGCTTAGATTCCTCGCCGGACCTGTCCACCTTGTTCTTCTCCTGTGGTTTTGCATCTATGAGATAATACGAGTGATTGTGCAATGCTTTGCTCACAATGAATGGCCCTTCCCATAGGGGGGGATAATTTATGCATGCCAGTAGTACGTTGTACCAACCGGAGTACCAGATCACCTTCCTAGAAAACGCGGGGGCTTACTTTCCGGTTATGATAGCGTCAGAGATTTTCCTGATATATGGCGGATCTAGACAATGCCAGTTCTCTCGCTTCTTCCAGCAAATCAACATCATTTTTCTGGGCTTCTTGCACTTCGGCTTCTGTGTATTGGGTGACCCTAGGCGAGTCATGGTCTATGTCGGCTGGTAAGACAACTTCTGCCCCATATACCAGAAAAAATGGTGTATAGCCTGTTGATCGATTCGGAGTTGTTCTTAAACTCCACAGTACCACTGGTAGTTCTTCTATCCAACACCCCGCTGATCTTTGCAGTGGCTCAATGAGCCGAGGTTTTATCCCGGACAATACTAATCCGTTGGATCTTTCCACTGGTCCGTTCGATGCGGGGTGGGCTACCGAGGCAACGTCCAGCCGGATCTTCTTATCTCAGCAAAAATGCGCAAATGCTCCTTCAGCAAAATTTGTTCCATTGTCCGTTATGATACTATGAGGATAACCGTATCTTTGAGGAATGTTACGGCCATAGCTCCATCACATTTTCTTATTGGCTTCACTTCAATCCATTTCGTAAATTTGTCAACCATGACCAAGATGTGGGTCATGTTCCCTCTTGCTGGTTTAAATGGGCCAACCATATCCAAGCACCATACGGAAAATGGCCATGTAATTGGTATGGTCTTGAGCTCAGACATTAGCATATGTGTCTTGGTAGCATATCTTTGACAGCCATTGCATTTTCTCACCAGATCCTCTGCTTGTTCCAAGGCACTTGGCCAGTAGAACCCATGACGGAAAGCTTTTGCTACCAAGGCTCTGGATGAGGCATGATGCCCACATTCCCCTTGATGTATATCTCGGAGGATGTCAAGTCCTTCCTCCGAGTCAACACATCGCTGGAGAACATTAGTCACACTCCTTTTGTATAGCTCAGAATTGATGATCGTGTATGCTTTTGCTCTCCTCTGAGTTTACCTGGAAAGTACCTCCTCAGCGGGTAAAGTTCCATCTTTTAGGAATTGAAATATGGGCAGTGCCCAAGCTGGTGCAGCTCGCACTGGGAACACATCCTCATCAATTTCCATCTGATCCACCGGCATAACTTCAACCGGATCACGCTGCACAGTCCCCAGGTCCTCCGATGCAGTCCCCGGGTTTGCCAAGGCAGTCCCCGGGTTTCGCGTTCCACCTCCTACGTCAATGTCCATGGGTACAGCTCCGGACTCCGGATCTTCCGGGACGTAGATTGAGTCGATTTCTGAGGATGGCCTGATAGATGGTTTTCTGAGGTGCTCTAATGCTACACCCGGTGGAATTGCTTGTCGAGTTGATCCGAGTTTCGACAATACATCGGCAGCCTCATTTTCCACCCGGGGTACATGGTGAAATTCACATCCCTCAAAGTAACCAGATATCTTCTGCACATGAAATCTGTACAGAGCCATGTTTGGATCAAGAGCGTCCCAGAGCCCTGAAACTTGCTGAACTACCAAATCCGAGTCGCCAAAACATTGGATCCGACGTATCCCAATTTCTTTTGCCACCTTGAGCCCGTGCACAAGTGCCTCATATTCAGCGACATTGTTCGACGTTACGAAGTGGATCTGCAGCATGTATTTCAGCTGGTCCTTCTTGGGCGAGGTAAGCACAACTCCGGCGCCTAATCTGGTTTTTGTTTTTGACCCGTCAAAGTGCATTCTCCAGTAGTTCGGATCTGGCAATGGTGGCTCATACTGCGCCTCAGCCCAATCCACCAAAAAGTCCGCCACAGCCTGGGATTTTATTGCTTCTCTTCTGCATATTGTGGTGCATAAGGAGCTAGCTCAATTGCCCATTTTGCAATCCTGCCGCTTGCATCCTTGTTACTCATTATCTCGGATATGGGAGCCTCACATATTACTTTGATGGGGTTCTCCTCAAAATAGTGTTTTAGCTTCTTTCCCGACATGTACACACCATACGCCACTTTCTGATAGTGCGGGTAATTTTGTTTTGAGGCTGATAATACCTCGCTCAGATAATACACTGGCCTTTGCACTGACTTACCGTCCTCGTCGCGCTCTACCACAATCACTGCACTTACAACTCGGTTGGCTGCGGCTATATAGAGCAACATTGGCTCCTTTGATAGTGGAGAGGCTAACACCGGTGCAGTGGCTAACATCTTCTTTAATTGGATAAAGGCTTCATAGGCCTGCGGCGTCCAAATGAACTTGTCCGACTTTTTCATGAGTTTATAGAGAGGTAGTGCCTTTTCTCCCAACCGACATACAAACCGACTTAAGGATGCCAAGCAACCAGTGAACTTCTGGACATCGTTAAGACATTTCGGCAGTTCCATTCTCGCTATGCCCGGATTTTAGTTGGATCAACTTCGATTCCTTGGCTGGAGACAAGAAACCCGAGTAATTTTCCAGCCGGGACACCGAAGGTGCATTTCTCCGGGTTAAGCTTCATTCGGAACCTCCTTAGGTTCGCGAATGTCTGCCTGATATTGTCAAGGAGCGTTTTTCTTTCCTTGGTCTTGATAAAAACATCATCCACATATACCTGCACATTCTGACCAATTTGGTCGTGTAACATTTTTGCATACATCTCTGGTACGTTGCCCCTGCATTACGTAAACCAAATGGCATGGCGCGATAGCAATAAGCCCCATACGGGGTGATAAACGCAGTCTTTATTTGATCACTTGGGTTCAGGGGTATCTGGTGGAAACCAAAATATGCATCAATGAATGACAACAACTCACACCCAGCAGTAGAATCTATGACTTGGTCTATCCTTGGCAGTGGAAATGGATCTTTTGGACACGCCGTATTCAGGTTCGTGTAATCAATACACATACACCAAACCACTGCCACATTCGGGTCGTCCTTCTTCTTCTCCACCAGCACCGGATTACACAGCCAATCCGGGTAAAGCACTTCCATGATAAATTCGACAGCCAACAACCGAGCTATCTCATCTCCTATTACCTTTCTCCTGTCTTCGGCCAAGCGGCGGAGAGGTTGCTTCACCGGTTTGCTCCGGGTCTCACATTCAAAGAGTGCTCGGCCAACTCCCTCGGAACACCTTGCAAGTCCTGTGTGGACCAAGAAAAAATATCCCGATTCTCATAGAGGAAGTTAACGAGCTCGCTTTCCTATTTGTCATTTAACCCGGCACCAATTATCACGGTGCGCTCTCGGAACGTATCATCAACAGGCACTTTGTTGGTATCCTTTGTCGCTTGGAATGAGACACTGCCATGCGGGTTACTCAGTGCCGGCATATACTGTTGCGCGGACTGAGCCAATGCCGCACCTCTTGGATCTTTCTCTTTTCTTGCGCAATCACGAGTGACTCGGCCAGGTTAGACCCGGCAGACGCGCACTCAATGGAACGTCGGAAATAACCATTGATGGTAATCACGCCATTTGGCCCGGGCAGCTTCATCTTCAAGTAACTGATGTGACAACTTGCCATGAATTTGTTCAGTGCTGTCCCGCCGAGCAATGCGTGATATGCGCTCTCCAAATTTATGACCTCAAACTCCAGATTCTCAGTCCGGCAGTTATCCCTTGTGCCGAACAATACATCAACTCGGACCTTGCCTATGGGCTCACAAGAAATGCCTAGCACAATGCCATGGAAAGTTGTCCTTGTAGCTTGGAGCATGTTCTCCAAGATACCCAACTTGCGCATTATGTCCACATATATGATATTGATGCTACTACCATTGTCAATTAGCACCTTTGAGAACCTCACATTGATGTTAGGCCCAATGAACGTCGGATCCAACACCACCGTGTACGAACCAGGACTTGGCATAAGCTTGGGATGATCTTTGATGCTCCAGGTAATTTCCTAGTCCGACCAAGGCATATACCTCGTCACAGCTGGCATTACCGCATTCACTTCCATATGTCGGTGTTGCAAGCTCTTCCTGTCTGTCTCTTCCGTGGTGAACACACAGTAACTCTGATGATGCTCTCTGTACTCATTCCTCCCCTCATTTCCGGGGTACCTCTGATCCAGTTGATTTTGTTTCTCCACCTGATGCACTGGATCCCTTCTCTCATGGTTGTCATACCTCGGCGGAGGGGGAGGTAACATTAACTGTTGCGTGTTCGCTCCGGAGAGCAATTGCTGCTGGGGTAACTCCTTTCGAGTTGATCATTCTGAGGTGCCTGAGCATTCCCCAAACTACCTTGTTCTATCTTTCGCATCCACTCACACTGCCGGGTTGTGTGACCCGCTGGGTTACTCGGATTTGGCGTGTGGAATTTACACGGCTGATCCAGCATTGCCTCATAGGTATACCTCGGACGATCCTTCTTTTCTTGCCACTGTTTCTTCTGCTCTGGTGTCCAAGTTTTCTTTCCATCCTTTCTTGGTGTCCATTGCTGTCCTCTAGTTTTCTGACGTTGGTTGCTTCCTGTTCCGGGCTGATCTTGATTCACAGCCGCAACTTGCTGCGAATTGTACCGGTAATCCGGTCTATCATCTCTTCTTTTAGCCTGGTAGTCATTTATCCGAGATGATCCGGCTCCATCTCGCTGGCAGTACTCTTCGCTTGACTCGTTTGACACGAGCCTAGGCTGGGTCGGATCACCCAAAGCCATATGAATCAGCGATTCGGATCATTTCTGCTAAGGTAGTTGGCATATCCCTCTGCAACCTTTGCCATAGCATGCTCGCGTATGTGCATCCCTGAGCAAACCAAGCTATGGCATGTGACTCAATCACGCCGTCACAAGAGTTTCGCACAGTGCACCAACGGGTTAAGAACTCCCGGTCAGTCTCATTCGGTCTCTCCTTGCAGATTGCTATGGTCTGTGGCCTGTTGGGCCTCTGATACGTACTCGAGAAATTGCTAACAAACATTTCCTCAAAATCGATCCAACGGTTGATACTTTCGGGCGGAAAATTGTTTAGCCACACCCTCGCTGGCCCCTCCAACATCTGGGGTACATATCTCACATCCCATCTCAAGTTGCCTGTGGCAATTTTTACAGCAGTTGCATAGTTGATCAACCAATCCTCCGTCTTTGTGCTGCCGTCATATGTTTTTGTGCCTCTAGGAATTACGCTGTTCGGCATTCCCGTTCACAGCATTCCCTTGATCGGCATTGCCTTGGTCGCGGTTACCTCGGCCAGCTTCACCTAGGCTCACACTTCGTCAATCTTCATTCCTTTGCACCGCTTTTCCTTTCCCTGCCCTTGCCAGGTCATATGGGACTATCTGCTTATTCCTCCTGGCCGAGGTTACTACCTCCTCTCTCCTAGGACCACCATGAGGTGACGATGCAGCTCCAGTGGATTTCTCTAGGTTACCCACCGCCGAATGAATGATCTTGGAGGCCCCAGCTCTCTCCGGGTTAGCCCTGAGCAATTCCTCATTTTTCCTGTTCGCGATCCGAACCAACTCATTGACCCTATCTTGCAGTCTTTGGCGGACTTCACCCGTCAGACCTTCTAACTCGGATGCAGCTGCATCTGCTGCCCTGAGGTTCTTTGCCGGGGTACTATACTTTGGAAGCCCCACGGACAAACAGTTTTCTGATTCCTCAATCCTAGTATCACCCTCTCTGTTCATTTCACTCATGAGATTTCTCCCCTTCACTTTTACTGCATCTACTTTATTTGCCTTTGCGTACTCACACAGTCATGTTCAACGACTGCTGAGCCGCAGCTATCTTTTTTGCACCCTCTAGTATATCTTGCCTAGTCTCCTCTAGCTCGGCCTGTGCCTGAGCCGGATCTACTGCTGCTACTACTCGATTTGCCAGGCTATCCATCGCCTGGTGCAGCACATTCTCTGGCCTCTCTAGAGGAGAACCCCTACTTTTTCTTGGCGTCTTAGGCGTTACCTCTGGATCTGGTGCCGGATCCTTGCTTGCGCCAGCGCCAGGCGCGGTCACCATCACCTCAGCGTGGTCCAGGGAGCAAATGATACGCGCCCCGCGAGCCACACTAAGGGGTGGCTCACCTCCTTCGGCGACGTGTCGTGGATGAACGCACGACACATCAACAACGACGTAGATCTTGTGCGCGCCAAGCTTGACGAAGAGGCCGTTGAGCGGAAGAGGATGCTTTCCGAAGCAGCCAGCGTTGTCGCTGACGAAATCCAGCGCTCCAAAGCGCCGAACGAGCCCGGAGACGATGCGTTCGCCGGTGCCGATGAAGTTTCCTGTCCGGATCTTCACCCCTGCTAGTGCCGCTAGCCCCACGGTGGCCGCCAACTATCGTGGTGGTGTCACGGTAGATTCCATGGATAGGCTAAAGGTGGGGACTAAATGCACTAGGGGAATCAAGGGAGGGATAGCGTGGTGATTCCACACACAGAAGCTTCGTATTCTATTCACCTCCACAGATTACAAGTGCTCCTAGAGCTGTATGGGGAGAGGAGGAAGAAGAACTCTCTTACTCTCACCACTAGTAAAATACCACCCTCTAGGGATCAACCAGAAAAACCAACCCTTTCTACAGAGGCCCTAGCTCTCCTTATATAGGAGTAGCTAGGTCTCCAACTAGGGCATACGTGGAGGCATATTCCAAGGAAAATGCCTCTTCCCAAAATAGTAATCTGACCGGGTCACTTTAGCCCAGCGTCATCCATGCAGAGGCTACGTAAGCCTCTATGGCGCTCATGTCATCCAACATAGGCATCGTCACCTCTGTCGGCCACGCCTCGGTGGTCCTGGCCTCTGTCCGCTTCGCTCACGCTCTGCATACAGTGGTCACCCTTGACCAGCGAGATACCTTCCTTCTCTTGCAGGCTTGATATAACCTGGATCATACCTAGTTGATCCAGCCACACCTGTTCCTGCATACAAGTTAGATTCATCTGTCCGACATATGGCTTATGTCAGTTGAGACCCAGTTAGGTGGACATCCCCTGGTCCGGGTTACTCCGTGATTCAGCCTGCCTTGAGGTGACTCGGCCAGCAATTGCTTTGACCCAGCCATACCTCGGCTAACTTGGCCTTTATAACCCGGCGTGACCCTACCCGGGGGTATCCCCCCAACAGTAGCTCTCTCTTATTTTGTGTATGTTTAGGTCATAGGATGATGTAAAACCACGTTGGGTCACAAGGAGAGTGAGAATATCCTACTCTAGTGCCGGAACAGGGACTTTCCCCCTTAGACGAGTATGGAACCTTCGCTTTTAGGTTACAACGGATGACTGTGAAGGGGGACACATGCACCCGGGGACTAGGTTTTGTATGTTTCAACATAGCACCACACTTCCATGCGTGTTTAGGGCCACATTCAAGTCCTTGAGGTGTTTCGATGCCCCGGAGCATGGTTCCCTACGGAACCCTGACCCGCGGGCCTCGGATCATCTATCCCCTAGACTTTCTTCTGACAAGGGTAGCCCAACGTAGATCTCCCTTGTTTTGTTTTTTTATGTCATAGGATTATTTAAAATCATGTTGGGTCATAAAGGGTGTGACAATATCCTACTCTCTAGTTCCGGAACGGGGACTTCCACCTTAGACGAGTCTAGAGCCATCGCTTTTAGGTTATCGCGGATGATTGCGAAGGGGGACACATGCACCCGGGGACTAGGTTTTGTATGTTTCAACATAGCACCACACTTTCATGCATGAGCTAGGGCCACATGCAAGTCCTTTAGGTGATCCGATGCCCCAGAGCACGATTCCCCGCGGAACACTGACCCGCAGGCCTCGGATCGTCTACCCCCTAGACTTTCTTCTAACAAGGGAAGCCCGGCGTAGCTCTCTCTTGTTTTGTGTTTGTTTAGGTGATAGGATGATGTAAAACCATGCTGGGTCACAAGGGGAGTGACAATATCCTACTCTAGTGCCGGAATGGGGATTTCCCCCTTAGACGAGTCTGGGACCCTCACTTTTATGTTACAGTGGATGCCTGCGATCGGGGACGCATGCACCCGGGGACTAGGTTTTGTATGTTTCAACGTAGCACCACACTTTCATGCGTGTGCTAGGGCCACATGCAAGTCCTTGACGTGTTCCGATGCCCTGGACCGCGGTTCCCTGCCGAACCCTGACCCGCGGGCCTTAGATCGTCTACCCCCTAGACTTTCTTCTGACAGGGGTAGCCCGACGTAGCTCTCTCTTGTTTTGTGATTGTTTAGGTCATAGGATGATGTAAAAACATGTTGGGTCACAAGGGGAATGACAATATCCTACTCTAGAGCCGAAACGGGACTTTCCACCTTACACGATTCCGGAACCTTTGCTTTTAGGTTACAACGGATGCTTGCGAAGGGGAATGCATGCACCCCGGGGACTAGGTTTTGTATGTTTCAACATAGCACCACACTTCCATGCGTGTGCTAGGGCCACATGCAAGTCCTTGAGGTGTTCCCATGCCCCGAAGCGCGGTTCCCTCCGGACCCCTGACCCGCGGGCCTCGGATTGTCTACGCCCTAGACTTTCTTCTAACAGGGGTAGCTTGGTATAGCTCTCTATTATTTTGTGTTTGTTTAGGTCATAGGATGATATAAAACCATGTTGGGTCACAAGGAGAGTGACAATATCCTACTCTCGTGCCAGAACAGGGACTTTCCCCCTTAGACGAGTCTAGAACCTTCGCTTATAGGTTAGAGCGGGTGATTGCGAAGGGGAACGCATGCACCCGGGGACTAGGTTTTGTATGTTTCAACATAGAACCACACTTCCATGCATGTGCTAGGGCCACATGCAAGTCCTTGAGGTGTTCCGATGCCCCAGAGCGGGGTTCCCTGCGGAACCCTGACCACGGGCCTCGGATCGTCTACCCCCTAACTTTCTTTTGACTGGGGTAGCCCGGCGTAGCTCTCTCTTTTCTTGTGTTGGTTTAGGTAATAGGATGATGTAAACCATGTTGGGTCATAAGGGTTGTGAAAATATCCTACTTTCTAGTGCCGGAACGGGGACTTTCCCCCTTAGACGAGTATGGAACCCTCGCTTTTAGGTTAAAGTGGATGCCTGCGAAGGGGGACACATGCACGCGGGGAGTAGGTTTTGTATGTTTCAACATAGCACCACAGTTTCATGTGTGTGCTAGGGCCACATGCAAGTCCGTGAAGTGATCCGATGCCCCGGAGCACGGTTCCCTGCGGACCCCTGACCCGCGGGCCTCAGATCGTTTACCCCTAGACTTTCTTCTGACTGGGGAAGCCCGGTGTAGCTCTCTCTTGTTTTGTGTTTTTTATGTCACAGAATGATTTAAAACCATGTTGGGTCACAAGGGGAGTGGCAATATCCTACTCTAGTGCCAAAACAGGGACTTCCCCCTTAGACGAGTCTGGAGCCCTCTCTTTTAGGTTATAGTGGATGCCTGTGAAGGGGGACACATGCACCCGGGGACTAGATTTTTTATGTTTCAACATCGCACCACAATTTCATGCATGTGCTAGGGCCACATGCAAGTCCTTGAGGTGATCCGATGCCCTGGAGCACGGTTCCCTGGGAAACCTTGACCCGCGGGCCTCAGATCATCTACCCCCTAGACTTTCTTCTGACAGGGGTAGCCCAACGTAGCTCTCTCTTGTTTTGTGTTTGTGTAGGTCATAGGATGATGTAAAACCATGTTGGGTCACAAGGGGAGTGACAATATCCTACTCTTGTGCCGGAACGGGGACTTCGCCCTTAGATGAGTCCGGAACCCTCACTTTTAGGTTACATCGGATGCCTGCGAAGGGGATGCATGCACCCGAGACTAGGTTTTGTCTGTTTCAACATAGCACCACACTTCCATGCATGTGCTAGGGCCATATGCAAGTCCTTGAGGTGTTGCGATGCTCCGGAGCGCGGTTCCCTGCGGAACCCTGACCCACGGGCCTCAAATCGTCTACCCCATAGAATTTCTTCTGATAGGGGTAGCCCGGCGTAGTCTCTTCTTTTTTTGTGTTTGTTTAGGTAATAGGATGATGTAAAATCATGTTGGGTCACAAGGGGAGTGACAATATCCTACTCTAGTGCCGGAACAGGGACTTTCCCCCTTACATGAGTCCAAAACCTTCGCTTTTAGGTTACAGCGGATGCCTGCGAAGGGGGACGCATGCACCCGGGGACTAGGTTTTGTATGTTTCAACATAGCACCACACTTCCATGCATGTGCTAGGGCAACATGCAAGTCCTTGAGGTGTCCCGATGCCCCGGAGTGCGGTTCCCTTCAGAACCCTGACCCGCGGGCCTCATATCGTCTACCCTCCTAGACTTTCTTCAGACAGGGGTAGCTTGGCGTAGCTCTCTCTTATTTTGTGTTTGTTTAGGTCATAGGATGATCTAAAACCATGTTAGGTCACAAGGGGAGTGACAATATCCTACTTTAGTGCCGGAACGGGGACTTTCCCCCTTAGACGAGTCTGGAACCTTCGCTTTTAGGTTATAGGGGATGACTGCGAAGGGGGACGCATGCACCCGGGGACTCGGTTTTGTATGTTTCAACATAGCACCACACTTCCATGCGTGTGCTAGGGCCACATGCAAGTCCTTGAGGTGTTCCGATGCCCTAGAGCATGGTTCCCTACGGAACCCTGACCCGCGGGCCTCGGATCGTCTACCCCCCTAGACTTATTCCAGACAGGGGTAGCCCAGCGTAGCTCTCTCTTATCTTGTGTTTGTTTAGGTCATAGGATGATGTAAAACCATGTTGGGTCATAAGGGGTGTGACAATATCCTACTCTCTAGTGTCGGAATGGGGACTTTCCCCCTTAGACGAGTCTGGAACCCTCGCTTTTAGGTTACATCGGATGCCTGCGAAGGGGGACACATGCACCCGGGGACTAGGTTTTGTATCTTTCAACATAGCACCACACTTTCATGCGTGTGCTAGGGACACATGCAAGTCCTTGATGTGATCCGATGCCCCGGAGCGCGGTTCCCTGCGGATCCCTGACCTGCGGGCCTCGGATCGTCTACCCCCTAGACTTTCTTCTGACAGGGGAAGCCCGGCGTAGCTCTCTCTAGTGCCGGAACGGGGAATTTCCCCCTTAGATGAGTCTGGAACCCTCGCTTTTAGGTTACAGTGGATGCCTGCGAAGGGGGACTGATACGTTGCAAACGTATCCATAATTTTTGATGTTCCATGCTTGGTTTTATCTACGTTCTTATGTTTTGTCCACACTTTGGAGTACTTTTCATATGATTTCTTGGACTAACCTATTAACAAGAGCCACAGTGTCAGCTGCCTATTTTCTGCTGTTTTTTGTTCCAGGAAAGTCAGAAAATGAATATTCTCGGAATTGGATGGGACAAAAGCCAAAGTCAGTTTTTCACCGAGGGACACCTGGAGCCAGAATACGAGACGGTGAGGGGCTGGGGCCCGACCACACCACCTGGCTGCGTCGCCAGGCCTGGCCCATGCCAGGGGGTGGTTTGGCCGCCCCAGGCACCCCCTCGGCTTCTCCTTCCGCCTATATATTGCCTCTGAGACGGAAACCCTAAGTACCCGATCAAAATTCCACGAAAGAGTCTGTAGCCATCGTCATCTCCATCCCTAGATCGGGAGGGATCCAAAGCTTTTCCCGGCACCCTGTCGGAGTGGGGAATTCACCCTGGAGTCCTTCTTCATCATCATGCAAGCCTCCGGTGTGATGCGTGAGTAGTTCATCTCTCGACTACGGGTCCATGTAGTAGCTAGATGGATGGTTCTCCTCCTTTGTGCTATCATGTTTAGATCTTGTGAGCTCCGTTCATGATCAAGATCATCTATTTGTAATTCTGCATGTTGCGTTTGCGGGGATCCGATGGATATTGAGATGCTATTTCAGATTGATGATTGATTCTATCATGTCTTTGTTATTTGTGATCTTGCATGCTTTTCGTTGTTAGTAGCTATCTTGGCCAAGTAGATGCAACCAACTCCAAGAGTTAGTATTTATGCTCGATAGTGGGTTCATGCCCTAGTAATCTGGGGAAGTGACAGAAATCTCTAAGGTACTAGATGTGTTGTTGCTACTAGGGAGAAAACAACAGTCCTTTGTTCATAGAACAATCGTATTATTTACTTTACACACAATTCGTAATGCAATTATCCGTTGCTTGCAACTTAATACTGGAGGGGGTTCGGATGATAACCTGAAGGTGGATTATTAGTCATAGATGCAGTTCGATGGAGGTCTATGTATAATGTTGTAATGCCCAATCGAATCTCAAAGGAGTAAAGATGATTAGTATATTCTTGTATGCTTTCTCGATGTTTTTCAATTGCTCCGCTGTAATTTGTTCACACAACATGTCATCTATCTTAAGGAGAGCCACCTCTAGTGAACTATGGACCTCGGTCCTTTCTTTTACTCTCAATCTACAATCAATTGTTTACTGCTTTGTGTTTACTTTCTACAAACTATTACTTTCTTCCACTCGATACGTTTAATCCTTTGTTTTCAGCAAAACTGGTGAGATTGACAACCTCATCGCAAGTTGGGGACAGAGTGATGTGGTTGTGTTGTGCAGGTCTCCATGTTTCTGCTGGCACCGGTAGTGCGCCCTGCCAACGTTCAGCTAGCAACACCTTTGGGGTGTTTCCTTGCTCGTGCTGGTTCGATTAAACCTTGGTTTCATACTAAGCGAAAACTTGCTGCTGTGCTCACCATACCTTCCTCTTGGGGTTCCCCAATAAGCTCGATATATTTTGGGCCATCAAGCTATTTTTCTGGCGCTGTTGCCGGGGAGTCAAGGACATCTTCACAAGGGGAGTCCCTCATAACCAATCTCCTTACTTTGTTATTTTCGTTTTGCTTAGTTTGCTTGTGTCTTTATCAAAAACACAAAAAATTAGTTTTATAAGTTTGCTTTCTTTATTAAAAACACAAAATTTTTAGTTATTATCTTAAGTTGCCATTATGTCTAGCTTTGCTCCAGCAACTATGACGCCCGAGGAAATGATTTTCACTTTTAAACAAGGAATCGAAGAGAGTTAAAGAAGCTTGGTCTAGAATCTCTGATTTACATGAAAAAACCGAACCTAAAATGACTCAAAGCTTGTTCCTTCGCAGTTTTTACCTTGGAATTGCTCTTTGCTATAGATATGTTTTAGATGCTGTTGTGGGAGGAGATTTCCTCCAATGCAATGAGGATGATGCTGTTAATGCCATAAAGAAATTGGTCTTTACTTACAACTTGCCTAGCAAATCTGATTCTTCTTTCATAAACATATTTGCTAGATTGAATACTGTTGAGACCATCACTGCTAGTTTGAAAGATTGCTATAATACGCTTAGGGAGCATCACATCTATGTTCCAATAAACTCTGAACCCTCCGAATGGCTTCCCACAGTAAATATTGCTATAAACAATGAAACTTTTCATGCTCGCTGTGATATCATGTCTGAATTTTGCCTTATGCCCAAAGATATTTATCAATCTTTGAATCTTTAGGGGCTTTCTGAAGGAGGATAAGAAATTTTTATTGCTAATAATGCCACAATATTACCCATTGGAATAGCTGAAGGAGTGTTTACAAAGATCCTAGGGAAAATGGTTTCTACAGATTATCTTGTTATTGAATGTGTAGGAAAATGACAAATCACACTTGGAAGATCCCTATTGAAGCTCCTTGGAGCAATAATAGATGTGGAAAAGGGCACCATGCACTTTGTTTCTCCACCAAGCATTCATAAGTTCCCCAAGGGTAAGAATAAAAGTAAGAGAGGTAAGGGCAAGAAACTTGGTTTTAATGCTTCTTCATTTGAGAACACTTGATTCTTTTTCTTGCTTCTTATGCCTAACTTAAAGGCGTTAAAGAAAAGTACTTATTTGGAGATAACCCAAAAGTTTTAGACGAGTCTTGGAAGTTATTACTTCAGTAATAACCGCTCCTTATCCTTTTTTATTTGCTTTTTGTGCCAAGAGTAACCTCTAATGAGAGAGAAGTAATGATTGGGAAAGTTGCTGCCCTGAAATAGATTTCTGTGCTTCACCGTAAAAATTCGTGTAAAATCTCTGTACGTCCCTTTGAGGCATGAATTTTTGTGTTTCTGCCCCAGGTTGTTATATAACTTTCGTTATTTCAACATTTTGATTTGAGAAACAGAAGGTCTTCGAAAAAATTCGTCTTTACCTGCTGGTCTGTTTTGACAGATTTCTGCCATTTTCTGCATTTGCTTCTTGTTGGTTCCTTTTTGAGTTCTTTTGGGGAATTGAGCTTTCTGAGGGAAGTACTACAGTAGCTAGTGTTTTAATGGAATTTTTATTGGTGTTAGAACTGAACCTAAAGACCTATTATCTTGAGTGCACTAATGTTGCTAATAAAGATTGTGTGAAGTTTTGTATGAAGGAAAAATTTCAGGTGTATGGAAGGAATGAGTAATGATATGAAAGATGGACTAAAGCTCAAGCTTGGGGATGCCACACGTGTCACCCCAAGAAATATCCAAGAAGTAAAAGCGTAAAAGCTTGGGGATGCCTAAGGCATCCCCCTCTTCATCAATGAAAATCCCAGGTTTCTTCCAAACACTTCATTTTTATTGTTTCATACATAGTTGTGTTGTTCTTGGAGCGTCTTCTTTTTTGTTTTCATTTTGGTTTTTCATTTGCTTTGTTTGCTTAGTTTCATGAATAAATTGGTTGGACCCCCTCTTTCATACATTGGTTTTCAAATAGTTTGGTTTGGATTGGAAAAAGAGTAGGAAAGTTCATGCCTAAGTGGTAAAGAGAGCTTGTTTTTGACTTTGGCCTATGCTTTGTCATGCCATGCTTGATATTGTTTTGGCTTTATGCTTAGTATTATTTTCTGTAGCATGACTTGTTATAAACAATTGAGATTGCTTAATGTGCCTTTGAAGAATCATGCGTTGTTTTAGCATAGTAAACACATAGTATTGTGGTATTATCCTTTGATTCTTTATTTGGGTTGACTTGGCACATGCTTAATCCATGTTATGACTATCCCAAGTCACCATAGCCTTTATGATCCTTTAGTTTTCAATTTGTAGTATCACTTTATGCTTTGATCAATGAGTTTTTGTCGCTCTGCATGATTATGGCTATTATTGCTCTCTTAGTTTGTCGCTCCCAGTCTTTTGCTAGCCTCCGCAACCAAGTATGAGTTCCACTCATGCATCCAACTCCTAAACCAAGTTATTCCAAAGAGTCCACCATACCTACCTACTAGCATATTCTCTTCCAAGTATATTCATGTTTTTATCTACCTACCAAATTAAACTTGTTCTGAGAAAACTAGTGATTAAAGCACTCACGAACTTGATGGCACACTTTACTTTTCTTGCCCTTAATAAACTTGAACCATTGTGATGTCTATGTTGTATATGCTTGCACTTATTTGTTGGGGATTAGCAGAACCATGTTGTCATGGGGAACGCTTTCAACATTGCACTTGTACTTTGTACCTAGTTGATATCATGCTCTTTTGTCTATGGATGTCATCGGTGTGAAATGAAAGGGGAGCTTGTAAGTCCATGTAGTTATGTATATGTGTTAGAGAAACGCCTGGGCCACTGGTCTAATCCATGCTGACATGGTGGAAACCTGCAGCGTAACCATAATGAGCTGTCTATGAAGCATTCTTCTTATAAAAAAAGAGTCAGATATTGAGAAAAAAATAAAAAAGAGAGATATATGAAAAGAGGAAAGAGAGAAAAAAGCACCATATTACCATGGTAAATAAGAAGATTGCTGAGATGCTCGTTGTTTGCTTGCCTTGTCATTTTGCTATGGGGATTCTTCCGTATCACCGGGCAAGGGGTACCCCGTTGGCGGTTCTCTATTATACACATGTACTTACAATGACAAGAACTTACCGGTGACTAAACTTGAGTAGCACGAGGAGCGGCCCTCGTATTCGAGGGACATGAGATTTCCAACTTATACTTCGTCAAGCATATACACCATAGTTTGTTCACTTTAACCTTAATCATTTCAAGATTCTTATGATAGGGGCAATGAGAGCTGAAAGCTATTAAGTACCATAATTTTTGGAAGCTCTTTATGAAACTTGAATCTCTACTTCCTTCTATGAAGACCTTTCTTTTACTTTTATGTTGAGTCTCCACCTTCTATATTTGTGCACCTACTTTGAGAGCGTAGTGGCCATTCTTAGTTCTATGTGCATTGTCCCAAGACTTGTTGATTGATGCATAGCTTTGATACTGCTTGTTTTAAACTATTTGTATCTAGTCACTCTTATGAACTTTGAAGGTGTCCTATGCATTTAAGTTTGCTACTCTATGAGAGACAAGCTGAATGCTCCTATGCTATGTTTTCTTTATGTGAAACAAACAAACGTCTTGCAAAGCATTGTTATTCATTAATCTTTTGTTTGTGCCTTTTCATGTTGCAACATAGTTTCTTTGTCTTATTGCTAGAACTTTGTCTTTCATGTTATGATTGAAGTACTATGATCCCAGCTTTTAATGTTTTACAAATACTTTGATCAAGTTTATGATGGTGCATGTCACCTAAAAAATTATTCTTTCTTTTTATCACTTACCTACTCGAGGAAGAGAAGGAGTTAAGCTTGGGGATGTTGATACGTTGCAAACGTATCCATAATTTTTGATGTTCCATGCTTGGTTTTATCTACTTTCTTATGTTTTGTCCACACTTTGGAGTACTTTTCATATGATTTCTTGGACTAACCTATTAACAAGAGCCACCGTGCCAGCTGCCTGTTTTCTGCTATTTTTGGTTCTAGGAAAGTCAGAAAATGAATATTCTCAGAATTGGATGGGACAAAAGCCAAAGTCAGTTTTTCACCAAGGGACACCTAGAGCCAGAATACGAGACCGAGAGGGGCTGGGCCCCAACCACACCACCTGGCCGCACGGCCAGGCCTGGCCCACGCCAGGGGGTGGTCTGGCCGCCCCAGGAACCCCCTCGGCCTCTCCTTCCGCCTATATATTACCTCTGATACGGAAACCCTCAGTACCCGATCAAAATTCCACGAAAGAGTCTGTAGCCGCCGTCATCTCTATCCCTAGATCGGGAGGGATCTAAAGCTCTTCCCGACACCCTTCCAGAGAGGGGAATTCACCCTGGAGGCCATCTTCATCATCATGCAACCCTCCGGTGTGATGCGTGAGTAGTTCATCTCTGGACTACGGGTCCATGTAGTAGCTAGATGGCTGGTTCTCCTCCTTTGTGCTATCATGTTTAGATCTTGTGAGCTCCGTTCATGATCAAGATCATCTATTTGTAATTCTACATGTTGTGTTTGCGGGGATCTGATGGATATTGAGATGCTATTTCAGATTGTTTATTGATTCTATCATGTCTTTGTTATTTGTGATCTTGCATGCTTTCCGTTGTTAGTAGCTATCTTGGCCAAGTAGATGCTAGCAACTCCAAGAGTTAGTATTTATGCTCAATAGTGGGTTCATGCCTCTGGTAATCTGGGGAAGTGACATAAATCTCTAAGGTACTAGATGTGTTGTTGCTACGAGGGAGAAAACAACAATCCTTTGTTCATAGAACAATCGTATTGTTTACTTTACATGCAATTCGTAATGAAATTATTCGTTGCTTGCAACTTAATACTGGAGGGGGTTCGGATGATAACCTGAAGGTGGATTATTAGTCATAGATGCAGTTGGATGGCGGTCTATGTATAATGTTGTAATGCCCAATCGAATCTGAAAGGAGTCAAGATGATTAGTATATGCTTGTATGCCTTCTTGATGTTTGTCAATTGCCTCGCAGTAATTTGTTCACCCAACATGTCATCTATCTTAAGTAGAGCCACCTCTAGTGAACTATGGACCCCGGTCCTTTCTTTTACTATCAGTCTACAATCAACTGTTTACTGCTTTGTGTTTACTTTCTGCAAACTATTACTTTCTTCCACTCGATACATTTAATCCTTTGTTTTCAGCAAAAGCGGTGAGATTGACAACCTCATCGCAAGTTGGGGATAGAGTTCTGCGGTTGTGTTGTGCAGGTCTCCATGTTGCTGCTGGCACCGGTAGTGCGCCCTGCCAACATTCAGCTAGCAACACCTTTGGGGTGTTTCCTTGCTCCTACTGGTTCGATTAAACCTTGGTTTCATACTGAGGGAAAACTTGCTGCTGTGCTCATCATACCTTCGTCTTGGGGTTCCCCAACGAGCTCGATATATTTTGAGACATCAGTGACGCATGCACCCGGAGACTAGGTTTTGTGTGTTTCAACGTAGCACCACACATTCATGCATGTGATAGGGCCACATGGAAGTCCTTGAGGTGATCCGATGCCCTGGAACGTGATTCCTTGCGAAACCCTAACCCGCGGGCCGCAGATCTACTACCCCCTAGACTTTCTTCTGACAGGGGTAGCCCGACGTAGCTCTCTCTTTTTTTGTGTTTGTTTAGGTCATAGGAAGATGTAAAACCATGTTTGGTCACAAGGGGAGAGACAATATCCTACTCTTGTGCCGGAATAGGGACTTTCCCCCTTAGACGAGTCTGAAACCCTCGCTTTTAGGTTACAGCGGATGCCTGCGAATGGGGATCCATGCACCCAGGGACTAGGCTTTGTATGTTTCAACATCTCACCACACTTCCATGCATGTGGTAGGGCCACATGAACGTCCTTGAGGTGTTCCGATGCCCTGGACCGCGGTTCCCTGCGGAACCCTGACCCGCGGGCCTCAGATCGTCTACCCCCTAGACTTTCTTATGATAGGGGTAGCCTAGCATAGCTCTCTCTTGTTTTGTGTTTGTTTAGGTCATAGAATGATGTAAAACCATGTTGGGTCACAAGGGGAGTGACAATATCCTACTCTTGTGCCGGAACGGGGACTTTCCCCCTTATACGAGTTCGAAACCCTCGCTTTTAGGTTATAGCTTATGCCTGCGAAGGGGGACGCATGCACCTAGGGACTAGGTTTTGTATGTTTCAACAAAGAACCACACTTCCATGCATGTGCTAAGGCCACATGCATGTCCTTGAGGTGTTCCGATGCCTCGGAGCACGGTTCCCTGCGGAACCCTGACCCGCTGGCCTCGGATCGTCTACCCCCCTAGACTTTCTTCTGATAGGGGTAGCCCGACGTAGCTCACTCTTGTTTTGTGTTTGTTTAGGTCATAAGGGGTGTGACAATACCCTATTCTCTAGTGCCGAAAAAGGGAATTTCCCCCCTTAGACGAGTCTGGAACCCTCGTTTTTAGGTTACAATGGATGCCTGCGAAGGGGGACACATGCAACTAGGGATTAGGTTTTGTATGTTTCAACATAGCACCACACTTTCATGTGTGTGCTAGGGCCACATCCAAGTCCTTGAGGTGATCCGATGCCCCGGACCCCGGTTCCATGCGGAACCCTGACCCACGGGCCTCGGATCGTCTACCCCCTAGACTTTCTTCTGACAGGGGTAGCCCGACGTAGCTCTCTCTTGTTTTCTGTTTGTTTAGGTCATCGGATGATGTAAACCATTTTGGGTCATAAGGGGAGTGACAATATCCTACCCTTGTGCTGGAACAGGGACTTACCCCCTTATACGAATCCGAAACCCTCACTTTTAGGTTACATCGGATGCCTGCGAAGGGGGACGGATGCACCCGGTGACTAGGTTTTGTATGTTTGAACATAGCACCACAGTTCCATGCATGTGCTAGGGCCACATACAAGTCCTTGAGGTGTTCTGAAGCCCCCGAGCTCGGTTCCTTGCGGAACCCTGACCCACGGGCCTCAAATCGTCTACCCCCTAGACTTTCTTATGATAGGGGTAGCCTGGCGTATCTCTCTATTGTTTTGTGTTTGCTTAGGTCATAGGATGATGTAACACCATGTTGGGTCACAAGGGGAGCGACAACATCCTAATCTAGTTTCGGAACAGGGACTTTCCCCCTTAGATGAGTCTAGAACTTTCGCTTTTAGGTTATAGTGGATGCCTGCGAAGGGGGACGCATGCACCTGGGGACTAGGTTTTTTATGTTTCAACAAGGAACCACACTTTCATGCGTGTGCTTGGGCCACATGCAAGTCCTTGAGGTGTTCCGATGCCCCAGAGGGCGGTTCCTTGCAGAACCCTGACCCGCGGGCCTCGGATCGTTTACCCCCTAGACTTTCTTCGTACAGGGGGTAGCCTAGCGTAGCTCTCTTTTTTTGCGTTTGTTTAGGTCATAGGATTATCTAAAACCATGTTGGGTCACAAGGGGAGTGAAAATATCCTACTCTAGTGCCGGAACGGAGACTTCCCCCTTAGACGAGTCTGGAACCTTCGCTTTTAGGTTACAGCGGATGACTGTGAAGGGGGACGCATGGACCCGAGGACTAGGTTTTGTATGTTTCAACATAGCACCACACTTCGATGTGTGTGCTAGGGCCACATGCAATTCCTTGAGGTGTTTCGATGCCCCGGAGCATGGTTCCGTATGGAACCCTGACCCGCAGGCCTCAGATTGTCTACCCCCTAGACTTTCTTCTGGCAGGGGTAGGCCGGCGTAGCTCTCTCTTGTTTTGTGTTTGTTTATGTCATAGGATGATGTAAAACCATGTTGGGTCATAAGGGGTGTGACAATATCCTACTATCTAGTGCCGGAACAGGGAATTTCCCCCCTTAGACGAGTCTGAAACCCTCGCATTTAGGTTACAGTGGATGCCTGCGAAGGGGGGCACATGCACCCAGGGATTACGTTTTGTATGTTTCAACATAGCACCACACTTTCATGCGTGTGGTAGGGCCACATCCAAGTCCTTGAGGTGATCTGATGCCCCGAAGCGCGGTTCCCTGCGGAACCCTCACCCCCGGGCCTCAGATCGTCTATGCCCTAGACTTTCTTCTGACAGGGGTAGCCCAGCATAGCTCTCTCTTGTTTTGTGTTTGTTTGGGTCATAGGATGATGTAAAACCATGTTGGGTCACAAGGGGAGTGACAATATCCCACTCTTGTGCCGGAACGGGGACTTTCCCCCTTATACGAGTTCGAAACCCTCGCTTTTAGGTTATAGCTTATGCCTGCGAAGGGGGACGCATGCACCTAGGGACTAGGTTTTGTATGTTTCAACATAGAACCACACTTCCATGCATGTGCTAAGGCCACATGCATGTCCTTGAGGTGTTCCGATGCCTCGGAACACGGTTCCCTACAGAACCCTAACCCACGGGCCTCGGATCGTCTACCCCCCTAGACTTTCTTCTGATAGGGGTAGCCCGACGTAGCTCACTCTTGTTTTGTGTTTGTTTAGGTCATAGGATGATGTAAAACCATGTTGGGTCACAAGGGGAGTGAGAACATCATACTCTAGTGCCGGAACAGGGACTTTCCCCCTTAGACGAGTCTAGAACCTTCGCTTTTAGGTTACAGCGGATGCCTGCGAAGGGGGACGCATGCACCCGGGGACTAGGTTTTTTATGTTTCAAAAACGCCCCACACTTCCATGCGTGTGCTTGGGCCACATGCAAGTCCTTGATGTGTTCTGATGCCCCAGAGCACGGTTCCCTACGGAACCCTGACCCGCAGGCCTCGAATCATTTACCCCCTAGACTTTCTTCATATAAGGGTAGCCTGGCGTAGCTCTCTCTTGTTTTGTGTTTTTTTAGGTCATAGGATGATGTAAAACCATGTTGGGTCACAAGGGGAGTGACAATATCCTACTCTAGTGCCGGAACGGGGACTTCCCCCTTAGACGAGTCTGGAACCTTCGGTTTTAGGTTACAGCGGATGACCGCGAAGGGGGACGCATGCACCCGAGGACTACGTTTTGTATGTTTCAAGTTAGCACCACGCTTTCATGCGTGTGCTTGGGCCACATGCAAGTCCTTGAGGTGTTCCGATGCCCAGAGCACGGTTCCCTGCGGAACCCTGACCCGCAGGCCTCAGATCGTTTACCCCTAGACTTTCTTTGTATAGGGGTAGCCTAGCGTAGCTCTCTCTTGTTTTGTGTTTTTTTAGGTCATAGGATGATGTAAAACCATGTTGGGTCATAATGGGTGTGACAATATCCTACTCTGTAGTGCCAGAACACGGACTTTCCCCGCTTAGACGAGTCTGGAACCCTTGCTTTTCGGTTACAGCGGATGCGTGCGAAGGGGGACACATGCACCCAGGTATTAGGTTTTGTATGTTTCAACATAGCACCACACTTTCATGCGTGTTCTAGGGCCACATCGAAGTCCTTGAGGTGATCCGATGCCCCGGAGCACGGTTCCCTACGGAACCCTGACCCGCGGGCCTCGGATCGTCTACCCCCCTAGACTTTCTTCTCACAGGGATAACCCGGTGTAGCTCTCTCTTGTTTTTTGTTTGATTAGGTCATAGGCTGATGTAAAACCATGTTGGATCACAAGGGGTGTGAAAATATCCGACTCTAGTGCCGGAATAGGGACTTCCCCCTTAGACGAGTCCAGAAACCTCACTTTTAGGTTAAAGTGGATGCCTGCGAAGGGGGACGCATGCACCCGGGGACTAGGTTTTGTATGTTTCAACATAGCGCCACACTTTCATGCATGTGCTAGGGCCACATGCAAGTCCTTGAGGTGATCCGATGCCTCGGAGCGCGGTTCCCTGTGGAACCCTGACCCGTGGGCCTTGGATCCTCTACCCCCTAGACTTTCTACTGACAGGGGTAGCCCAGCGTACCTCTCTTGTTTTGTGTTTGTTTAGGTCATAGGATTATGTAAAACCATGTTGGGTCACAAGGGGAGTGACAATATCCTACTCTTGTGCCAGAATGGGGACTTTCGCCCTTAGATGAGTCCGGAACCCTCGCTTTTCGCTTACAGCGGATGCCTGCGAAGAGGGACGCCTGCACCCGGGGACTAGGTTTTGTATGTTTCAACATAGCACCACACTTCCATGCATGTTCTAGGTCCACATTCAAGTCCTTGAGGTGTTACGATGCCTCAGAGCGCGGTACCCTGCGGAACCCTGACCCACGGGCCTCGGATCGTCTACCCCCCTAGACTTTCTTCTAACAGGGGTAGCCCAGCATAGATCTCTTTTTTTGTGTTTGTTTAGGCCCTAGGATGATGTAAAACCATGTTTAGTAACAAGGGGAGTGACAATATCCTACTCTAGTGCAGGAACATGGACTTTCCCCCTTATACGAGTCCGGAACCTTCGCTTTTAGGTTACAGCGGATGCCTGCGAAGGGAGACGCATGCACCCGGGGACTACGTTTTGTATGTTTGAACATAGAACCACACTTTCATGCGTGTGCTAGGGCCACATGCAAGTCCTTGAGTTGTTCTGATGCCCTAGAGCGTGGTTCCCTACGGAACCCTGACCCGCGGGCCTCGGATCGTCTACCCCCTAGACTTTCTTCTAACAGGGGTAGCCTAGCGTAGCTCTCTCTTGTTTTGTGTTTGTTTAGGTCATAGTATAATGTAAAACCATGTTGAGTCACAAGGGGAGTTACAATATCCTACTCTGGTGCCGAAACGGGGACTTTCCCCCTTAGACGAGTCTGGAACCTTCGCTTTTAGGTTACAGTGAATGACTGCGAAGGGGGACGCATGCACCTAGGGACTAGGTTTTGTATGTTTCAACATATCACCACACTTCCATGCGTGTGCTAGGGCCACATTCAAGTCCTTGAGGTGTTCCGATGTCCCGGAGCATGGTTCCCTACGGAACCCTGGCCCGCGGGCCTCTGATCATTTACCCCCCTAGACTTTCTTCTGACAGGGGTAACCCGGCGTAGCTCTCTCTTGTCTTGTTTTTGTTTAGGTCATAGGATGATGTAAAACCACGTTGGGTCATAAGGGCTGTGACAATATCCTACTCTCTAGTGCCGGAACGAGGACTTTCCCCCTTAGACGAGTCCGGAACCCTCGGTTTTAGGTTATAGCGGATGCCTGGGAAGGGGGACACATGCACCCGGGGACTAGATTTTGTATGTTCCAACATAGCACCACACTTTCATGTGTGTGCTAGGGCCACATGCAAGTCCATGAGGTGATCCGATGCCCCGGAGCGCGGTTCCCTACGGAACCCTGACCCGCAGGCCTCAGATCGTCTACCCCCTAGACTTTCTTCTGACAAGGGAAGCCCGGCGTAGCTCTCTCTTGTTTTGTGTTTGTTTAGGTCATATGATTATGTAAAACCATGTTGGGTCACAAGGGGAGTGACAATATCCTACTCTAGTGCCGGAACAGGGACTTTCCCCTTAGACGAGTCTAGAACCCTCGCTTTTAGGTTACAGTGGATGCCTGCAAAGGGGGACGCATGCACCCAGGGACTAGGTTTTGTATGTTTCAACATAGCACCATGCTTTCATGCGTGTGCTAGGTCCACATGCAAGTCCTTGAGGTGATCCGATTCCCTAGAGTCCGGTTCCTTGTGAAACCCTGACCCGCGGGCCTCGGATCGTCTACCCCCTAGACTTTCTTCTGACAGGGGTAGCCCGGCGTAGCTCTCTCTTGTTTTGTGTTTGTTTCGGCCATAGGATTGTGTAAAACCAATGTGGATCACAAGGGGAGTGACAATATCCTATTCATGTGCCGGAACGGGGACTTCCCCCTTAGATGAGTCTAGAACTTTCGCTTTTAGGTTATAGTGGATGCCTGCGAAGGGGGACGCATGCACCTGGGGACTAGGTTTTTTATGTTTCAACAAGGAACCACACTTGCATGCGTGTGCTTGGGCCACATGCAAGTCCTTGAGGTGTTCCGATGCCCCAGAGGGCGGTTCCTTGCAGAACCCTGACCCGCGGGCCTCGGATCGTTTACCCCCTAGACTTTCTTCGTACAGGGGTAGCCTAGCGTAGCTCTCTCTTTTTTTGCGTTTGTTTAGGTCATAGGATTATCTAAAACCATGTTGGGTCACAAGGGGAGTGAAAATATCCTACTCTAGTGCCGGAACGGAGACTTCCCCCTTAGACGAGTCTGGAACCTTCGCTTTTAGGTTACAGCCGATGACTGTGAAGGGGGACGCATGGACCCGAGGACTAGGTTTTGTATGTTTCAACATAGCACCACACTTCGATGTGTGTGCTAGGGCCACATGCAATTCCTTGAGGTGTTTCGATGCCCCGGAGCATGGTTCCGTATGGAACCCTGACCCGCAGGCCTCAGATTGTCTACCCCCTAGACTTTCTTCTGGCAGGGGTAGGCCGGCGTAGCTCTCTCTTGTTTTGTGTTTGTTTATGTCATAGGATGATGTAAAACCATGTTGGGTCATAAGGGGTGTGACAATATCCTACTATCTAGTGCCGGAACAGGGAATTTCCCCCCTTAGACGAGTCTGAAACCCTCGCATTTAGGTTACAGTGGATGCCTGCGAAGGGGGCACATGCACCCAGGGATTACGTTTTGTATGTTTCAACATAGCACCACACTTTCATTCGTGTGGTAGGGCCACATCCAAGTCCTTGAGGTGATCTGATGCCCCGAAGCGCGGTTCCCTGCGGAACCCTCACCCCCGGGCCTCAGATCGTCTATGCCCTAGACTTTCTTCTGACAGGGGTAGCCTAGCATAGCTCTCTCTTGTTTTGTGTTTGTTTAGGTCATAGGATGATGTAAAACCATGTTGGGTCACAAGGGGAGTGACAATATCCTACTCTTGTGCCTGAACGGGGACTTTCCCCCTTATACGAGTTCGAAACCCTCGCTTTTAGGTTATAGCTTATGCCTGCGAAGGGGGACGCATGCACCTAGGGACTAGGTTTTGTATGTTTCAACAAAGAACCACACTTCCATGCATGTGCTAAGGCCACATGCATGTCCTTGAGGTGTTCCGATGCCTCGGAACACGGTTCCCTATAGAACCCTAACCCGCGGGCCTCGGATCATCTACCCCCCTAGACTTTCTTCTGATAGGGGTAGCCCGACGTAGCTCACTCTTGTTTTGTGTTTGTTTAGGTCATAGGATGATGTAAAACCATGTTGGGTCACAAGGGGAGTGAGAACATCATACTCAAGTGCCGGAACGGGGACTTTCCCCCTTAGACGAGTCTAGAACCTTCACTTTTAGGTTACAGCGGATGCCTGCGAAGGGGGACGCATGCACCCGGGGACTAGGTTTTTTATGTTTCAAAAAGGCTCCACACTTCCATGCGTGTGCTTGGGCCACATGCAAGTCCTTGATGTGTTCTGATGCCCCAGAGCACGGTTCCCTACGGAACCCTGACCCGCAGGCCTCGAATCATTTACCCCCTAGACTTTCTTCATATAAGGGTAGCCTGGCGTAGCTCTCTCTTGTTTTGTGTTTTTTTAGGTCATAGGATGATGTAAAACCATGTTGGGTCACAAGGGGAGTGACAATATCCTACTCTAGTGCCGGAACGGGGACTTCCCCCTTAGACGAGTCTGGAACCTTCGGTTTTAGGTTACAGCGGATGACCGCGAAGGGGGACGCATGCACCCGGGGACTAGGTTTTGTATGTTTCAACTTAGCACCACGCTTTCATGCGTGTGCTTGGGCCACATGCAAGTCCTTGAGGTGTTCCGATGCCCAGAGCACGGTTCCCTGCGGAACCCTGACCCGCAGGCCTCAGATCGTTTACCCCTAGACTTTCTTTGTATAGGGGTAGCCTAGCGTAGCTCTCTCTTGTTTTGTGTTTTTTTAGGTCATAGGATGATGTAAAACCATGTTGGGTCATAATGGGTGTGACAATATCCTACTCTGTAGTGCCAGAACACGGACTTTCCCCGCTTAGACGAGTCTGGAACCCTTGCTTTTCGGTTACAGCGGATGCGTGCGAAGGGGGACACATGCACCCAGGTATTAGGTTTTGTATGTTTCAACATAGCACCACACTTTCATGCGTGTTCTAGGGCCACATCGAAGTCCTTGAGGTGATCCGATGCCCCGGAGCACGGTTCCCTACGGAACCCTGACCCGCGGGCCTCGGATCGTCTACCCCCCTAGACTTTCTTCTCACAGGGATAACCCGGTGTAGCTCTCTCTTGTTTTTTGTTTGATTAGGTCATAGGCTGATGTAAAACCATGTTGGGTCACAAGGGGTGTGAAAATATCCGACTCTAGTGCCGGAACAGGGACTTCCCCCTTAGACGAGTCCAGAAACCTCACTTTTAGGTTAAAGTGGATGCCTGCGAAGGGGGACGCATGCACCCGGGGACTAGGTTTTGTATGTTTCAACATAGCGCCAAACTTTCATGCATGTGCTAGGGCCACATGCAAGTCCTTGAGGTGATCCGATGCCTCGGAGCGCGGTTCCCTGTGGAACCCTGACCCGTGGGCCTTGGATCCTCTACCCCCTAGACTTTCTACTGACAGGGGTAGCCCAGCGTACCTCTCTTGTTTTGTGTTTGTTTAGGTCATAGGATTATGTAAAACCATGTTGGGTCATAAGGGGAGTGACAATATCCTACTCTTGTGCCAGAATGGGGACTTTCGCCCTTAGATGAGTCCGGAACCCTCGCTTTTCGGTTACAGCGGATGCCTGCGAAGAGGGACGCCTGCACCCGGGGACTAGGTTTTGTATGTTTCAACATAGCACCACACTTCCATGCATGTTCTAGGTCCACATTCAAGTCCTTGAGGTGTTACGATGCCTCAGAGCGCGGTACCCTGCGGAACCCTGACCCACGGGCCTCGGATCGTCTACCCCCCTAGACTTTCTTCTAACAGGGGTAGCCCAGCATAGATCTCTTTTTTTGTGTTTTATTAGGCCCTAGGATGATGTAAAACCATGTTTAGTAACAAGGGGAGTGACAATATCCTACTCTAGTGCAGGAACATGGACTTTCCCCCTTATACGAGTCCGGAACCTTCGCTTTTAGGTTACAGCGGATGCCTGCGAAGGGAGACGCATGCACCCGGGGACTAGGTTTTGTATGTTTGAACATAGAACCACACTTTCATGCGTGTGCTAGGGCCACATGCAAGTCCTTGAGTTGTTCTGATGCCCTAGAGCGTGGTTCCCTACGGAACCCTGACCCGCGGGCCTCGGATCGTCTACCCCTAGACTTTCTTCTAACAGGGGTAGCCTAGCGTAGCTCTCTCTTGTTTTGTGTTTGTTTAGGTCATAGTATGATGTAAAACCATGTTGAGTCACAAGGGGAGTTACAATATCCTACTCTGGTGCCGAAACGGGGACTTTCCCCCTTAGACGAGTCTGGAACCTTCGCTTTTAGGTTAAAGTGAATGACTGCGAAGGGGGACGCATGCACCTGGGGACTAGGTTTTGTATGTTTCAACATATCACCACACTTCCATGCGTGTGCTAGGGCCACATTCAAGTCCTTGAGGTGTTCCGATGTCCCGGAGCATGGTTCCCTACGGAACCCTGACCCGCGGGCCTCAGATCATTTACCCCCCTAGACTTTCTTCTGACAGGGGTAACCCGGCGTAGCTCTCTCTTGTCTTGTTTTTGTTTAGGTCATAGGATGATGTAAAACCACGTTGGGTCATAAGGGCTGTGACAATATCCTACTCTCTAGTGCCGGAACGAGGACTTTCCCCCTTAGACGAGTCCGGAACCCTCGGTTTTAGGTTATAGCGGATGCCTGGGAAGGGGGACACATGCACCCGGGGACTAGATTTTGTATGTTCCAACATAGCACCACACTTTCATGTGTGTGCTAGGGCCACATGCAAGTCCTTGAGGTGATCCGATGCCCCGGAGCGCGGTTCCCTACGGAACCCTAACCCGCAGGCCTCAGATCGTCTACCCCCTAGACTTTCTTCTGACAGGGGAAGCCCGGCGTAGCTCTCTCTTGTTTTGTGTTTGTTTAGGTCATATGATGATGTAAAACCATGTTGGGTCACAAGGGGAGTGACTATATCCTACTCTAGTGCCGGAACAGGGACTTTTCCCCTTGGACGAGTCTAGAACCCTCGCTTTTAGGTTACAGTGGATGCCTGCAAAGGGGGACGCATGCACCCAGGGACTAGGTTTTGTATGTTTCAACATAGCACCATGCTTTCATGCGTGTGCTAGGTCCACATGCAAGTCCTTGAGGTGATCCGATTCCCTAGAGTCCGGTTCCTTGTGAAACCCTGACCCACGGGCCTCGGATCGTCTACCCCCTAGACTTTCTTCTGACAGGGGTAGCCCGGCGTAGCTCTCTCTTGTTTTGTGTTTGTTTCGGCCATAGGATTGTGTAAAACCATGTTGGATCACAAGGGGAGTGACAATATCCTATTCATGTGCCGGAACGGGGACCTCCCCCTTAGACGAGTCCGGAACAACCCTCGCTTTTAGGTTACAGCGGATGCCTGCGAAGGGGGACGCATGCACCCGGGTACTAGGTTTTGTATGTTTCAACATAGCACCACACTTTCATGCATGTGCTAGGGCCACATGCAAGTCCCTGAGGTGTTCCGATTCCACAGAGCGCGGTTCACTGCGGAACCCTGTCCCACGAGCCTCGGATCCTCTACCCCCTAGATTTTCTTTTGACAGGGGTAACCCAGTGTACCTCTCTTGTTTTGTGTTTTTTTAGGTCATAGGGTTACATAAAACCATGTTGGGTCACAAGGGGAGTGACAATATCCTACTCTTGTGCCGGATGGGGACTTTCGCCCTTAGACGAGTCCGGAACCCTCGCTTTTCGGTTACAGCGGATGCCTGCGAAGAGGGACGCCTGCACCCGGGGACTAGGTTTTGTATGTTTCAACATAGCACCACACTTCCATGCATGTGCTAGGGCCACATGCAAGTCCTTGAGGTGTTATGATGCCCTGGAACGCGGTACCCTACGGAACCCTGACCCACGGGCCTCGGATCGTCTACCCCCCTAGACTTTCTTCTGACAGGGGTAGCCCGGCGTAGATCTCTCTTTTTGTGCCGAACCAGGACTTTCCTCCTTAGATGAGTCTAGAACCCTCGCTTTTAGGTTACAGCGGATGCCTACGAAGGGGGACGCATGCACCCGGGGACTAGGTTTTCTATGTTTCAACATAACACCACACTTACATGCATGTGCTAGGGCCACATGCAAGTCCTTGAGGTGTTCCTATGCCCCGGAGCGCGATTCCCTGCGGAACCCTGACCCGCTAGCCACAGATCGTCTACCCCCCTAGAATTTCTTCTGACTGGGGTAGCCCGACGTAGATCTCTCTTGTCTTGTGTTTGTTTAGGTCATAGGATGATGTAAAACCATGTTGGGTCATAAGGGGTGACAATATCCTACTCTCTAGTGCAGGAATAGGGAATTTCCAAACTTAGACGAGTCCGAAACCCTCGCATTTAGGTTACAGTGGATGCCTGCGAAGGGGGACACAAGCACCCAGGGATTAGGTTTTGTATGTTTCAACATAAGACCACCCTTTCATGCGTGTGCTAGGGCCATATCCAAGTCCTTGAGGTGATCTGATGCCCCGAAGCACGGTTCCCTGCGGAACCCTCACCCCCAGGCCTCGGATCGTATACGCCGTAGACTTTCTTCTGACAGGGGTAGCAAGGCGTAGCTCTCTCCTGTTTTGTGTTTGTTTAGGTCATAGGATGATGTAAAACCAGGTTGGGTCACAAGGGGAGTGACAATATCCTACTCTTGTGCCGGAAAAGGGACTTTCCCCCTTAGACGAGTTCGAAACCCTCGCTTTTAGGTTACAGCGGATGCCTGCGAAGGGGGACGCATGCACCTAGGGACTAGGTTTTGTATGTTTCAACATAGAACCACACTTCCATGTATGTGCTAGGGCCACATGCAAGTCCTTGAGGTGTTCCGATGCCTCAGAACACGGTTCCCTGTGGAACCCTGACCCGCTGGCCTCGGATTGTCTACCCCCCTAGACTTTCTTTTGATAGGGGTAGCCTGGCGTAGCTCACTCTTGTTTTGTGTTTGTTTAGGTCATAGGATGATGTAAAACCATGTTGGGTCACAAGGGGAGTGATAACATCATGCTCTAGTGCCGGAACAGGGACTTTCCCCCTTAGACGAGCCCAGAACCTTCGCTTTTAGGTTATAGCGGATGCCTGCGAAGGGGGACGCATGCACCCAGGGACTAGGTTTTTTATGTTTCAACCAGGCCCCACACTTCCATGCGTGTGCTTGGGCCACATGCAAGTCCGTGAGGTGTTCCGATACCCCAGAGCACGGTTCCCTACGGAACCCTGACCCGCAGGCCTCGGATCGTTTACCCCATAGACTTTCTTCGTATAGGGGTAGCCTGGCGTACCTCTCTCTTGTTTTGTGTTTGTTTAGGTCATACGATAATGTAAAACCATGTTGGGTCACAAGGGGAGTGACAATATCCTACTCTAGTGCCGGAACGGGGACTTCCCCCTTAGACGAGTCTGGAACCTTCGGTTTTAGGTTACAACGGATGACCGCGAAGGGGTACGCATGCACCTAGGGACTAGGTTTTGTATGTTTCAACATAGGACCACACTTCCATGCGTGTTCTAGGGCCACATGCAAGTCCTTGAGCTGTTTTGATGCCCCGGAGTGTTGTTCCCTGTGGAACCCTGACCTGCAGGCCTCGGATCGTTTACCCCCCTAGACTTTCTTCTGACAGGGGTAGCCCGGTGTAGCTCTCTCTTGTTTTGTGTTTGTTTAAGTCATAGGATGATGTAAAACCATGTTGGGTCATAATGGGTGTGACAATATCCTACTCTCTAGTGCCGGAACACGGACTTTCCCCTCTTAGACGAGTCTGGAACCCTCGCTTTTAGGTTACAACAGATGCGTGCGAAGGGGGACACATGCACCTAGGTATTAGGTTTTGTATGTTTCAACATAGAACCACACTTTCATGCGTGTTCTAGGGCCACATCGAAGTCCTTGAGGTGATCCGATGCCCCGGAGCACGGTTCCCTACGGAACCCTGACCCGCGGGCCTCGGATCGTCTACCCCCCTAGACTTTCTTCTCATAGGGTAACCCTGCGTCGCTCTCTCTTGTTTCTTGTTTTTTTAGGTCATAGGATGATGTAAAACCATATTGGGTCACAAGGGGAGTGAAAATATCTGACTCTAGTGCCGAAACAGGGACTTTCCCCCTTAGACAAGTCCAGAACCCTCACTTTTAGGTTACAGTGGATGCCTGCGAAGGGGGACGCATGCACCCGGGGACTAGGTTTTGTATGTTTCAACATAGCGCCACACTTTCATGCATGTGCTAGGGCCATATGCAAGTCCTTGAGGTGATCCGATGCCTCGGAGCACGGTTCCCTGTGGAACCCTGACCCGTGGGCCTTGGATCCTCTACCCCCTAGACTTTCTTCTAACAGGGGTAGCCCGGCGTACCTCTCTTGTTTTGTGTTTGTTTAGGTCATAGGATTATGTAAAACCATGTTGGGTCACAAGGGGAGTGACAATATCCTACTCTTGTGCCGGATGGGGACTTTCGCCCTTAGACGAGTCCGGAACCCTCGCTTTTCGGTTACAGCGGATGCCTCCGAAGAGGGACGCCTGCACCCGGGGACTAGGTTTTGTATGTTTCAACATAGCACCACACTTCCATGCATGTGCTAGGGCCACATGCAAGTCCTTGAGGTGTTATGATGCCCTGGAGCGCGGTACCCTACGGAACCCTGACCCACGGGCCTCGGATCGTCTACCCCCCTAGACTTTCTTCTGACAGGGGTAGCCCGGCGTAGATCTCTCTTTTTGTGCCGAACCAGGACTTTCCTCCTTAGATGAGTCTAGAACCCTCGCTTTTAGGTTACAGCGGATGCCTACGAAGGGGGACGCATGCACCCGGGGACTAGGTTTTCTATGTTTCAACATAACACCACACTTACATGCATGTGCTAGGGCCACATGCAAGTCCTTGAGGTGTTCCTATGCCCCGGAGCGCGATTCCCTGCGGAACCCTGACCCGCTAGCCACAGATCGTCTACCCCCCTAGAATTTCTTCTGACTGGGGTAGCCCGACGTAGATCTCTCTTGTCTTGTGTTTGTTTAGGTCATAGGATGATGTAAAACCATGTTGGGTCATAAGGGGTGACAATATCCTACTCTCTAGTGCCGGAATAGGGAATTTCCAAACTTAGACGAGTCCGAAACCCTCGCATTTAGGTTACAGTGGATGCCTGCGAAGGGGGACACAAGCACCCAGGGATTAGGTTTTGTATGTTTCAACATAAGACCACCCTTTCATGCGTGTGCTAGGGCCATATCCAAGTCCTTGAGGTGATCTGATGCCCCGAAGCACGGTTCCCTGCGGAACCCTCACCCCCAGGCCTCTGATCGTATATGCCGTAGACTTTCTTCTGACAGGGGTAGCAAGGCGTAGCTCTCTCCTGTTTTGTGTTTGTTTAGGTCATAGGATGATGTAAAACCAGGTTGGGTCACAAGGGGAGTGATAATATCCTACTCTTGTGCCGGAACAGGGACTTTCCCCCTTAGACGAGTTCGAAACCCTCGCTTTTAGGTTACAGCGGATGCCTGCGAAGGGGGACGCATGCACCTAGGGACTAGGTTTTGTATGTTTCAACATAGAACCACACTTCCATGTATGTGCTAGGGCCACATGCAAGTCCTTGAGGTGTTCCGATGCCTCAGAACACGGTTCCCTGTGGAACCCTGACCCGCTGGCCTCGGATTGTCTACCCCCCTAGACTTTCTTTTGATAGGGGTAGCCTGGCGTAGCTCACTCTTGTTTTGTGTTTGTTTAGGTCATAGGATGATGTAAAACCATGTTGGGTCACAAGGGGAGTGAGAACATCATGCTCTAGTGCCGGAACGGGGACTTTCCCCCTTAGACGAGCCCAGAACCTTCGCTTTTAGGTTATAGCGGATGCCTGCGAAGGGGGACGCATGCACCCAGGGACTAGGTTTTTTATGTTTCAACCAGGCCCCACACTTCCATGCGTGTGCTTGGGCCACATGCAAGTCCGTGAGGTGTTCTGATACCCCAGAGCACGGTTCCCTACGGAACCCTGACCCGCAGGCCTCGGATCGTTTACCCCATAGACTTTCTTCGTATAGGGGTAGCCTGGCGTACCTCTCTCTTGTTTTGTGTTTGTTTAGGTCATATGATAATGTAAAACCATGTTGGGTCACAAGGGGAGTGACAATATCCTACTCTAGTCCCGGAACGGGGACTTCCCCCTTAGACGAGTCTGGAACCTTCGGTTTTAGGTTACAACGGATGACCGCGAAGGGGTACGCATGCACCCAGGGACTAGGTTTTGTATGTTTCAACATAGGACCACACTTCCATGCGTGTTCTAGGGCCACATGCAAGTCCTTGAGCTGTTTCGATGCCCCGGAGTGTTGTTCCCTGTGGAACCCTGACCTGCAGGCCTCGGATCGTTTACCCCCCTAGACTTTCTTCTGACAGGGGTAGCCCGGTGTAGCTCTCTCTTGTTTTGTGTTTGTTTAAGTCATAGGATGATGTAAAACCATGTTGGGTCATAATGGGTGTGACAATATCCTACTCTCTAGTGCCGGAACACGGACTTTCCCCTCTTAGACGAGTCTGGAACCCTCGCTTTTAGGTTACAGCAGATGCGTGCGAAGGGGGACACATGCACCTAGGTATTAGGTTTTGTATGTTTCAACATAGAACCACACTTTCATGCGTGTTCTAGGGCCACATCGAAGTCCTTGAGGTGATCCGATGCCCCGGAGCACGGTTCCCTACGGAACCCTGACCCGCGGGCCTCGGATCGTCTACCCCCCTAGACTTTCTTCTCATAGGGTAACCCTGCGTCGCTCTCTCTTGTTTCTTGTTTTTTTAGGTCATAGGATGATGTAAAACCATATTGGGTCACAAGGGGAGTGAAAATATCTGACTCTAGTGCCGGAACAGGGACTTTCCCCCTTAGACAAGTCCAGAACCCTCACTTTTAGGTTACAGTGGATGCCTGCGAAGGGGGACGCATGCACCCGGGGACTAGGTTTTGTATGTTTCAACATAGCGCCACACTTTCATGCATGTGCTAGGGCCATATGCAAGTCCTTGAGGTGATCCGATGCCTCGGAGCACGGTTCCCTGTGGAACCCTGACCCGTGGGCCTTGGATCCTCTACCCCCTAGACTTTCTTCTAACAGGGGTAGCCCGGCGTACCTCTCTCGTTTTGTGTTTGTTTAGGTCATAGGATTATGTAAAACCATGTTGGGTCACAAGGGGAGTGACAATATCCTACTCTTGTGCCGGATGGGGACTTTCGCCCTTAGACGAGTCCGGAACCCTCGCTTTTCGGTTACAGCGGATGCCTCCGAAGAGGGACGCCTGCACCCGGGGACTAGGTTTTGTATGTTTCAACATAGCACCACACTTCCATGCATGTGCTAGGGCCACATGCAAGTCCTTGAGGTGTTATGATGCCCTGGAGCGCGGTACCCTACGGAACCCTGACCCACGGGCCTCGGATCGTCTACCCCCCTAGACTTTCTTCTGACAGGGGTAGCCCGGCGTAGATCTCTCTTTTTGTGTTTGTTTAGGTCATACGATGATGTAAAACCATGTTTAGTCACAAGGGGAGTGACAGTATCCTACTCTAGTGCAGGAACATGGACTTTCCCCCTTATACGAGTCCGGAACCTTCGCTTTTAGGTTACAGCGGATGCCTGCGAAGGGAGACGCATGCACCCGGGGACTAGGTTTTTTATGTTTCAACATACAACCACACTTTCATGCGTGTGCTAGGGGCACATGCAAGTCCTTGAGTTGTTCCAATGCCCCAGAGCGTGGTTCCCTGTGGAACCCTGACCCGCGGGCCTCGGATCGTCTACCCCCTAGAATTTCTTCTAACAGGAGTAGCCTAGCGTAGCTCTCTCTTGTTTTGTGTTTGTTTACGTCATAGGATGATGTAAAACCATGTTGAGTCACAAGGGGAGTGACAATATCCTACTCTAGCGCCGGAACGGGGACTTTCCCCCTTAGACGAGTCTGGAACCTTCGCTTTTAGGTTAGAGTGAATGACTGCGAAGGGGGACGCATGCACCCGGGGACTTGGTTTTGTATGTTTCAACATAGCACCACACTTTCATGCATGTGCTAGGGCCACATTCAAGTCCTTGAGGTGTTCCGATGTCCCGGAGCGTGGTTCCCTGCGGAACCCTGGCCCGCGGGCCTCGGATCATCTACCCCCCTAGACTTTCTTCTGACAGGGGTAGCCCAGCATAGCTCTCTCTTGTCTTGTGTTTGTTTAGGTCATATGATGATGTAAAACCACGTTGGGTCATAAGGCCTGTGACAATATCCTACTCTCTAGTGCCGGAACGAGGACTTTCCCCTTAGACGAGTCCGAAACCCTCGGTTTTAGGTTATAGCGGAAGCCTGCGAAGGGGGACACGTGCACCCGGGGACTAGGTTTTGTATGTTCCAACATAGCACCACACTTCCATGCGTGTGCTAGGGCCACATGCAAGTCCTTGAGGTGATCTGATGCCCCGGAGCGCGGTTCCCTACGGAACCCTGACCCGCGGGCCTCGGATCGTCTACCCCCTAGACTTTCTTTTGACATGGGAAGCCCGGCGTAGCTCTCTCTTGTTTTGTGTTTGTTTAGGTCATAGGATGATGTAAAACCATTTTGGGTCACAAGGGGAGTGACAATATCCTACTCTAGTGCCGGAATAGGGACTTTCCCCTTAGACGAGTCTAGAACCCTCGCTTTTAGAGTATAGTGGATGCTTGCAAAGGGGGACGCATGCACCCGGGGACTAGGTTTTGTATGTTTCAACGTAGCACCACGCTTTCATGCGTGTGCTAGGGCCACATGCAAGTCCTTGATGTGATCCGATTCCCCAGAGCGCGGTTCCTTGTGAAACCCTGACCCGCGGGTCTCGGATCGTCTACCCCCCAGACTTTCTTCTGACAGGGGTAGCCCGGCGTATCTCTCTCTTGTTTTGTGTTTGTTTCGGTCATAGGATTGTGTAAAACCATGTTGGGTGACAAGGGGAGTGACAATATCCTATTCTTGTGCCGGAACAGGGACTTCCCCCTTAGACGAGTCCGGAACCCTCGCTTTTAGGTTACAGCGGATGCCTGCGAAGGGGGACGCATGCACCCGGGTACTAGGTTTTGTATGTTTCAACATAGCACCACACTTCCATGCATGTGCTAGGGCCACATGCAAGTCCCTGAGGTGTTCCGATTCCCTGGAGCGCGGTTCCCTGCTGAACTGTTGGGGATATACTTTCCGGGTATCCTCACAGATCCTCACTGACCAGGGTGGCCCACTTCGGGTTAGAGCTTTGCTTCACGGGCGGCCCAGTTAGAGAGAGAAGACGGAGTCCAATCCAACTACGGGAAGGCCCAGAAGACTTACCGACTTAGGCCCATAATGTTACTTGTAGTTCAAGATGTACTCTGTAACCAACTCTTAGTCATAGCCGGATTGATCTCTCCTGTAAACCCTAGGCCGGATATCTATATAAGCCGTCCTAGGGAGATCCTTTAGGGCAACACCAGACACCTCAATAGTCTACAATCTCAACTCGCACAGGCGAAACCCTTGTAACCCATATTCCGGCTCTACCGTATTACAGGATTGCTAGCAGGAGTAGGGTCCGTCCAAAGCCGGCGGATTCGAACCTGGGTAAACTTGTGTGCTCACTGTCCCGGAACACCGTACGTCTCACACCCCTCTCTCCCGCATGCCTTGAGGGCCCCCTCATGGCGTACTTGTCCGCAAAACGACGACAGTTGGCGCCCACCGTGGGGCAAGTGAGATTCGCATCTGTGTTCCGAGCGGAATCTGCAAGAATTGGAATCGGCGAGACCATCTCCATCGGTCGCATCCTCTACGCCAGCGACGTCCCTCTCATCGTTCTCGATGAGAGAGGCAGAAGAATCTTCTGGGTCCCCTTTATCCGCGGAGGCGCCAGAGTTCCGGATCTCAAAAAACCCTAAACCCACCCAGCCCGCACTAGTTGCGGAGATGGTGGAGAAATCCGAGCCTGAAGAAGACCTCACGGTCCAAGTCGAATCTGGAGAGGATCTCCCTGGAGAAGCCGGATCCCAGATCGACCCACCCGTTGAAGTCAAAATCCAGGAGGAGCACATCAACGACACTGATTCCGACTCTGGCAATGTTGAGACAGACAGGCCTTACCTCAGGTACACACTAAGATGTATGATACTGCAAGGCGCTAGAGCAGAAGCAATCCTCGAAACCATTAAAAGTTTCGATATGGCTAATCGCGAAAGCCGCAGGTACCTCAGGAAGCATGCATCGCACTTCGTCGGATATGTTGGATCCGGATCCGGCTCTGCGGATGTTGGAGAAAACACCGACTCGGTGTTGGAGGCAATTGGAACAAACACCGACGCTCCCGCATCCTCGGATTAGTCCATGACGTCGGTAGATTTCCAAAAGTTCTCCGCGGAATATGACGAGGAGTACAACTCCAAAGCTGCAGAAGATGGAGAAGCCATGGACGAAGGATCCGGGGAACACTCTCCCAAAGCGCAGGATGATATGGAAGTCAGAGACAATCCGAAATCCAGATGTCCGAAACTACCGATCAGAGCTTGACTCCGGGAAACGGACCCAAAGCCGTCTTTGCTACTGGCGCTGCCAAGAAGGCAAAGAAGAAGAACAAGAAGAACAAGACTCCGGCAAAAGACCCTCTGACAGAGGAGGTGATTGCCGAGGAATACGAGGAAGACTCGGATGGAGCACTTATCCTAGACAAGCCGAAAAAAGAAGAATCAGTGGATGGACACGTGATCACTGAAGGTGCGTGTAGACTCATCGATGCCACATTAACCACACCTATCCCTACAGCTGCAGAACTTACTGCAGATGAGCTGGACGAAAGGGCCCAAGCCCTAGAAGCGCGTCGTCAACAACTCCTTGATGAAGCCAAAAACATCGAGATGGAGAAGAAGCGCATGTCAAACAAGGAGTATATGTCCCGTCTACATCAGAAGACACGGAAGCGTCACATAGATGACAACCAATTCCCACGTGTCCGTGCCGTCCTTTTTGGAGATGAGATGGGAAAGCCACGGAAGGACAGCAATGGAGATTGGGTTTACCCAACACCGGTGCAAAATACCGTGGCAGCTCGTGAAATTCTATCGGCTAATCCAGGACCAGAGGAGATACATTTGGGTATCAAGCTACTCAATCAGGGACTGGAACAGCAAAAGGTCGCCCTGTCGGGAAGTCAAAAGCTGGTCTCAGATTCTGACCAATGTCGCACAGATCCAGCATGGGCTGACATAAGATCTCACTACGAACGGGCGCAGCATCGTCACCCCGAATGCAGGGAAGACAATTATTCAAGAACCGGATCGTCAGGACAGCACCGCAGAACTACACATAACTGGAGCAACGTCGCTCCAGCAGCCGAGAAAGACGCGATCACTGCACTGATTCCGAGGAATCCTCCCCGAAAAGGAGAAGATAAAGAGAAACGTCGGGAGGAGGATCGTCAGAAAATGCCACCTCCTAGACATGAAAACCGTCCAGCTGAGCCTCACCATGGTGGGAATGACGGACGAAGGAACGACGGAAACCACGCTGGCACAAACCGGCAGGGGGCTCGTCATAGTCAAGAACCTCCCCGGAGCCGGAATAATGACGCTCCGGAAGAAGGCCGGCGATCAGCCGGAAACAATCCAGCTGCACCAGTCCCTCCACAACACAGTTATCACAACGGCCCCCAAGGAGGTCAAGGAAGACGACATGGCGGGGAATATGGTGGCAGAAGCCGAAGTCCGGCTCCAAGGCACCGCAGCCATAGCCGATATTCGGGACGATCCCTATCCCCGAACGACGCAAGGCACAGGATCAACTCCAACATAGAGGCTCGGCGCTACGAAAACGATGATGTCTATGTGGGCCCAAAGTGCTTCGGACCACGCATCAAAGCTACAAAATTCCCAGAAGGATTTGCTATCTCAAGACATATTCAAGCCTACAACGGCATTGCTCGGCTAGACACCTGGTTACAGGACTTCTCCAAGCTTGCTGCATCGCCAAAGGCAGAAACAGCCTGGTCGCAACCCGATATCTCCCACTTATGTTGCGGAAGACGGCACGATCATGGCTCAATGAAATTCCGGCGAACACCATCCACAACTGGTATGATTTACAAAGTGCGTTCTTTCGGAATTTCGAAGGCACATATCAGAGGACCTGTACGGTTGGAGACCTACAGCGTTGCACCCAGAAAGCCGGAGAAACTTGCCGAGATTATCTCAGACGATGGATTGACACCAAGAACTCCTGCGAGGGAGTAAATGATCAAACTGCGATTGAAGCTTTCATTGCAGGTCTCCCAATTGGTTTACTGCGCCATCGCTTGAAGTGTGACAAGGTTACTGATCTGGGAGAGATGATAGAAACAGCGAGCAAGTATGCAGATGCTGATGACGACGCAGCGGGATTACTCAACGTCCTGGCCGTACCTCAGTCAGCAAAGACAAAGCAACAGGCTCAGAAGCGCAAAAACACCTCGGAAGAAAAACCAAACGCGGAGACGGCAGTAGTCACTACTGTTTCCGGGTCTGGAGGATGAGGAGGACGTGGCGGAGGCCGCGGGCGTGGCCGTGGGACATCAAGGGTCCAAGGTAGAGGAGAGCAACAACCAGGCAAAACCTACACTTGGGCCGACATCGCCAATAACCCATGTGTGCATCACTTGGACGCCAATGGGGGCTCGTCCCACACCAGCGCTGAATGTCGTTTTAACGACGACATCAAGAGAGATGATTCCACAGGCTACAAAGCTAAGTGGAAGAAGGGAAAGAAAAATCCCAAAAAAGACAAAGAGACCAAGGAAGATTCCGACATGGAGGAAGCCGACGCTTCAAATCCCAAGTCAGAAGGGAAGCAAACTTTTCCTACCAAGAAGGACACTTACGTCACCTTCCTCGGATCTCAACCAACAAAGGTCAAGAAAGCAGTTCTCCACGAGCTCAACGCAACAGTTCCGGCTATCCCTCAGTATCTGGACTGGTCGGAAGTGGCAATAACATTTGACCGTGCTGATCATCCGCCTAAACTACACAGGCGAGGAAAATACGCCTTATGGTTTCTCCAAGACCCTCGTGGACGGTGGTAGCAGCATCAATATTCTCTATGTAGAAACGCTACGCCGGATGAAGATCTCAGAAACACAGGTTAACCATAGCTCTATGATTTTTCACGGAGTTGTCCCAGGAAGACAAGCTAATTCCCTGGGAGAGATCACTTTGGATGTTACTTTTGGAACACCAAAAAATTATCGAACGGAGGCACTTTCCTTCAAAGTGGTCCCGTTCAAGAGCGCATATCACGCTATATTCGGACGTCCCGCTTAGTGGGATTTTATGGCTCGTCCGTGTTACATTTACAATATGATGAAAATTCCAGGTCCCAACGGCGTGATCACCATCAGGGGAGACCCGAAGAAAGCGCGAGTGTGCGAGGATGGAAATGCCGCCTTTGCCGAAGCCATGTTGCACGCCCAGGAGTACCAGGAGATCAAGAAGAGGATAGATCCGTCCGAGATGCCCGCGACGAAGAAGGAGGTGACAAAGCCAAATCCGGAGTTCAAGGCATCAGAAGAGACGAAGACGACGCCATTGAAGGATGATGACCCCTCCAAGGTGACCCAGATAGGCGCAGGCCTAAGTAGCACATAGGAAAGCGCGCTCGTCAAGTTCCTTCGAGCAAATCAAGATATCTTCGCATGGCAGCCATCTGACATGACCAGAGTACCTAGGGAACTTGCCGAGCACTCTCTAAATGTAAACCCGAATGCTAAACCCGTCAAACAGTCCTTACGACGGTTTGGTGATGAAAAGCGTAAGGCAATAGCTAAGGAACTAGTGCGGCTCGAGTTAGCCGGATTCATAGAAGAGGTCATCCATACTGATTGGTCGGCCAACCCTGTAATGGTCCCTAAAAAGGACACCACTGATTTAAGGATGTGTGTTGATTATACTGCCTTGAACAAGGCTTGTCCAAAAGACCCGTTCGCTCTGCCTAGAATTGATCAAGTTATCGATTCTACGGCAGGCTCGGAACTCCTCTGTTTTCTTGACGCATATTCCGGTTATCACCAAATCCGGATGAAGGAATCTGACAAAATCAAGACGTCATTCATAACCCCTTTCGGAACCGTGCGCTGCAGCGTTGCCTCCATGATCAACTCGGACGCAATGTACATGCATACGTGGATGATATCGCGGTCATGTCCAAAAAAGAAGGAAACATTGATTTCCGACTTAGAGGAGACGTTCGCCAATTTACGAAAATACAACATCATGCTTAACCCGAAGAAATGCTTCTTTGGAATACCAGCCAGAAAATTGTTAGGTTTTATCGTATCTCAACGAGGCATAGAGGTGAACCGTGACAAGATCAAGGATATTCTCAATATTTCCAGGCCAACTCGCCTGAAGGACATACACAGATTAACTGGTTGCATTGCTGCGGTTAGTCAATTTGTAAGCCGGCTTGGTGAAAGAGCCGCACCATTATACAAACTCCTGAAGAAGACCAAGGATTTTGTCTGGACTGACGAAGCTGAAGCTGCACTACAAGACCTAAAGAAAGTACTCTCATCTAATCCTATCTTGGCAGCGCCGGAACCTCAGGAACCGATGTTGCTTTACATTGCTGCAACAAATAGGGTTGTCAGTATAGTTATGGTGGTGGAGAGACTAGAAGAAAATCAGGAGCACCTGGTGCAGCGTCCGACATACTTTGTCAGCGACGTCCTGACAGGATCAAAACAGCGATATCCGCACTATCTAAAGTTGGCTTATGGTGTTTTTCTAGCATCTCATAAGTTACGACACTATTTTCAAGAGCATCCAATTACCATGGTGAGCAAAGCTCCCATGAGAGATATAATCAACAATAGCGATGCCACAGGACGCGTCGCCAAATGGGGTATAGAGCTTGCAGCTTTCGATATTGAGTACAAACCCCGGACAGCAATCAAATCCTAGATCCTTGCAGACTTTGTCGCTGATTGGACAGAGACCAAGGAGAACATGGTCCTCCCTGAGTCGGAATTTTGGACCCTCTTTTTCGACGGGTCCAAGGCTAGAGGGGCCTCGGGGGCTGGCGTGGTGCTCAAATCACCCCAAGGAGATAAACTTTTATACGTGTTGCAGATCCACTTCATAGCGACAAACAACATTGCCGAGTATGAAGCACTGCTGCATGGAATCTGGATTGCTAAGGATATTGGCATCCGGCGTTTGATGTGTTACGGAGATTCGGATCTTGTTGCTCAGCAAGTCTCGGATATTTGTAATGCAAATAAGCACATAGCAGCATATAAGGCTGTCGTGGATGATCTATCTAAATCGTTCGAGGGGTTTGAAGTTCAACACATCCCTCAAGCAGAAAACGAGGAAGCAGATGCACTATCTCGAATAGGCTCTGCACGGAAAGAGGTTTCGGATGGCCTATTTTTAGAGCACCTCAAAGTTCCCTCGATAAAGGGAATAGATGAGGAATATCCGACCAAATCTGACTCACCTTTAATAGCAGTTCTGGCTGTAATTCCCAGCTGGACTCAACCCTACCTTGATTACTTGGTAGATGGAAAATTACCTGAAGACGAGGTGCTGAGCCGGCAGATTATCCGACGAGCAAAAGCCTATACTATTGTTAAAGGTGAGCTCCATAAACGGAGTGTTTCTGGGGTTTTTCAGTGCTGTGTATCTCCAGAAGAAGGAGTGGAAATCTTAAGAGAAATCCACGAAGGCGAGTGTGGTCATCACGCTGCAGCCAAATCTTTAGTGGCAAAAGCTTTTCGACATGGTTTTTTCTGGCTTACAACTCAGGCAGATGCCGAACGATTAGTCAAGACATGCAAAGGCTGCCAAAAATACGCCAAGCAAGCTCATGTTTCGGCTGATCAGCTGCGAACAATACCTATAACATGGCCTTTTGCGGTCTGGGGGCTTGATATGGTAGGACCTTTTAAACGAGCTCCAAGTGGATTTACTCACCTCTTAGTGATGGTGGATAAATTCACCAAATGGATTGAGGCTAAACCTGTCACTAGTTGTGATGGAGCAACAGCCAAAAGATTTGTCGAGGATATTATAATCCGGTATGGTTATCCGCATAGCATTATCACAGACAACGGGAGTAACTTTTCCATGGGAGAGTTAGCTGAATTCTGCGACGAGCAAAATATCCGGCTTGACGTTGCGTCAGTCGCACATCCACAGGCTAACAGACAAGTCGAAAGAGCAAATGGTTTAATTCTACAAGGCTTGAAACCAAGACTCGAAGCACCACTTAGACGTGCTGCGGGGGCTTGGGCAGAGGAACTACCCTCTATAATTTGGAGTTTGCGAACAACTCTGAACAGGTCAACAGGATATACACCTTTCTTCTTGGTCTATGGCGCAGAAGCAGTTCTTCCTAGTGATTTGATTCATACTTCTCCTAGAGTGGCCGCGTATATCGAAGAGGATGCCCAGTTTTCTCGACAAAATGATCTCGACTTAGTCGAAGAAGTTAGCGTCGTTGCTGAAATGAGATCTATAGCCTATCAGCAGAAGTTACGCAAGTATCATAGCCAGAGAGTCCGAACTAGATCTTTCAATAAAGGTGATTTGGTTCTCCGGCTTGTGCAACAAAGAAAGCACAAAAGTTCCCCAATATGGGAAGGGCCCTTTTTAGTTAGTCGAGTATTGCACAATGGGTCGTACTACTTAACTGACATGAGGCCAGTCAAAGAAAGACCTGCTACTAAGAAGAGAAAGAGAGCTGGAGGCAGTACAAATCCGTATGAATTAGACAGACCGTGGAATATTTCTCAGCTACGTCCCTTTTATTCTTAGTTTATCCTTCTTTGTAATCATACATATGTACATGTTCTGTGTGAAATAAAAGTTTTGGTTACCTCAAAGTTTTCCTAAGAAGTTTTTACCATCTTATTTCCTAATGATCATGTCGTAGTCGAAAATCCCAGAATGCTTGAAAGTACTTTATGCTCATGTTCGTTCTGGTTTAGATTTCCGATTCTAAAACAGCTACCTTCGGGTATAACTCTAAAAAACTCTAGTCTTTACTTGGGTTATTTGTCTGATTGCTGGATGCGGGTATCTTACGAGTAGTGAATTGTTGGTACTGGAAGCCGGCTTTGTTTCCGAGTTTAAACTGGTTTAGCAATTGAGCTCCATTGCTCGGCAAAGTTTCCGGCTGAAGGTTTAGCCGGCTCAGAAAAGGGACGAGGCGGAAAGCCAGATAAACGATAAGTAGAGGCGGAAAATTCCAAGTGCTTATGAAAACATTTCAGGCACGCAAATAGTCTAAGACAAAAGTGCTGAATAGATAAAAAACTTAGCACTAGCAAAAGTCATAGTATTTAATATTTATAGAAAACGCATCATGTCTTTCCAGAATAATACATAGTTTTCTAATCTATGATGCAGGAGGAGATGAAGGAACTGTCGGATCGCTGGTTACTCCGCCTTGATATCGTGCCGAGATGTCCGGATCCGAGGTGGTCTGTTCATCGTCAGAAACTTCTTCGGCGTCTTCTGGAGGAGGTGGCGGAGTATCCACGCGGGTGAAGAAGGGCACCTCGTAGCTGGTTAGGTCAGCTACGTGGCACCCATATCCGGCGGAGGAGTGCATGATAGCTTGAAGGTCTTGCTCCTGGTCGTCTTCGTCTACTTTGCAGTACCCTCTGGTCACTTGCCATATCTCCATGTTTCCATCGTGGCTCATGACCATGGTGATAGCGTTCTGCGCAGCAGTCCGCGCGTAGGACATGTTCGAGTCCCGAACAAGCTGCGGCATCTCCTTGGCCTTCTCCCACACCTGGAAGTCCGACATGCTTGGCATGTCCAGAATCCTGAGAGACTTGCCAATGTCCTCAAGGGACTGGCGGTAGTCATGAAGAAGATCACTGACTTGGGTAAGCCGGTGAGTGCGGGGTTCGGACGAGGAGGAGTCCGTCAAGTTCAGAGGACCTATACACAAAACAAGGATATGAAAAAACCGACATTGATGAAAGTCAAAGAAATGATAAGTCAGATAGATGGAACATACCAAGAATGACGTCGTCAATCTTGGCTTTCTCCTCCCAGAGACTCCGGAGTTCAGCCCAGAGTGCCTAGGAGATATCCTTTTCTCTGCCAACCTCATTCTTGAGGTCCGAGATAACCTTATCTTGAGCAGTAATCTTGAGATCGCGCTATTCAGTGGCCATGGAGGAGGACTCGAGGACTTGAGCTATGCTTCTTTCATGATCCGCCTTGAGCTTATCCAGCTCTTGGCGAAGTCCCTTGTTCTCCACCACTAAGGTTTTGAGGTTCTCGGCCTCTTCAATCATAGCGATGTATTGTTTCACCAACGCTGTAAGTCAAAAAGAACAACAGTTCAGAGAAATTTGACATTGAAAAATGCAAAAGACAAGGTTTGAATCTCGAAATGTTTACCTTTGGCTTCATCCTTGGCTACCTTGAGCTCAGCATTTTTAAGCCGGAGAGCTTTGATCTCTCTCTGCTTATCACAGACATTTTTTAACAATTCCTGGTTATAGGAACATACTTTTTGTAAGTCAGAATACCCAATGTCAGAAAGCTACTTAAGACTCGGGCTAATATTTTTTGCTAAATATCAGCACGAGCCTCGGGGGCTACACTAGTTTGTTCTTTGGCATCCTAATGAAAGCATAAACCCGGATTTCTATATCCTACTTCATGCTTGGGGGCTAGAGGATATGACATAACATAAGGTAAAAAACAAGAGTTGGAATTCTGACTTACATATTGTTCGCGGGTGAGTTTGTCTAATCCCGCGTTCACCTCAGCTGCCACCTTGTCAGCGAGAGTAAGAGGAATTACTGGGGCTGTTGGAAGCTCACTAGTCCTGATCCTCTCGTCGCGAAGGCGGACTTGGGCGAGAAGGTCAGAGAACTTGACGTCCTCTGCTTCTTGCGCTTCCTCTTGGGGGGAAAGATGGCTTTTGTCCAGGGCTTGCCTGGCCAGCCGCTGGATCTCCTCTGCGGACTTCCGGGATAAGCCAAATTTGGCAAGTCCGGGATTGCTGAGGAGGTTGTCGGCGAAGACTTCTGCCGAGGGATCATTACCCGGAGAGGGTTCACCCTTATCTTGAGCTGACGCACCCACGGTGACGTCAGTGTGCGATCGAAGGATCACAGGAGCCGGATCTTCTGCAACAACCGGAGAAGGAGTAATCGCCGGTGTTGCAGAAGGTTGAGGGGCAGGAGTCGGAGGAGCCGTGGCAGGGGAAGCTATGGAAAGCTTCGTCTGTCTCAGGGGCTTTGTAGGAATCCCTTTCCCCTTACCCTTGATGAGAGGCTTTGCTCAGAGAATGTAGTAAAGTCGGAAACATTACATCTCAGAAAGAAATTCGAGAAAGGTACAAAGGCAGAAATTGTGAATGAAAGTTACCTCTTCACAACGGGCACTTCCTTTGTGCCAACAGCCACTGTCGGAGCTTTGCGCTTCTTGAGCGCAAGGTCCGGCAATGGGACCACTTCAGTGTCCTGAGAAAACTCAGGAGGATATCCTTCGAGTGGAGCAAGCTCCGACTCGGGGAGATCATCAAGCTGAAAACAAGAAAACATATCAGCATTGCAGTATATAACTTAAAGATTGAAACACGTAAAAGGTGTGCTGCTGGAAGCTTACCGCTACCACGGGGTTTTCCGCCGTGTGCATGTCCAGAGAAATCTCCGGAATTTTCCTCTCGATCCGCTCCTTGATCAGCCACTCGATCTGGCTTATGTAACCTTGGATGGTGTAGGCTTTGGGGCTGATGCGGAGAGAGTCTTTTTTGGAAGACGTGATGGAGTGCATCAGTCTATCCCCGTGGTACTGAAGTGCTTGGATATGACGTGAGACCCAGCACTGGACTAAGTCGGATCCCTTCAGACCCTTGTGCTTGATAAGATATTCGATCCGCCTCTTAGCGAGGATCAGATCATCGGTGAGAGCCGGAGCAGCCTCATCCCAGGAAGGCTAGGCTGTGGCGGCTCCGTCAACAAAAGCCGGCAAAGTAGTAGCTTTGCCGGGAGCCGGAATATCCCTATGATAGAAGAAAGTGGCTGGCCATTGTTTGACCGAGTCACTGGCAGAAATTTTGGGATATACCTGGTCTCGTCTAACAGAAAAACTAATAGTACCGGTGATATAAGGAACACCCCGGCAGTAATGGAATTTCTCCGGACATAGAAATAGTACCGGAAGAGATGCAAACTCGGCCTAATGCCGAGAAAGCCCTCGCAAAGCGAAGCATATGCGCTCATCTCTAGAAAAGAATTGGGAGGAAGATTATGGAGTTGAACTCCATAGTGGTCAATCACCTCGGAGAAGAACTCCGAGGGAGGAAAGGACAAACCTCGGTCCATATGGGTGCCGAAGTGGATGCGTTCGCCGTCGCGCAGATTGGGGACGGTTTCGCGGGAACCGCTCCGCCAGTTGCCGGTGGCGAGAAGCCCCTCCTTCTCCATGTTTTTGAGGCCGTCGTCGTCGAGGGCGCAGGGGATCCAGATTCCCCGGAAGCTCTCTTTCTCCGCAGATGCTTCCGCCGATGCTGCCGCCGCCAGAGAAGAAGAATAGGATGAAGCCATTTTCTCTCCGGTGGAAAAGGTGACCTTAAAGTGGCGGTGCTAGGAGCTCTGTGGGAGGAGGACGAAAAGGCTCTGGGTGCGCTGGAGGATTGGGAAGAAAGAAACGGCGAAGGACTGGTGGAGAGGAGAAGAAGGAATCTAAACCCCTTATATCCACCTACATGTGCCAAGATTCGTGCAAACGCTACAGTGTAATAGCCACGCGTCGTGGAAAGAACTGGGAAGGGCCCGCGCAATGATTGCGTCGCCTCGATCTCCACGCACGCATTGAAACGGCGCTTCGGTTCCGCGAACCACGGACCCACCAACGGTCGTGCTGACGGAACATCTGTCAGATGACGTGACTTGACCATGCTTGTGTCAGGTGGCATTAGAGACCAAGTTCCGGCTTAGTTTAAAAGCAAGCTGGAAAATCCGAGTAACTAATTGAAAAGTCCGACTTATTTTTAAGACCCGAATCGTATTTTTTGTTGTGAAGTTTCAGGACCCTTCAAGATTCTGCAAGCCAAAGATCAAGCTGGACGATGATAAAATCCGACTTTGGATCTTGGAGGCCTCCGGGGGCTACTGTTGGGGATATACTTTCCGGGTATCCTCACAGATCCTCACTGACCAGGGTGGCCCACTTCGGGTTAGAGCTTTGCTTCACGGACGACCCAGTTAGAGAGAGAAGACGGATTCCAATCCTACTACGGGAAGGCCCAGAAGACTTACCAACTTAGTCCCATAATATTACTTGTAGTTCAAGATGTACTCTGTAACCAACTCTTAGTCGTAGCCAGATTGATCTCTCCTGTAAACCCTAGGCCGGATATCTATATAAGCCGTCCTAGGGAGAGCCTTTAGGGCAACACCAGACACCTCAATAGTCTACAATCTCAACTCGCATAGGCGAAACCCTTGTAACCCATATTCTGGCTCTGCCATATTACTGGATTGCTAGCAGGAGTAGGGTCTGTCCAAAGCCGGCGGATTCGAACCTAAGTAAACTTGTGTGCTCACCGTCCCGGAACACCGTACGTCTCACACCCCTCTCTCCCGCACGCCTCAAGGACCCCCTCATGGCGTACTTGTCCTTAAACCCACGACAGGAACCCTGACCCGTGGGCCTTGGATCCTCTACCCCCTAGATTTTATTTTGACAGGGCTAGCCCTGTGTACCTCTCTTGTTGTGTTTGTTTATGTCATAGGGTTATGTAAAACCATGTTGGATCACAAGGGGAGTGACCATATCCTACTCCTGTGCCAGAACGAGGACTTTCCTTCTTAGACGAGTCTGGAACCCTCGCTTTTAGGTTACAGCGGATGCCTACGAAGGGGGAGGAATGCACCCGGGGACTAGGTTTTGTATGTTTCAACATAGCACACCACTTACATGCATGTTCTAGGGCTGCATGCAAGTCCTTGAGGTGTTCCGATGCCCCGAAGCGCGATTCCCTGCGGAACCCTGGCCTGCAAGCCACGGATCGTCTAGCCCCCTAGAATTTCTTCTGACAGGGGTAGCCCGACGTAGATCTCTCTTGTCTTGTGTTTGTTTAGGTCATAGGATGATGTAAAACCATGTTGCGTCATAAGGGGTGTGACAATATCCTACTCTCTAGTGCCGGAACGAGGACTTTCCCCCTTAGACGAGTCCGGAACCCTCAGTTTTAGGTTATAGTGGATGCCTGCAAAGGGGTACACATGCACCCGGGGACTAGGTTTTGTATGTTCCAACATAGCACCACACTTTGATGCGTGTGCTAGGGCCACATGCAAGTCTTTGAGGTGATCGGATGCCCCGGAGCACGGTTCCCTGTGGAACCCTGACTCATGGGCCTCGGATCGTCTACCCTCTAGACTTTCTTCTGACAGGGGAAACCCAGCGTAGCTCTCTCTTGTTTTGTGTTTGTTTAGGTCATAGGATTATGTAAAACCATGTTGGGTCACAAGGGGAGTGACAATATCCTACTCTAGTGCCGGAACAGGGACTTTCCCCTTAGACGAGTCTGGAACCCTCGCTTTTAGGTTACAGTGGATGCCTGCAAAGGGGGACGCATGCACCCAGGGACTAGGTTTTGTATGTTTCAACGTAGCACCACACTTTCATGTGTGTTCTAGGGCCACATGCAAGTCCTGGAGGTGATCTGATGCCCCGGAGCGCTGTTCCCTGCGGAACCCTGACCCGCGGGCCACGGATCGTCTACCCCCCTAGACTTTCTTCTGACAGGGGAAGCCCGGCGTAGCTCTCTCTTGTTTTGTGTTTCTTTAGGTCATAGGATGATTTAAAACCATGTTGGGTCACAAGGGGAGTGACAATATCCTACTCTAGTGCCGGAACAGGGATTTTCCCCTTAGACGAGTCTGGAACCCTCGCTTTTAGGTTACAACGGATGCCTACGAAGGTGGACGCATGCACCCGGGGACTAGGTTTTGTATGTTTCAACATAGCACAACACATACATGCATGTGCTTGGGCCGCATGCAAGTCCTTGAGGTGTTCCGATGCCCCGGAGCGCGATTCCCTGCGGAACCCTGACCCGCAAGCCACTGATCGTCTAGCCCCCTAGAATTTCTTCTGACAGGGGTAGCCCGACGTAGATCTCTCTTGTCTTGTGTTTTTTTAGGTAATAGGATTGTGTAAAACCATGTTGGGTCACAAGGGGAGTGACAATATCCTATTCTTGTGCCGGAACGGGGACTTCCCCCTTAGACAAGTCTGGAACCCTCGCTTTTAGGTTACAGCGGATGCCTACGAAGGGGGACGCATGCACCCGGGGACTAGGTTTTGTATGTTTCAATATAGCACCACACTTACATGCATGTGCTAGGGCCACATGCAAGTCCTTGAGGTGTTCCGATGCCCCGGAGCGCGATTCCCTGCGGAACCCTGACCCGCAAGCCACAGTTCGTCTACCCCCCTAGAATTTCTTCTGGCAGGGGTAGCCCGACATAGATCTCTCTTGTCTTGTGTTTGTTTAGGTCATAGGATGATCTAAAACTATGTTGGGTCATAAAGCGTGTGATAATATCCTACTCTCTAGTGCCGGAACGAGGACTTTCCCCATTAGACAAGTCCGGAACCCTCGGTTTTAGGTTATAGCGGATGCCTACGAAGGGGGACACATGCACCCGGGACTAGGTTTTGTATGTTCGAACATAGCACCACACTTTCATACGTGTGCTAGGGCCACATGCAAGTCCTAGAGGTGATCTGATGCCCCGGAGAGCTGTTCCCTGCGGAACCCTGACCCGCAGGCCACAGATCGTCTACCCCTCTAGACTTTCTTCTGACAGGGGAAGCCCGGCGTAGCTCTCTCTTGTTTTGTGTTTGTTTAGGTCAAAGGATGATGTAAAACCATGTTGGGTCACAAGGGGATTGACAATATCCTACTCTAGTTCAGGAACAGGGACTTTCCCCTTAGGTGAGTCTGGAACCCTCGCTTTTAGGTTACAGTGGATGCCTGCAAAGGGGGACGCATGCATCCGGGGACTAGGTTTTGTATGTTTCAACGTAGCACCACACTTTCATGCGTGTTCTAGGGCCACATGCAAGTCCTTGAGGTGATCCGATTCCCCGAAGCGCGGTTCCTTGTGAAACCCTGACCCGCGGTCCTCGGATCGTCTACCCCCTAGACTTTCTTCTGACAGGGGTAGCCCAGCGTAGCTCTCTCTTGTTTTGTGTTTGTTTCGGTCATAGGATTATGTAAAACCATGTTGGGTCACAAGGGGAGTGACAATATCCTATTCTTCTGCCGGAACAGGGACTTCCAGCCCCTTAGACGAGTCCAGAACTTCTGCTTTTAGGTTACAGCGGATACGTGCGAAGGGGGACGCATGCACCCGGGTACTAGGTTTTGTATGTTTCAACATAGCACCATACTTCCATGCATGTGCTAGGGCCACATGCAAGTCCTTGCGGTGTTCCGATTCCCTAGCGCGCGGTTCCCTGCGGAACCCTGACCCACGGGCCTCGGATCCTCTACCCCTAGACTTTCTTCTGACAGGGGTAGCCCGCCGTACCTCTCTTGTTTTGTGTTTTTTTAGGTCATAGGGTTATGTAAAACCATGTTGCGTCACAAGGGGAGTGACAATATCCTACTCCTGTGCCGGAACGAGGACTTTCCCCCTTAGACAAGTCTGGAACCCTCGCTTTTAGGTTACAACGGATGCCTACGAAGGGGGACACATGCACCCCGGGGACTAGGTTTTGTATGTTTCAACATCGCACCACACTTACATGCATGTGCTAGGGACACATGCAAGTCCTTGAGCTGTTCCGATGCCCCGGAGCGCAATTCCCTGCAGAACCCTGACCTGCGGGCCTCGGACCCTCTTCCCCCTAGACTTTCTTCTAACAGGGGTAGCCCGGCGTACCTCTCCTGTTTTGTGTTTGTTTAGGTCATAGGTTTATGTAAAACCATGTTGGGTCACAAGGGGAGTGACAATATCCTACTCATGTGCCGGAACGAGGACTTTCCCCCTTAGACGAGTCTGGAACCCACGCTTTTATGTTACGGCGGATGCCTACGAAGGGGGACGCATGTACCCGGGGACTAGGTTTTGTATGTTTCAACATAGCACCACACTTACATGCATGTTCTAGGGCCACATGCAAGTCCTTGAGGTGTTCCGATGCCCCGGAGCGTGATTCCCTGCGGAACCCTGACCCGCAAGCCACGAATCGTCTACCCCCCTAGAATTTCTTCTGGCAGGGGTAGCCTGACGTAGATCTCTCTTGTCTTGTGTTTGTTTAGGTCATAGGATGATCTAAAAACATGTTGGGTCATAAGGGGTGTGACAATATCCTACTGTCTAGTGCCGGAACGAGGACTTTCCCCATTAGACGAGTCCGGAACCCTTGGTTTTAGGTTATAGAGGATGCCAACGAAGGGGGACACATGCACCCGGGGACTAGGTTTTGTATGTTCCAACATAGCACCACACTTTCATGCGTGTGCTAGGGCCTCATGCAAGTACTTGAGGTGATCTGATGCCCCGAAGCGCTGTTCCCTGCGGAACCCTGACCCGCGGGTCACGGATCATCTACCCCCCTAGACTTTCTTCTGACAGGGCAAGCCCGGCGTAGCTCTCTCTTGTTTTGTGTTTGTTTAGGTCATAGGATGATGTAAAACCATCTTGGGTCACAAGGGGAGTGACAATATCCTACTCTAGTGCCGGAACAGGGAGTTTCCCCTTAGACGAGTCTGGAACCCTCGCTTTTAGGTTAAAGTGGATGCCTGCAAAGGGGGACGCATGCACCCGAGGACTAGGTTTTGTATGTTTCAACGTAGCACCACACTTTCATGCGTATGCTAGGGCGACATGCAAGTCCTTGAGGTGATGCGATTCCCCGGAGCGCGGTTCCTTGTGAAACCCTGACCTGCGGGCCTCGGATCGTCTACCCCTAGACTTTCTTCTGACAGGGGTAGCCAAACATAGCTCTCTCTTGTTTTGTGTTTGTTTCGGTCATAGGATTATGTAAAACCATGTTGGGTCACAAGGGGAGTGACAATATCCTATTCTTCTGCCGGAACAGGGACTTCCAGCCCCTTAGACGAGTCCGGAACTTTCGCTTTTAGGTTACATCGGATACGTGCGAAGTGGGACGCATGCACCTGGGTACTAGGTTTTGTATGTTTCAACATAGCACCACACTTCCATCCATGTGCTAGGGCCACATGCCAGTCCTTGAGGTGTTCCGATTCCCTGGAGCGCGGTTCCCTACGGAACCCTGACCCACGGGCCTCGGATCCTCTACCCCTAGACTTTCTTCTGACAGGGGTAGCCCGGCGTACCTCTCTTGTTTTGTGTTTGTTTAGGTCACAGGGTTATGTAAAACCATGTTGTGTCACAAGGGGAGTGAAAATATCCTACTCCTGTGCCGGAACGAGGACTTTCCCCCTTAGACAAGTCTGGAACCCTCGCTTTTAGGTTACAGCGGATGCCTATGAAGGGGGACGCATGCACCCGGGGACTAGGTTTTGTATGTTTCAACATAGCACCACACTTACATGCATGTGCTAGGGACACATGCAAGTCCTTGAGGTGTTCCAATGCCCCGGAGCGCAATTCCCTGCAGAACCCTGACCCGCAGGCCACGGATCGTCTACCCCCCTAGAATTTCTTCTGATAGGGGTAGCCCGACGTAGATCTCTCTTGTCTTATGTTTTTTTAGGTCATAGGATGATGTAAAACCATGTTGGGTCATAAGGGGTGTGACAATATCCTACTCTCTAGTGCCGGAATGGGGACTTTCCCCCTTAGACGAGTCCGGAACCCTCGCTTTTAGGTTACAACAGATGCCTGCGAAGGGGGACACATGCAATCAGGGACTAGGTTTTGTATGTTTCAACATACCACCAGACTTTTATGTGTTTGCTAGGGCCACATGCAAGTCCTTGAGGTGATCCGATGCCCCGGAGTGTGGTTCCCTGCGGAACCCTGACCCGTGGGCCTCGGCTCGTCTACCCCCCTAGACTTTCTTCTGACAGGGGAAGCTCGGCGTAGCTCTCTCCTGTTTTTTTTTTTTAGGTCATAGCATGATGTAAAACGATGTTGGGTCACAAGGTGAGTGACAATATCCTACTCTTGTGCCGGAACAGGGACTTTCGCCCTTAGACGAGTTTGGAACCCTCGCTTTTAGGTTATAGTGGATGCCTACAAAGGGGGACACATGCACCCGGGTACTAGGTTTTGTTTGTTTGAACATAGCACCACACTTCCATGCATTTTCTAGGGCCACATGCAAGTCCTTGAGGTGTTCCGATTCCTCGGAGCACGGTCCCCTGCGGAACCCTGACCCGCGGGCCTCGGATCGTCTAACCCCTAGACTTTCTTCTGATAGGGGTAACCCGACGTAGGTCTCTCTTATTTTGTGTTTGTTTAGGTCATAGGATGATGTAAAACCATGTTGGGTCACAAGTGGAGTGACAACAGCCTATTCTAGTGCCGGAACGAGCACTTTGCCCCTTAGACGAGTCCGGAACCTTCGCTTTTAGGTTAAAGCGGATGCCTGTGAAGGGGGACGCATGCAACCAGGGACTAGGTTTTTTATGTTTCAGCAAGGCACCACACTTCCATGCGTGTGCTAGGGACACATGCAAGTCCTTGAGGTGTTCCGATGCCTCGGAGCGTGGTTCCATGTGGAACCCTGACCCGCGGGCCTCAGATCATCTACCCCTAGACTTTCTTCGGATAGGGGTAGCCCAGCGTAGTCTGTCCTTTTTTGTGTTTGTTTAGGTCATAGGATGATGTAAAACCATGTTGGGTCACAAGGGGAGTGACAATATCCTACTCTAGTGCCGGAACAGGGACTTTCCCTGTTAGACGAGTCTGGAACCTTCGCTTTTAGGTTACAGTGGATGCCTGCGAAGGGGGACGCATGCACCCGGGAACTAGGTTTTGTATGTTTCAACATAGCACCACACTTCCATGCGTGTGCTAGTGCCACATGCAAGTCCTTGTGGTGTTCCGATGCCCCGGAGCATGGTTCCCTGCGGAACCCTGACCCGCGGACCTCGGATCGTCTACCCCCCTAGACTTTCTTCTGACAGGGGTAGCCTGACATATCTCTCTCTTGTTTTGTGTTTTTTAGGTCATAGGATGATGTCAAACCATTTTGGGTCATAAGGGGTGTGACAATATCGTACTCTCTAGTGCCGGAACGGGGACATTCACCCCTTAGACGAGTCCGGAACCCTCGCTTTTAGGTTACAGGGGATGCCTGCGAAGGGGGACGCATGCACCCAAGGATTAGGTTTTGTATGTTTCAACATAGCAACACACTTTCATGCGTGTGCTAGGGCCACATGCAAGTCCTAGAGGTGAGCTAATGCCCTAGAGCGTGGTTCCCTGTGGAACCTGACCCGCGGGCCTCGGATCGTCTACCCCCTAGACTTTCTTCTGATAGGTTACAGGGGATGCCTGCGAAGGGGGACACATGCACCCAAGGATTAGGTTTTGTATGTTTCAACATAGCAACACACTTTCATGCGTGTGCTAGGGCCACATGCAAGTCCTTGAGGTGAGCTAATGCCCTAGAGCGTGGTTCCCTGTGGAACCTGACCCGTGGGCCTCGGATCGTCTACCCCCCTAGACTTTCTTCTGATAGGGGTAGCCCGGCGTAGCTCTCTCTTGTTTTGTGTTTGTTGAGGTCATAGGATGATGTAAAACCATGGTGTGTCACAAGGGGAGTGACAATATCCTACTCTAGTGCCAGAACGGGGACTTTCCCCCTTAGACGAGTCTGGAACCCTTACTTTTAGTTTATAGTGGATGCCTGTGAAGGAGGATGCCTGCACCCGGAGACTAGGTTTTGTATGTTTCAACATAGCACCACACTTTCATGCGTGTCCTAGGGCCGCATGCAATTCCTTGAGGTGATCCGATGCCCCAGAGCGCGGTTCCCTACGGAACCCTGACCCACGGTCCTCGGATTATCTAGCCCCTAGACTTTCTTCTGATAGGGGTAGGCCGGCGTACCTCTCTTATTTTGTGTTTATTTAGGTCATAGCATTATGTAAAACCATTTTGGGTCACAAGGGGAGTGACAATATCCCACTATTGTGCCGAAATGGGGACTTTCCCCCTTAGACGAGTCCGAAACCCTCGCTTTTAGGTTACATCGGATGCGTGTGAAGGGGGACGCATGAACCCGGGGACTAGGTTTTGTATGTTTCAACATAGCACCACACTTCCATGCATGTGCTAGGGCCACATGCAAGTCCTTTAGGTGTTCTGATGCCCCGGAGCGCGGTTCCCTGTAGAACCCTGACCCGCGGGCCTCGGATCGTCTACCCCCTAGACTTTCTTGTTAAAAGGGTAGCCCGCCGTAGCTCTCTCTTGTTTTGTGTTTGTTTAGGTCATAGGATGGTGTAAAACCATATTGAATCATAATGGGAGTGACAATATCCTACTCTAGTGCCGGAACAGGGACTTTCCCCCTTAGATGAGTCTGGAACCTTCGCTTTTAGGTTACAGCGGATGCCTGCGAAGGGCGACACATGCACCCGGGGACTAGGTTTTGTATGTTTCAACATAGAACCACACTTTCATGCGTGTGCTAGGGCCACATGAAAGTCCTTGAGGTGTTCCGATGCCCGGGACCGCAGTTCCCTGCAGAACCCTGACCCGCGGGCCTCACATCGTCTACACTCCTAGACTTTCTTCTAACAGGGGTAGCACAGCATAACTATCTCTTGTTTTGTGTTTTTTATGTCACAAGGGGAGTGAGAATATCCTACTCTAGTGCCGGAACGGGGACTTTCCCCCTTAGACGAGACTGGAACCCTCACTTTTAGGTTACAGCGGATGCCTGCGAAGGGGGACACATGCACCCAGGGATTAGGTTTTGTATGTTTCCACATAGCACCACACTTTAATGTGTGTGCTAGGGCCATATGCAAGTCCTTGAGGTGATCTCATGCCCCAGAGCGCGGTTCCCTATGGAACCCTGACCCTCGGGCCTCAGATCGTCTACCCCCTAGACTTTCCTCTCACAGGGGTAGCCCGGCGTAGCTCTATCTTGTTTTGTGTTTGTTTAGGTCATAGGATGATGTAAAACCATGTTGGGTGACAAGGGGAGTGACAATATCCTACTCTAGTGCCGGAACAGGGACTTTCGCCCTTAGACGAGTCCGGATCCCTCACTTTTACGTTACAGTGGATGCCTGCGAAGCGGGACGCATGCACCCGGGGACTAGGTGTTGTATGTTTCAACATAGCACCACACTTTCATGCGTGTGCTAGGGCCACATGCAAGTCCTTGAGGTGATCCGGTGCCCCGGAGCACGGTTCCCTGTGGAACCCTGACCTATGGGCCTCGGATCCTCTACCCCCTAGACTTTCTTCTAACAGGGGTAGCCCGGCGTACCTGTCTTGTTTTGTGTTTGTTTAGGTCATAGGATTATATAAACCATGTTGGGTCACAAGGGGAGTGACAATATCCTACTCTCGTGCCGGAATGGGGACTTTCCCCCTTAGACGAGTCCGGAACCCTCGCTTTTAGGTTAGAACGGATGCCTGCGAAGGGGGACATATGCACCCGGGTACTTGGTTTTGTAAGTTTCAACATAGCTCCACACTTCCATGCATGTTCTAGGGCCACATGAAAGTCCTTGAGGTGTTCCGATGCCCCCGAGCGCGGTTCCCTACGGAACCCTGACCTGCGGGCCTCAGATCGTCTACCCCTAGACTTTCTTCTGACAGGGGTAGCCTGGCATAGCTCTCTCTTGTTTTGTATTTGTTTAGGTCATAGGATGATGTAAAACCATGTTGAGTCACAAGGGGACTGAGAATATCCTACACTAGTGCCGGAATAGGGACTTTCCCCCTTAGACGAGTCCCAAACCTTCGCTTTGAGGTTACAGCGGATGCCTGCGAAGGGCGAAGCATGCACCCGGGGACTAGGTTTTGTATGTTTCAACACAGAACCAGACTTTCATTTTTTGTATGTTTCAACATGGAACCACACTTTCCTTGGGGTGATCCGATGCCTCGGAGCGCGGTTCCCTGCGGAGCCCTGACCCGCGGGCCTCGGATCCTCTACCCCCTAGACTTTCTTCTGACAGGGGTAGCCCGGCGTACCTCTCTTGTTTTGTGTTTGTTTAGGTCATCGGATTATGTAAAACCATGTTGGTTCACAAGGGGAGTGACAATATCCTACTCTTGTGCCGGAATGGGGACTTTCCCCCTTAGACGAGTCTGGAACCCTCGCTTTTAGGTTACAACGGATGCATGCGAAGGGGGACACATGCACCCGGGGACTAGGTTTTGTAAGTTTCAACATAGCACCACACTTCCATGCATGTTCTAGGTCCACATGAAAGTCCTTGAGGTGTTCCGATGCCCCGGAGCGCGGTTCCCTGTGGAACCCTGACCTGCGGGCCTCGGTTCGTCTACCCCCTAGACTTTCTTCTGACAGGGGTAGCCCGGCGTAGATCTCTCTTGTTTTGTGTTTGTTTAGGTCATAGGATGATGCAAAACAATGTTGGGTCACAAGGGGAGTGACAATATCCTACTCTAGTCCCGGAACGGGGACTTTCCACCTTACACGAGTCGGGAACCTTCGCCTTTAGGTTACAGAGGATGCCTACGAAGGGGTACGCATGCACTCGGGGACTAGGTTTTGTATGTTTCAACATAGAAGCACACTTCCATGCGTGTGCTAGGGCGACATGCAAGTCCTTGAGGTGATCTGATACCCCGGAGAGCGGTTCCCTGCAGAACCCTAACCCGCGGTCCTGAGATCGTCTACCCCCTAGACCTGTGGAACCCTGACCGGAATGGGGAGTTTCCCCCTTATATAAGTCCAGAACCATGTTGTATACACATTGTCACAACTAATACTAACAAATATACACGAAAAACTTAAACTAATTTAAAGAATAAATATAGTATAAAAATAAATACAATTGAAAGAGGAAAAAGAAAATGGAATGGGCTCTTTGCCGTGAGCATACACATGGCAAAGAAGGCTTTGCCGTGTGCCTGATAGTTGCTCATGGCAAAGAGCTCTTTGCCATGCATGTCTCGGAGGTACACAGATATAGGTCATTGCCGTGTGTATTCTTTTGGCACATGGCAAAGTGGTGGTGCCCTATACACTAATACCGGGTGGGCCCATAGTCGCCCCTATCCACTAGCGTGACCTCACGCCCAGCTCGAGCGCTCGTCCTAGCTCGACCACACAGTAGCCTCCGCCGCTGCGTGTCCTGGCTGCTGTCGCCTGCGCCGCCCGCTATTATCGGTTGCTGCCACCGTGCTGCCTCCATCACTGCAGGCCCACCCCGCCCTGCTCCTTCGCCCCCGCCGCAGCACCCTCCTCCCTACCCCCGTCCTACCGCCATGGCCCTCCTCCACCGAGCTCGCTAGGGCCATGGTCAAGACGGGAGGAGCCCGGCCGGCTGCTCCCCATCCTCCACCGAGCGGCACTCGCGGTGAAGGCCCCCTCCTCCACCGAGCGGCAGCGGCTCGGGCTGCCCCCTCCTTCAAAGAGAGCGGAAGCAACGTGAAGGTACTAGCTCTTTTTTTTTCTTTTTTTCAGTTAGCGTATATTACTAGTATGTTGGATTTATTAGTACTAGTCCTAGATAGTGTTGTAGATATGTTAGTTTTAGTACATTAGGGTAGTAAATTAAGTAAATTAATGTAGGTGGATTTAGCAAAACGGGTATATAGGTAGATCTAGATAAATGGATACAGTACATTTGGCATATTTGGATGTATTTGGTACAATGTTAAATGAAACTAGCTAGTGGACACTAAAATATATGTGGCCTATTTTAGTACATTTCGGAAAGGGATCCTCGACCCTGAACAATATATGTGGCATATTTTGGTGCAATGTAAAAAAAGAATTAGGGGACAATAAAATGGATAGGTGGAAATTTGTGGAAATTTCAATTGATAAACCATTCTTCTTTGTGCAAGATATCTATTGAGTTTAAGGGTGGGGATGTCGACAGCTTAGGGCATTATGCGGGAGGGTCGCTAATCTTCTTCACCTCTCGATCACGCTTTGAGGGTAAAAATCTGTTCTCCTCTTGTACCTAGGGTTATTTTCGTGTCTAGATCACCAAGTATGTCTTGTTACCTAGGCGTCTCTTCCCGGCCGTCAGGGTTACGCGGATAAATATGCATTAGTGGTCTCGCATATTATATAACCGTAACTCTTATGGCATTTATTGGGACAGCCGATGGATGCGTAGTTGGGTACGTTTTCCCTGTTCTACTTTGGTCCGCGACAGGATTTCGGCAGCGCCTCCCCGTTGTTCTCCGGATGCACATTCCTCTCAGCTTTTTGTCCAGACGTGTATCGGGAGAGCAGCGGGGAGGTGCTACCGCAATAATGTCTCGGATTGCTGTAGAGAAGGGAAAACGTACTCAATCTACGGATCCGCGGTTGCTAGGACCCTCTTTACCTATTAGAGAGATAAGTGTGTGTATGGCGTAAAATCTATGTTTGCTAAAATTAACTGAACTAATGCTGGATTTATTTAATGTCATGATTAATTGAAACCATTGTATATGTCTGTTTTCGTACTGATTAGAGAATGGAGAATCGTGACTGGATGTACGATGGAAGAATCAGTCAGTGGGACTATACTCAAGAATAGGGAGAAAAGACCGAGCAGTTCGTGAGCAAGGCTTTTAATATCGCTAGCAGACCCAGAATAGTATTTTGCCCTTGTAGAAAGTGCGCTAACGAAAAACCACAGGACAAAGAAACTATGAGAACTCACTTGCTTAATTTCAGCTTCACACTGTCCTAACAGACTTGGACTTTCCATGGAGAAAAGTTATCCAAACGTGCTAGGATGGAGGTGCGTCAGATTCAACCTAGGGGAGAATATGATACTGGGTTTGATAAATTCTTAGAAAACTTGGCTAATGGTAATGTGCCTGAAAGCCCTCATGTAGAGGCGGAGACACCTCAGGATGCGGAGACAAGTGAGGAGCCGGAGATAAACACAAAGAAGTACTACGAGGCTTGGTTTGCTTCGCAGAAACCCCTACATGTTAATACAGATGTAACCCAATTAGATGCCATCACTCACTTTATGGCCTTCAAGTGCCACAGGAACTTGTGCAGAGATGGGCTCGATGAAATTCTAGCCGTCGTTGGTAGCATTCTGCCGAAAGGGCACCTCTTTCCGCAGAACGTCTACTATTCAACCAAATTGCTCAGTGACCTTAAGATGTCATCTCAGCAGATACATGCTTGTCCAAAGGGATGCATGCTATTCACAAAGGAGCATGTCGACACAAATTATTGCATCCATTGCAAATCCTCTAGGTTCTTTGAGGTTGACCCCAATGGTGATGGTCAGAAGAGGCAGACTGTGGTTGTGCAGAAGATCCTCCAGTATCTCTAGTCCTACCGAGGATCCAATGGCTCTTCATGAACAAGGATACTGCCCAACAGATGCAGGGGCCCGCAGAAGGGAAAAGATACCTCGACAAGATGATACATCTGTCTGATGGTAGTGCATGGAAGAACTTTGTCATTAAATATCCACTGAAAGCCGGTGACTCGAGGAGCGTAGTAGTTGCGATATCAGCCGATGAGTTCAATCCATATGGTATGTCGGCTGCAACATACGGTTGTTAGCCAGTGTTCGTTATTCCCCTGAACCTCCCCATGGCGTCTGCATGAGATCAGAGAACATGTTTGTGTCGATGATAATCCTAGGGCCAAAATACCCGGGTAAGAACATGAACATGTACCTGGAACCGTTGGTGGATGACTTGCTTCATGGCTGGGAAGGTCGCGGGATCCGAACATACGACGCAGCAGAGAAGGAGCACTTAGATATGTATGTCTGGTACCACACATCTCTGCATGACCTACCAGCACGTGCTTTGTTCTGCGGGTGGTGTACACATGGGAAGTGGCATTGCCCTGTGTGCAGGCAGGCTGTGACTTTCTTCTGGCTTGATAAGGGAGGCAAGTATTCCTGCTTTGATGAAGCTCGACAGTTCTTTATGGAGAATCATAAATACAGGAGTGATAGAAAGAGTTTCAAGAAAGCCCGTGTTGTCCATGACCTGAAGCCACTTCTCAAGACCGGACATGAACTTAAGGCTGAGTTAGAAGCTCTCTAGCCTAGCCCCGATGGGAATGGTTTCTTGGGATATGGGGAGACACACCAATGGACCCACAAACTGTTCTTATGGAAGCTTCCTTACTTTGAGGATCTCGAGCTCCCGCATAACATTGATATAATGCACACCAAAAAGAATATTAGCGAGGCCCTTTGGAGCACAATCATGGATATTGAGAAGATGAAGGATAACATCAAGGCTCAGATTGATCAAGAAAAATGGTGCGATAGGCCAAAGTTGAAGATGCAGCCACCTGTTGGCGCCAAAAAAGGGTGGACTAAGCCAAAGGCTCTGTTCTGCCCAACAAAGCCCCCCAAAAGGGAGATCTTCTAGTGGATAACGCAATGTTTGTTTTTCCTTGATGGGTACGCAGCCAACTGGATGAGGGGTGTGAACATGCAAACTTTTCGAGTACAAAGGCACAAGAGTCATGACTACCATGTATGGCTTGAGCGGATAATGCCGGTGATGATTCGAGGATATGTCGATGAGGAGACTTGGAGAGTGCTGTCGAGGTTGAGCTTTTTCTTCCGCCAGATTTGTGCTAGGGAGTTGGACACCACAGTGGTTGAGAAGCTACATGAACATGCACCCGAGTTGCTTTGCGATCTAGAGAGGTTCCTTCTGCCAGGGTTCTTTAATCCGATGCAACATATGATCTTGCACCTCGTGGAGGAGGCTCTAAAGGGGGGCCTGCGTGGGGCCATTGACAGTTTCCACCTGAGAGAGAAATGAAGAAGCTTCGTGAAAAAACAGGCAATAAATGCAAGATCGAAGCATGCATTGTCGAGGTAGTCCTTAACAAGGAGGTGGAAAACTTCACCACTAAGCACTATGATGCCAACATTCCCACAAAGCACAACCAGTCCTTCGTTACAATGCCGCCAACATTGAAGATGTACCCAAGCTTAGCATCTTCGTACGGCTTGGTGGGAAGTCAAGTGGCTCAAAGAGCTACACACCGAATATACATGAGCGGGACTTGATCCACTCATATGTCTTGAACACCATGGAGCAAGTGAATCCATACATCGAGTAAGTGCTCACCATTTAGTTATTCCTAGACATTCACTCGTATGTTAGTGGCTAACTCTTCCTCTTTACATTGGTATAGACAATTCACTCATAAACATTGGAGGTATACCCACAGGAATCCTTGTAGGGGTTCCGCGTATGAAAACAATAAATTTTACTCTACGCCCCTGAACCCCTGATGCTGCCAGGACCTATCTATTAGTAATACAGTAAAGAGAGGGGCTTTTCATGAACTTACCCTTGAAGACCGAAAAGCGTTGTCAACGCTCAGGAGAGCGTGGTTGATGTAGACGAGCCGAAGCCGACCCCAAGTCGTGATGAAGTCCTTGCGCTCCAACGGCTCCAACGACTTGAGTGCCTCAAGTGCGACACCTTGCAGGGAGTTACACATGTCCAGTGCCAGACGATGACTCCCGCTTCCTCAATCCAGCGGTAGTTGCGGAAGTAGAGCTCCTGCATCCGAATCCCACAACGCGACGGTGCTCCGCGGTGAAGATGTCTCTCATTCGCGCAGTCCGAACTTGGGACCACGGTCACGAGAGAGAGAGATAGAGAGAGAGAGGAAATATCAATTGGAGGTCTTCCCAAAAGTGAGAAGACCTTTATTGAATATTTTGTGTATTTATCTGGCCAAATACCCCCACTATATATAAGGGGAGGGGAGGTACTACCTCCCTCAAAGTCCTGGGGTGGGACTAAGGGAGAGGGAGAGGGGCGCAGCGCCAGCAGGCCCTAGTGGGCCCCGCGTGGGGGGGGGGGGCTTGGCCCAGCCGAGCCACCCCCTTGCCTCTTCTCCCCTCTTGCCTTTCCCTAATGGGCCCTCTTCCCTCCGGAATTGGCCCATTAAGCCTTTTGACCATTTAATTGATTTTCTCTTTTATTAAATAATTATGAATAAATGATTAAATCAATATTTAACATTCATTCATATATTATTCAATCTCCGTGGCTATGGAACACCTTCCACCTCCACTCCAGACATCCTTCGGACTTACCGAAACCCTTCCGGTTTTCTCCCTACTATTCTTCGGCGATTCTTCCGATCCTATAAACACTCTATAAGCATCATCAAACCCTTAAGCGTGATACCCTACGGTTTGGGAACACTCTAGACATGGTCGGGACACTCCCAGACCAATGATCGACAGAGGGACCTGGATGGCCATGTGACCCCTGTGCGTTCCACGAAGATCTTTCCTCGTTTGAACCGGGACAGTCGTGTCTTATTCCCTTTGTCTCTTGATACTTGCATTGCTCGAGATCTGATCAATGACATCACCATGTCGTGTTCAATCTCGTTACCGAACAATGCTACTTGACTCGTTCCGACAACTCATATCCCTATGATCAAATGACACGCTGCGCAGCTATTGGATATAACTTCTCCGAGTGGGCCCTTGAGTTCCGTCACGTGGACGAAAAAATCCTGCTCTTGACATATATTGCCTCTACAGTTTCCTCCGAGTACCTGTACACACCTTTATAACCACCGTATTACCAGATGGCGCTTGATGCTATCTAAGCACTCTCGGGAGACAGTGATTGATATAGCCTCACGGTCTAAGGAATAGTCTACGAGGATCCATTTCTAATCATCGTAACTTGAACTTCGTGACATGATCGGGTCACGATGTTTAGGTTGGGTATTGGTTCATCATCTCATTCCCAGAATGAGTTGACTCCATTTCCAACTGGCATAAATGCCACATGATCAGGAAACATGATCATCTGTTGACCAATGAACCAGTGACTAGAGTTTCACTTTGAACCCCAGGTTGTTTGTATATCACACGTGTATTGATGTTTCCACTCAACACAGTTATAGCATGATATAAAACTTAATCATAAACTATATGAAATATGATAATAGTCCTTATAACTATTTGTCTCTATTGCATATTTCCAACAGTCTCCCACTTGCACTAGAGTACAAATAAACTAGATGCATTTGTTCTTAATCATTGGTACCATGTATCCGGTACCCTGAACATGCTTGCTCATGGAAGAGGTTGAGTCTTGGTTCTGTACTTTACAGTCCCAAATCCTTTGCAACTTACTAATGTCACCATGATTGACATTAATACTTTATCATCACATGATAACATCTGTGTGTATGCATCATCGCTATGGCAGCAGAACGAGGCCTGATTCCAGGAGCCTACAGTGACTTTAGATCAACCTCGAGGGCTTTCTCATGGGCACTATGCCCTAGGACACATCATTCTACGTTAAAAGCAAACTAGCCCCACCATAACATTATACAACACTTTAGATGGTACCATTATCTATTATTATAAATGTATTCATTGAAACACGAGTGCACTCTGTGCAACTTTCGATGTTTTGTTCACCTCGCTTCCTACTTGACTTTAATCGGTATTTACAGGAGTTTCCAACATATTCCCTTATAACATAACCCTTTATATTTTAAGATATGTCATCCTTTATGGATTTGGAAAATATGTCTGCAGTTCTCTATTAGACACTATGGACAAACCTAGCTCAACGTTCTGTGATTCAAACTTAATCACTTTTAAACGTTCCTTATTGGATCATATATTATGTAAAGTTATTATCATGGTTTTGTAAGATAGAACCTATGTCTCAACATAGTGCATGATGATCATCCTTTTCTTTCTTTCAACCATTGATGTTAAACTTAATACTATTCCTAACTTGAGTTATTAAGGACTAATTCCTTAATTAACTTCTATTCTGAAACCGTTTTTAGAATCCCTTAAGGAATACTACATAATATCATAATACATTTATTATTAACTTCTACACTTTATAAATCATTATTTATAAGTACTTGCGCTTTTATTCTTAACACACTTAAGAATAACTCTATAAGCTCCCACTCAAAATATGTTTCTAACATATTTGGGTATGAGTCACTACTCTTACTCAAACTATGTTCCTACATATTTGAATTTGAGACTTATATTGCTCCCACTCAAAAATATGTCATTCACATATTGTTTTAGGAAGACTTTCATAGCTCCCACTCAATTTCATGCAAATTGCATATCTACTCACTATTTTGAACAACTTCAAAATCTTTGATCAAATATCAAAGTTGTAGATTTACTATGAGACACTAGTACTTTTACTAGTTTTAAATCCACAAGACATTTAGCACACTTGAATCAAATTCATTTGAATTCATCCAATACTTGAAAAATTGTGCTTTTGTCATTCACCCCCTTTTCCACTATGGCTTTGCAATCATTTGGGAAAATTCCAAGTAACCCCTTTTACTTGTGAGATTCAGCAACGAATTGCTTTCTAATCTCAAGTGAATTTTGCTTTGGGATTTATCATATCCTTAGTTTACCATTATTTCCTTAGTAATTCGTAGGTATGTCATATTCCAAGAATCATGAAAAATGATTCACAAATGTCTCCATACAAGATATGGGTTAAATTTTGAATCCTACTTCATGTAGTGAAAATACCAATGGGGAAACACAATGATCATTATCATTGATTCTTTCCTTCCATGAAGAGAAACGTTCAGGAACGTTGTCCGTTGCGCTTCTGAACACTCTGATGCAGGTATTTGAATCCTCATCATGTTTTTCACTATCTTCCAATTGCTCCATAATCGAGAAATATCACTAAAAGTGAACTTTCTCAAGAATGCACCAAAATTCAAGCAATACTGGTTTTGCTTCTCTTTTGGTTTCAGCTATGGAGTTTGTATTCAAAGTTTCCAATGAATACACTACAAGGACTTATTCGTTATTGTTTTGGTTATATCAAATAACCCCAAAACTTTTACGATGATCCATACTAGATATGGAGCCGCTTTCACGAATCCAGATGGTTCACTATATTTTCTAATTGAGTGCTAACTATTTCTAACTAATGGTCTCTACATCTACACTACAACAATTTATTTGGCACGATCTATTCACCCAATTTGATATCTAATACCATATGGATGCTTTGCATTTTGACATTTCAAAACACTTTGCATTCCATAATTTATTTATGCCATTCTTATAAAGTCGAATTTTATTACTATTGATCAAATCATAGTAATTAGATTCTCTTTTATATTTATACCCTCTGTTGATGAAACACTTTGATCAAATCAAAATTCATGTTTCCTTTGGTAAACATCTTTACACATTTAAACAATTATACAATGATAATTACCATTTGTCAAAACACAATACATAGAATATGTATTTACTTTTAACAATTCATTAAACACTTTGTATTCAAGTAATACACGATGTTCAAGTTATTTTCCCGAACTTAGGCATGATTTATATGTGATAAGAAAACAAGTGTCTTTCACATATTATCAATAACTTCGAATTTAAACAATGGTTTTCATTTCGTAATGGAATATCATTTAAGTTGAGTATTTTAAGGCATTAAAATATTTTACAAATGTTCATGCATTATCAATTAGTTTCAAACAACAAGGATAATTCATATATAATCAAACAAGATATGAACACAAATAGAAATAATTCATAAAAGTAGAACAACTGTTTGTTACAAGCTCATATGAATAACCGTCTCACTAAAATGTGAGACACACTAAAGAAGTTCACAATCTTTTGATTACAATAACTATCCAAAATATAAAATAAGTGATAAATGTCGAGGGAGAGTGTTGTTGGCCATCATCATCATGCTCTCCATCAACACGCAATGTCACCTCCTCTCCAGCAAGCACCACTCATGCAGAAGGACTTGTTTTCAGCAAAATAGAACAAGTATCAAATATACTTAACACTGCAAATGTGTTTGCAAGATTATAACATTTATAAAATTGTATATCAAATATATACCTTTGTCATTGATGACCTCACCGACAATGGGTTCAACCACCACATCTCTGAAATGTGATATGAACTCGTGGAAATCATGTGTTTCCGCGTCGCCTCTCATAATGCAAATCCTGACTTGTGCTTGGAAGCTTGGTGGCAGCAACCGCAGCACAACTCGTATTGCAAAAGAGCTTGCGAACCAGTTGTCCAGGAAGTATGCCAGGCTCATGTATGCATCATATATGCTCAACAAGTGATCGTCTAGTGAGGAACCTCCTCCATCTTTATGGAGAGGAAATCCCACATCAGCTCATACTCCCATATGCGCACTTGTTCCACAAAATGTGATCTCAGATGTGCCATAATTTTTCGGGGATTGAGACCTCCCACAATCGGCCACAGCCCATCTTCCATCCTGAGGCGCATCCTTACTGATATGAATGTGGCCATCACACGACGATGGCAGCAGAGATCCCGCTGCTCCTGGGTCTCATGAGTATAGGGTGGCTCCAAGTACATCTCGTAGATCATGTAGTCAGCCACTTTGTTCTCACCAAGGAGATCATAAAGGCGCATGACCCATGCAGAAAAGTTGGATCCATCTAACTTGAAATTTTGTCCTTTTAACCAATTGTCAATAGGGAAGGTAATATCGGGGAGAACCATTTTCTACATATATAATTGCAAAAGGAATTTAGACTAAGTTTATAATTAAATGAGTTAACAATAACTCCACTCAGAAACACCTATCCCCATAAGGGTTCCTAGTGATAACACAACCCCTTCCCCCCACATCTTCCCCGATCATCACGGCCATCAATGTGGGTTCAAGGGTGGACGCTAAACGTTGGTCACATCATTCATGTGAATCGTGCTCGATCTTTTGACCATCCGCGTTCCGAGGCCATGTCTACACATGCTAGGGTCGCCAGCTCAACCTTAGTGTATTCGCTGTGCAACATGGCTTACACCCACTGTATGCGAACGTAGATATGTCTGACACCCAGTCACCCTGGGTCACCTCATACTTAAGAACTTTCTTGGTGGTGCACACTAAGGGGGAACACAATCATTGGTAATTTTAACAGGGATCATCTTATTAGGCTACCGTCGAGTATGTAATACTAGCACACAATAATATATACAAACAATAACATTGAATGTAAATGCAATGTTATATGGTCCTTCACGTCGTGATCTCCATCCGTCGTCACCGGATTCCGGTGCCAGGGTTCCAGCGCCATAGACACCAGGGTACCGGTGTCTTTCCGGCGTGGTAGTCCGTCACCTCCGTGACTATATACTACTACGTAACATAAGGTAATCACTTTCCCTTTGCCACAACCATATCACAAAGCAACGCCCCCTGCAAAACAAAGTTAGATGCCTCTACTTTATCTTTGCATGTTTTACGTGGCTGAATAGGCTTTCGCATAAGAACCGTTCCTACCTACGAACTTTCAGCACAACGCTGATCAAGTAGTTGTCTCTACTACACCCCTTTCGGGGGCCTCCGTTGCAAATGGCATACCAACTAATGCGAGAGAGACATACACCCCCTAAGCCACTTTATACGGTACAAGCCGTATGTCAAGCATGGACCAGTCTCGCGAATGAACGCGTAAAGTCGGTTGGGGCCGCTTCATCAAGCATTACTGCGGTATACACAAGTACACGTGGGATGGTAACAACTAAAATATCAACGCCCACACGCTACATCTCGTGTGTTCTTCCTGTACTAGCATTACTACGCATAGACCTAGCTCTGATACCACTGTAGGGGTTCCGTGTATGAAAACAATAAATTTTACCCTACGCCCCTGAACCCCTGATGCTGCCAGGACCTATCTATTAGTAATACAGTAACGGGAGGGGCTTTTCGCTAACTTACCCTTGAAGACCGAAAAGCGTTGTCAACGCTCAGGAGAGCGTGGTTGATATAGACGAGCCAAAGCCGACCTCAAGGTCATGATGAAGTCCTTGCGCTCCAACGGCTCCAATGACTTGAGTGCCTCAAGTGCGACACCTCGCGGGGAGTTACACACGTCCGGTGCCTGACGATGACTCCCGCTACCCCGATCCAGCAGCAGTTGTGGAAGTAGAGCCCCTCGATCCAAATCCTGCAGCACGACGGTGCTGCGCGGTGAAGATGTCTCTCGTTCGCGTAGTTCGAACTTGGGACCACGGTCACGAGAGAGAGAGAGAGAATATCAATTGGAGGTCTTCCCAAAAGTGAGAAGACCTTTATTGAATATTGTGTGTATTATCTAGCCAAATACCCCCACTATATATAGGGGAGGGGAGGTACTACCTCCCTCAAAGTCCCGGGGTGGGACTAAAGGAGAGGGAGAGGGGGGAGGGGGCAGCCGCCAGTCGGCCCTAGTGGGCCCCACACGGGGGGCTTGGCCCAGCCGGCCACCCCCTTGCCCCTTCTCCCCTCTTGCCTTTCCCTAATGGGCTCTCTTCCCTCCGGAATTGGCCCATTAAACCTTTTGACCATTTAATTGATTTTCTCTTTTATTAAATAATTATGAATAAATGATTAGATCAATATTAAGATTCATTCATATATTATTCAATCTCCATGGCTAGGGAACACCTTCCACCTCCACTCCAGACATCCTCCGGACATACTGAAACCCTTCCGGTTTTCTCCCAACTATTCTTCGGTGATTCTTCCGATCCTATAAACACTCTCTAAGCACCATCAAACCCTTAAGCGTGATACCCTACGGTTCGGGAACACTCCAGACATGGTCGGGACACTCCCGGACCAATGATCGACACAGGTACCTGGATGGCCATGTGACCCATGTGCGTTCCATGAAGATCTTTCGTCGTTTGAACCGGGACAGTCGTGTCTTATTCTCTTTGTCTCTCGATACTTGCATTGCCCGAGATCTGATCAATGACATCACCATGTCGTGTTCAATCTAGTTACCGAACAATGCTACTTGACTGTTCCGACAAGTGATATCCGTGTGATCAAATCACACGCTGCGCAGCTATTGGATATAACTTCTCCGAGTGGGCCCTTGAGTATGTTTCTGTCACGTGGACGAACAAATCCTTCTCTTGACATATATTGCCTCTACGGTTTCCTCCGACTACCTGAACACACCTTTATAACCACCGTATTACCATGGTGCTTGATGCTATCTAAGCACTCTCGGGAGTCAGTGATTGATATAGCCTCACGGTCTAAGGAATAGTCTACGAGGATCCATTTCTAATCATCGTAACTTGAACTTCGTGACATGATCGGGTCACGATGTTTAGGTTGGGTATTGGTTCATCATCTCATTCCTAGAATGAGTTGACTCCATTTCCAACTAGCATAAATGCCACATGATCAGTAAACATGATCATCTATTGACCAATGAACCAGTGACTAGAGTTTCACTAGGAACCCCTGGTTTTGTATATCACATGTGTATTGATGTTTCCACTCAACAGAGTTATAGCATGATATAAAACTTAATTATAAACTATATGAAATATGATAATAGTCCTTATAACTATTTGTCTCTAGGGCATATTTCCAACAATCCTACCCCAAAAGATTCTAAGGATCTTTTCGATAAGGGCGGTGCTTTCAATTTAATTAGCTGGTTCTCTTGTTTGGTACTATTCTATCCAACTTTGCTTGCACTGCTGACATTCATTGGTCATTTTTCGTTCTAACTCATCGTGCTAAACTTGTAGACAAGGACCGACAAAGAGATGAATCCCGAGCTAAGAAAAATTTCCAGGGGCTTTAACCATTCCGTCCGCACGTTCAATGCTTATGTCGTGAATGGGTATCGCTTCCATACCCATGAATACACAACAAACCGGCCCAACCGGAAGACAATAAATAGTGGGGTGGTATGTAAAGGTGATGATGGACTCCATTACTATGGAAGAGTCGAGGGTATATACGAGCTGAATTACGGGTTTGACAAAGGGTTAAATCCCGTCGTATTCAAATGTCATTGGTTCGACCCACGACAGGTGAGACGGGATCCTGAAATTGGATTGGTCGAAGTTGAAAGAAGCTCCATTTATAAGGGAGAGGATGTGTACATTTTGGCTACCTAGGCCTTCCAAGTATACTATCTCCCATACCCGTGCAAAAACCCGGAAAAACGTCTACATTGATAGGATGTTGTGGTGATGGTACCTTCACGCAATAGGTCGCCCCGCCAAACAAGGATGATTACCGCCACGTAGACCCCTCAACAAAGGATGCTGAGTTTTATCAGGAAGAAGGGCTCCCTGGTTTTTCACTGTTGACTTGCCGGCCGATGATGACATGCTCGTAGATGATTAACAAGAAGAAGATGCGGGCATGGAGGAATACAATGCAGAAGATGAAGCTGAGGATGTCCGTGACAAGCAAGACGTGAGTTTGCTGGAGGCGTTCAAAGCAGGCATTGACCTCGATCCAAAGGGACCACCTCCAGGTTTCATTGATGATTATTGGTGCAACGAGCCTGATAGCGATGACGAAACATGTGGTCTAGTTACTAATGTCGACATAGGCTTCTGATCTATGTAGTATTAATTGTGAGGCTAGCCTTTTTGTAATAACTCTATGTAATAGTGATTGTCGAACTGGTTTATTTGTAAGAACTACGTGCTTACAAATTTTCATCTATTTACATCATTGTTGCTTTCACTAATTTTCATCTATTTACATCATTGTTGCTTTCACTAATTTTCATCTATTTACATCATTGTTGCTTTCACTAATTTTCATTTATTTACATCATTGCATACTAAGACGGGGTAAGTGGTTAACTTAATATCTCCATCTTTTCATTGTGTTTGTAGGTGATTGAAACATGATAGGAGGAAAGGGCAAGGGCATTCGAAAAAAGCTCAAGGACTTGGCGGGCATTGTGACGATTCCGAGTGGTTCGAAAAAAGCTTCAGCATCGGCCTCGAGACGACGTGATAGTCCTACACCATGCCCTCCCTAGTGGCGTGGGAGGCGTGGGAGGAAGGATCCTAGCCCCCCCAACCGAGGATGAGGAGGATGCTGATGACGCTGAGGTGGAGCAGGAGAGTGAGGAACATGAGGAGGACCAGGAGTACGAGGAGCAGGAGGAGGAGGGTGGGGAGGACGGGCAGGCGGAGCACTTGGAGGACCACACAGAGGATGAGGGGCTAGGGGGTCTACCATTTGAGGCTGACGACAACCTAGTTTGGGAACTGCCAGTGGAGGAGGAGTACGTGCCACCCTCCGAAAATTTGAAGCCACATGACAAGAAGCCATATAAGCATGGGATAATGAAACTTCCCAGGATAAAAATGTGGCCCTATAGCAATGTTGTTCTCGTGCCCGCTGGAAATAGGTAAATGCTGATTTTGGCTTTTCATTATCGAAATTTTATCACTATCGAAATTTTTATCACATACATACTAATTTTGGCTTTTCATTGTGCAGTTCGTTCACGTATGAGGATCCTAATAAAAAGGGTAGACGTTCTATGCAAACATATTTGTAGGCCTTCTTAGGAGAAGATTCCCTGGGCTTATCGATCTCCCTAGTGGTGGCGTCGAGGTAGCTTGGACTTGGAAGCACTACAACTATGCTCCGGATCTAGACACCGATTGCGACAACATGCAGCAGGCGATTGTAGAACATTTCTGGGTATGTGAGTTTTAACCTCTCAGCATTCTAACACTCTGAGGTGGACACTAGTTGCACTAATGGCTTTGGTCCCTTGTTTACCGATGTGCATGGTTTTAGCGATACTACACGAAGGCTGTTGTTCGTGAAAGGCAGTGCGATACGGTCCTACACGAGATGTGCAAGAGGAGGGTGACCGGCATGCACTACGAGGCACGTGTTTAGTGCATCCGCGACTGGCATGCCGGCCGCCGTATTTGGATGACTAAGGACGAGGCTCGGCAAACGCTTATGGCACCATGGCAGTACCTGCAGGTAGTTGCATTTCTGTGTTATTAATTTCTTGACCGCCATGTAGTTTCTGTTGTACTAATGGGTGTACCATGTGAATGTAGAACCCTCCTCAGTATGTCGGTACCAACAGACGCTGCTTTCTGGCGATGGTAATGTGGTGGACGTCCCCCCAGTACCTCAAGAAGCACGAGGAGGAAGAGGCGGGACGAGATGGGAGGTGGATCACATATGCAAGGCAGCATCCCCCTCGCCCTTCACATCCAAAGAGAGGTGAGCAAATGTTTCCTTCATTCTTTGCTTTCACGTGATTGTTTAGTATGCAAGGGAGTCCCCCTTTACTTAATTACATGTTCTCTTTCGCAGGAAACAGCAACAGGCGTGAAGCCAAGCTTATTTGGCCTCTACAAAAAGATGAAGACCAGGAAGAAGGCGCATCCTAGGATGGGGTCCATGTGGGTCAACGATGTATCCGAGGTCAAGTGTGCAACATACATCACAGGGTACAAGTAGAAGCACGGCGAGAACTCCGATCCACTCACCGAGGAGTTTGACCTCGAGGTGGCGGTGCTGGCGGGACAAGGTCTGAAGCATGGCCGCCTCTGGATTGGTGACAGGTCCATCGACCCAATGACCGTTCCATCTCTACGGCAGGCCTGTAGTGGTTGTAAGAGTGGCGGGCCTCAGGTGCAGACCCACCCACAGGCTTCGGATATAGCCATCGACCACTTACGGGTATGTTCTTCCTTGGTCCTCTATGCTTACATGTTTTCCATTGCAATGTTAATGACATATCGTGACGACACAATGTAGGCGGAGATGGAAGCAAGGGAACAGAGAATCCGAGAGGAGTCCCAACAGCAGCAGGCACAGCTAGAGCAATAGCTTAAGGAGCACCAGCAGCAGCAGGCGCAAATGCAGCAGCAGCAGATGATGAGTTGGTTTGTGAACCAACAGCTTCTAACTGCTGCACCGGGGAGTATTCCTACTCCTCCTTTCACCTTCTCGTGGGTAAGTGGTTAACTTAATATCTCCATCTTATGTTATCTTGTCTTATTTTTTAATGGTCGTAATATATTTCCCATGTTGTAGTTGCCTGGGTCCTTACCAGGTGGGTCGACGAGTGGATCAAACGTGTCGCCCTTCCAGGAACAGCCCAGTCAGAGCCCGATGACTCCTCATACCCTCGCCAATCAGAACATCATCCGTAGCCTGACGCAGTTTCCAGGTGAGTTTTCCTAAAAACATGTCACTTGTAGAATTTTAACTTGAAATACAAAATTGTAGCCATGCCACTTATAGAAAATGTAGCAATCTCATGATTTTTCTTTTGACCGTATATAAGGAGAAGGACACAGAGGAGACAGAGAAGGACACAGAGGAGATTGAGGACACAGAGGAGACGGAGAAGGACATGTTTAGCTAATATCAAGGTTAGTTCTCCTAAATTTGTCAGTTGTTCAAAATATAGCCATGCCACAATACTTGTAGATTATTAAGCCATGCCATGTCACTTAGCCAAACTTATCCATAGAGAAAACTTAGCCATGCCACTTGCAAAATGTCACTTGTGAAATTCATGTACTCATCAAAATTTACTTGTCAAATTCATGTACTTGTCTAATTCCATGCCATTGTGAAATTTAACTTGTCATATTCATGTGCTTGTCAAATTTTACTTGTCATTTTCATTTACTTTTGCTTTTGAACTTGTAGGATCTCATCGAGGATGCATTCATGGATGTGTAGCACTTGAGCTTGAGGAGAACTTGATGGTGATGATCATGTGATGGTCATGTTGTGGTTATGTACTTGGTGATGATCTAGAGTACCTGTAGCTCAAATTTGTAATATTTGCGGTGGTTGCATGTTGATGATGATGTGTTATGTTCTTGTGAACTTGTTTTGATCATGTTTATGTGTGTGACGATCTTGTGATCATATTCGGTATGATACAAGTGATCTTGTTTACATGTGTGATGATCTTCTATTACGTTTTCTATATATTGTGTATTTAAATGCAGGTAATAACAAAAAAACAGAGAAAAAATGGAAAATGCAGGGGTCTTTGCCGTGTGTAAGAACACGACAAAGGACATATGGTCACTTTGCCTGTGCTTACACACGGCAAAGGGGCCACGCGTCGTAATCTGGGAGCAGAAGAGGTGCAGCTCCAGGGCCTTTGCCGTGCGTTCCTCGTACATGCGCACGGCAAAGGGGTGTGCACGGCAACGACTAGACACACGGCAAACGCGACGTGCACGGCAAAGACCAGGCGCACGGCAACGTACGTCACACGGCAAAGGGCAGGCTCACGGCAAAGAGCGCCGCACGACAAAGATCAGGCGCACGGCAACGAGCCCCGCACGACAAAGATCAGGCGCATGGCAACACGGAGCACACGAAAAAGGACAGGCGCACGACAAAGACACCCTCACGGCAACGTACTACCGTACGCCGTCTAGCTCGTCTCGCCCGTTAACACTTTTTCTTTGCTGACAACCAGGCAAAACTAATGGTAAAGGGCACTGTCGTTCGTGCCCTACGAAACTCACGGCAAAGCGGCTTTGCCGTGGCCTGCGTTGCCGTGCAAGCTTTGCCATGCGTGGTCTCACGGTAATGGCTTTGCCATGTGAGTTGCTGACTTTGCCGTGTATTTCGGTCACACGGCAAAGCGTTAAATTCCTATAGTGGCTATGGGGTTGTAAGGCCATGTACAACAAGTGCTTAATGAGGGAGAATGCTGCTGTCTCATCAAACACTGGACTAAAATGTATTTCGAAACATTGTGATCTGGTGCTGACCTGGTGGCTGATATTCCGGGTATGGAGGCCAGCCCTTCCGGGTTCGAGTCCTAGCTATGAGAGACTCAAAAAATCGAGTCCCCATCGAGGCATGTTCGAATAAACCGGGTGTCTCACCTACGAAGAAAGGAGGGATCATTCTTCCGTTGACAACTTTTTAAAAAATTATTTCGAAACATTGTGGAAGGTAGTTCTCATCCTAATCATGTAACTAGATCCAAGGAAATTCATAGTATGCTACAAAGTGTCTCGAGCTAACTGAAATGCGTTGCCTTTGGTAACCATGTTTTGGTGACTTCATAACAAGATGGCAAGATGAATTTTTTAATTGAAACATGGACACACTCATATGTAGGGTTCAGGGCGCCCAGTGTGTAGCCAAAAGTGATTGCATATGCTTTTTGGCTTTTGAAACTAGTCCCTACACTCTAGAGGTCGTTCCAAATTAAAGAGGGAACCGGAACAAGAGGGTACTCCAGTACCAAATGTGATTCCAAATTTAGCCAACCCGTGTGTGTCATGCCTCCTCTTCTCTCATATCTTAGTCAAAAAATAAAGCTTTTTTTGTCAGCTGTGGGATCGCATGATATAGGAATTTAGAATAGCTACATTGTAGAGCTCTAACTAAATTACATGGTCAAACCAAATTTAACTTTTTGATAGATTTAGCTGTAGCAACATTGTAGCTGCTCTCGTATGAAACCTATATGGCTCTTATGGAGACAAAGTTGACGGCGAAGACCAATGCGAAATCGAAGGCATGATAGAATATTAAACGATGTTGAATTTCCAAGTTACAAAATACAGTATCTTTTTGTGGCATCGTCGTTTCATTTTGGTGATGAATGCATACCCCAAAAAACACGTGCGTTGTATTAGAGATATGTCATGTGTTAGGGCTAACACACATAATATCGTGCTGTAGCCACTGCGGAGCTTTAATAGAAAACATGATCAGGCCAATAGCTGACAATTTTTTTAAAAGAAATACAACTTATTTATTACTAAGGTAGTATTCCCTCCGTCCAGAAATATAAGACGTTTTACCTTTATGAAACGAATATATCTAGGTGATTTTTATATATAAGTTAGTGAACCTATACACTAAAAGACATTTTAAAATACTGACATCATTAAAAAAGTTAGTGAACATTTTGTTAAACTAGAGAGCGTAGACGTGCGACCTACTCGCATCACAAAGATCGATTTTGCAAGGGACTTTCGGTAAATAAAAATCAAGACATGTACGTTAGTCCATCATCACAAAGACCGCCAAAACCACATTCACGCCAGGATGATAGGCGCCCTGAGGACTATCGATGCCCAGATGACCGTGACTACCGCCAGCGTCAGGATGATGGTCGTGGCAGTCGTCCATATGATGATTGACGGAACTATGATAATCGTTGTGGGTATACTGATCGTCACAACTATGATGATTGCCCTCCGCGTCGTGATGATGATGGAGGGAGACACAGACGTCGTCGTGACCGTGCTCCAACCCCTTATGTTAATGTGACATGTCAGGTATGCAAGATTCATGACCATCCTGCTAGTGACTGCTGGTGGCGGTTTTAGGGTGACCATGACCATCGTGATGACAGTGATTATCGCCGTGATGACGGTGATCGTAGTGACAAGGGTGCTAACTTGGCATCCTATGGTGTGAATACTAACTGGTATGGAGACACTGGTGTCACCAATCATGTTGCACATGAGTTAAGCAAGCTCTCTGTTCAGGAAAATACACATGACGTGATCAACTTCATACAGTTGATGGTAAAGGTATGAAAATCTCTCACATAGGTTATTCAATGTTGCATACTCCCCATAGTTGTTTACATCTTAAGGATATTGAAATTGTAATTGCCCCTATGTGTGGTTTTGGTGATTAATGACAATCCTTATGGACTAATTTTTTCATTGAGTTTTATATGAAGGAATATTCCATAGGTCATGCTTGTAGTTCATGTGTTGAATTCAAGTATAGAAGCTATGAAGATAAAGATATACCTTCAGTATTGCATCAAGGTCACCGAGTCGAGGAAGAATATGATATGATCAAGATCTTGAGAGTGTGATCTCAATACAAGAATTCAAGATATGGCTCTAAATCAGTGTCATGATAGCCTCATTAGTTGAGCTACAGTTGACTAAGATTGCGAGCATGTAATCAAATGAAGAGTTCTTTATATACCTCAAGATATTGTGATGGAGCACGAGAAGATACTTGGTTGACAAATACAAAGAGTGAAGAGTGATCTCAAGTTGGTCAACACATGACGCATAAAGAATGTATCACATGGATCTTGTGGTATGGTAAGCCTTGTCAATTATGCATCATTAACTAACCCATTATATATGTGCCTTTGCATTTTCTATATGGGATAGGTATCTTTTCGTGGGCATGCTTCAAAAGTGAAGATTTCATATAGCCCATGAGAGGATGACATCAAGTGGTGATCGTCATCAAGGTTGAGAAGGAAAAGTTCAAGATAAGCATCTCGAGAAGATCATTTGCTTGAATCTTTCCTTCCATATTGGTGATAATGGACATGTGAAGACGTTTCTTAATAAATCTATCCCATAGTGGTGTATGGGGATGCAAATTATGAGTCTTCACGAAGAAACAATGATCAAGTGATGCATTCCGGCTTGTATGAAGCATGAAGGGTTGTCATCAAGATCAAGCGGGATTCGCAAGGAAAAGTATTTCATTGCTAGGTTTTACTTTTACCGGTCTCAAGGTGGTTGCTGGGAGACCGAGTTATAGGATAGATAGCCGCACTATCAAGAGGGGCTTTCGGTTGGGTAACTTGACCACATTGTCTTAGGGAGCTCAATCCTTTGCATACTTTGCATCTTCCTATTTTGTTGCTTCTTGGTGTTTCTCCATGTTAGGTTCTTGATCTTGTTGCTAGCTCTTCAATAAACCAAGTTCATCGAAAATAGAAATTGTATGCATCTCCTATGGCGTTTTGGAGTTTGAAGGTTTTACCGGTTCTTCTTATAGGAAAGCTTCATACCTTTCTTCATTGGGTTCTATCATCCTTTGTTGGAGTATGATGTTTCTCTATACCATCTTGTAGATCTTGTTTTCCTCGTCAAAACAAGCCCAATATCATCGAAATCGAAGTCCATATGCAAAATTTATTGCTTTCTTCATGAAGTGTGTTTTAGATCTGGTTCAACCGAGATTCCTGGTTTCGCAACCGAGTCTAACCGAGATTACTTTCTGTAACCCTTCCCGGTTTAGATCCGGTTCAACTGGGTTAAAATCAGGATTCAACCGGGATTCAACCAAGCCTAATATCGGACCGTCCGGTTTTTGGGTCGGTTCAACTGAACATTAAACCGGGTTCACGCAGATTTCTCCCAATGGCCATATTTGCTTTCCCCTATATAAGGGGGTTCTTCCCCCAACTTTTTTAAGAGTTCTTTACCATGAAATTGACCTCCATTGTTGAATCTCTTGAGCTTGCTTCTTCCCCCTTCCCTCCTATGATTCTTGCATCTTTTTGAGGGCTTTGGAAGAGGAGATCTAGATCTACAATCCCCACCAATCATTTCCTCCTCTAAGTGAGGGGAACCCATTGGATCTAGATCTTGAAGTCATTGGTTGACTTCCACCACTGTTCTTCCTCTCTAATTCCTCCCTAGCACTTGTTGCTTTGGTGGGATTTGAGAGTGAGGGATTTGAACACCCTTGGTGTTCTTGCTTTGCATTTTTGCATAAGGGTTGAGCTCTCCATTATGATTTGTTCGAGTGAGAGACCGTGAGCTTGTTGCTCTTGGAGGGTGACCTCCTAGTTGGCTTGGCGGTTGGTGCCACGGTGTCCTCCTCGTGGAAGATTGCGAAGAGACCCAGGCTTCTCCTTCGTGGAGCTTGCCATCTCCGGAGTGGAGGAAAAGCTAGCCATAAGGAAAGGGACAATTCCTTCGTGGGGTAGACTCAGAGAAGAAGGTGAGCCTTCATGGTGTTGGGAAATCCTTCATGGAATCCCACACCTCTCCAATGTAACGTACCTTCTTGTAAGGGAACATGGGAATACATCTTCATCTCCGTGTGCCTCGGTTATCTCTATACCCGAGATTACTTTTCTTGTGATAGCCATCGAGCTTTAAGTACTTATATCTTGCTTATCACTTGTGGTATATTTATCTTGTGCTATCTTGCTTAGCTTAACTTGTTGTTGGTGCACTTAGTTGAGCCTAGTGTATTTAGGTTTTTTGCTTGTAAAATAAACGTTAGTTTAATTCCGCATTCTATCAAGCCAAAACCGTAATAGTTTTGAAATTTCCTATTCACCCCCTCTAGGTGCCATCTCTTACCTTTCAATTGGTATCAGAGCAAGGTTTCTCCTTGTTTAGGCTTCACCGCCTAGAGTGTAAAGATGTCGGCTAGTAGTATAGTGCACAATGACACAATTATCTTTGATCGCAAAAATTATGCTTTGTGGTGAAATTGCTTGCTTTTGTAATCTTTGAACCATGTGTCCAAATATTGAGCGATTTCTAGATGTAGGTTTTCCTCCTCTGATGGATCCTCAAAATCTATCTTTAGAGGATGAGAAAAATTTACATCTCGAAGCTCAAGTATCTAATGAGCTTATTTTCTCTTTGAGCCCCACAGTTAATTTGTTCTTGATGATTGTAAAGCGCAAGTCGTCTCATGATAAGTGAACCAAGCTTAAAGAAATATTTGGTGGTTCCATTTCTCCTATAGTCGGTGGTCTCTCCGAGGAGCTCTCTTCTCCTTCACATCATGAGGATCTCCAAGTTGCTTCCACCTCCGGTCGCGATGAGATTTCGATTCTTTCCACTTCACTTACATGTGACAAGTCACAAGGTAATGTCATGGTGAGTGGAAAAACCATATGTGATGATGGTAGTGTTTCTCTTTACACTAATGAATCTTGTTCTATAAATGATAATGGTGTAGATAGTTTGGACTTAAACTCTTCTTTCAATAATAATTCTACATCCCCTTGTGTTGCTAGTCCTTGCATATCGTCTAGAAACTATTTGAGTACTAATGTGGATGATATGCTTGATTTGTCTTGTTCCCATGAGCAAAATGCTTCTATTTCCTCTAGTTGTTTATCTAACAATGTAAAGTAAATCAAACATTCTATGGAGCAAGACACAATCATGAATGGAGATTTAACAATATCCTCATCTTCATCCTCCCATGCTCACATGTGCCTTATGGCAAGAGGATCACAGTTATCTCCTACTTTGGATCCCAACATATCTTCTCTAGATAATAACAATGATAATAATGATAGTGATGATGACCTCTCTGAGGATACTAGTGCTCTTGTCCTTGAGTTCACTTTTTTGTGTACCTCTCTTCATGGTAATAATAAGGCCATTTCTTGTCTCAAACACGTTATGGACACCATAACTAAACAAATGAAAACCATAGAGGAGTTGGATTTCCAACTTGATGATGGGAGTCGGAGATTCAATCTCCTTAAGTAAGAGCTTGCCGAGGAGAAGCACACTATTTGTCTCCTCACACAAAAAAAATGAATCTTATGAGATTGAAAAGGAAAAATCTATTAATGATGCTAGTGCAACTAACTCTACTTCTTGTGAAGCATCTACCCTAAAGGAGAATGTTGAGCTAAGGGCTCAACTTGAGTTGCTAACTAGCAAGTATAGGAAATTGGAACAAAGTTATGAAATGATCTTGGGCTATCATAATGATCTTCTAATATCCCATGATGGTCTAAAGTTAGCTCGTGAGGCAAGTATTACTAAGGTAACATCTTGTGAGCCTCTTTTTGACATTAGCACAACTTCCACTCAAAATGCTATTTTGCCATGTGCTAGTTTTAGTGATCCTTCTAGTCATACTAGTGATAAACCTTGTGTTGGATTACTTGCTTTGCCTTGTTGCTCTAACAATGAAGCTTCTACTTCCTCTAGTACCTCTATTTCTACTAACCATGTAGAGGAAATCAAAGAGCTCAAGGCCCAAGTCACTTCTTTAAAGAAAGACTTGGAAAAGAGTCATGAAAGGAAATCCACACTCGATAATACTTTGAGTGTGAAAAAATCCCCTAATGATAAAATTGGACTTGGATTCAACTCCAATAACAAGAACAAGTCCAAGAGCATCAATAAGAAGGGCCAAGACCAAGTCAAGGATTCGGCCAAGATTATCTGCTTCAAGTGCAAGGTTGTCGGAAATCATGTAAGATCTTGTCCATTAAAGAAAAAGCACTTGAGTGAGAAGAACCAAGGGAAGCGGCCACGAGTTCAAGGTCAAGCACAATCTCAACCTCCAGTTGAAGCTAGTCCACTTCCCAAGAAGAATCAAGATAAGGCTCCCAAGCCAATAAATTAATGAAGAAGAGAAAGGGGGCACTTGTTGCTACATATGCCGTGAGAAGGGGAACTTTGCATCTTCATGTTGAAACGGTACCTTATCTAACCCTATCATTGTTGATGATTATTATTCTCTTGGGAAGGATAAGGATGGTAATGTGTTTCCAAAGTTTGTTGGAACTCAAAGTGGTGTCAAGAAACGAACCATTTGGGTTGCCAAGCCTATTGTGACTAACCTCTTAGGATCCAACTTGGTTGGGGACCAACAAGCTCAAACTTGATCATTAGGTGTTTTTGGAGGGCATTGGAACTTTGCTAACTCATGAAGCATTAAGGGATTTTCATATATTATATTTGATCAAGCCAAGTTATAAAGATTATCGTCTCCCTACCATATACACAATGTGCCTCTTTGCGGTAACTAGAACTCAACTCTTTTATATTGTAAGTTACTTGCCCCTTTACATGTTTTGGTTTTGTACCAAGTATGTGTTTGTATTTATTGTGCCTCATGCATTCTTATTTTGTGTATTCAACTATGTCTAGGTGTTTGGCACATCATTTACTCGTGTGTTTTGTTTTGAGCCTCTAATGCATCTTGATGATATCTTATTTGGCTCTTTTCGAGTGGTTAATGTAACATCCCATTTTGGAGGAGTGATATACCTCGCGCATCTCTCATACTTTAAAATGTGTGTACATGAGTACTACCACTTATTATTGATATTGCAAGCTTATCTAGTCACTATGTGGTGTGTCATACTCATGAGAAATTGAAATTTTAAATGTCAATTAATTATCTCTATTTGAGGTTGCTTTGCCTCTTATTAAGAAAAATGAATATCACATTATGGGGGAGTAATATGCTTCTTTTGCATATCACAATCCTAGGAAATGTGAACATATGAGGTAGTGCCACTTAGAGTTGATATTGTTGATTATCTTATTTCTAGGTGGCATGTTTACTCAAACAAGGTCCTGTTTTTGTTAAAAGGTTTTATTGCTCATCTTTTTGGTCTTTTTTTGAGTAAGAAATTCTTGGTGCGGTCTTCCTCAAATACATATCTCTATATCTTTTTGGAAGACCATTTTCCTCAAGTTATCCTAATCATTACTTTGCAGATTGTGTGACTAGTTGAAGCTATCAAGAATCTCTATCTTTGCATAGTGCTTAATAGTTTTATTCCTATCCTATGATTTTTATTGTGAAGATTTATCTTTAATATCCGTGCAATATACCACCAGAAATCAATTCCAATACACACATTGTCTTCAACAATTGATATACTTGTGTGTGGTAGCATTTGTGGATCATCTTCACCTTGGATTTCACCTCTTATTGCCTTATTCTCTTTCCAAAAAATTGTTGTGGCTCCCATTTTCTTCCTTGGCTTTTGAACATCTCTTTCAGGATATTTTTCATTATTATCAAATGTGTTTTAGTGGAACACAAACCTTGTCTTCTCGGAACCTTGTGTCATTGTGAAAAGTGTTAAGGGTTTGGTTTATTTGTTGAAACCTTGCTCTTTTGGGAGTTTTTTATCTCATTATTTCTTCTCTATATTATTTTCTTGAATGAGATAAAATCTTTGAACATTTGTGTTTTTATTTCATATTTTATGCTCAATAGTTTTTTCTTGGTTCATTTGTTGAACAAATCTTATGTTGATTTGATTCTTTGATATAGTTTGGAAAACAAATATGTTTTGTCACACCTTGTATGCCTTATTGAATATTTTGGTGTTTTGTCCAAATTATATCTTTGTTGGATCTTGAAAGTATTGTGCATGCATGTTTACTAAATGTATATCTTATATCATGTTTTGCTTTCTTTGATCCAATATATGGGGTATACTCCATCAAATTCTTAAACATCTAAGATGTGCATGAATTCAAATTTCATCTCTAAATATGCACATATTTTTATGCAGTGTGTCCTATGTGTTGTGGTTAGTCTAACCACTTTGGACCCAATAAGTTTGGGGACCAAGATGTACTTGAATGTTGTTTTAGTTACATTGGAGATGCAATGGATGCTTGTATCATCTATAATGAAGGTTGTTACTGCATGATAATTGGAGCCAAGCTAGGATGATTAAAGAATTCTTATCTACTACATCATACAATTCCTATGTCAGTAACAAGTATCTTATTCATGCATACTATTTTTCCATCCAATCTCTTGTAGGTTGCATCTTGGCATGAATTTATTTGTTTGTAAATGTTGCGGTTCTTGCAAGGATCTTTGAAAGACTTGTCTATCCTTATTGCTTATGTGAGTAATTTGAGCTGATGCATATAATGGGGAGTATATAAAATCATGGTCATGATTCACCAACCCCAAATATGCCTTCTAGAATTTTATTGCACATCAATTCCTCAAGGTACTCTCATGTGCAATATTGTTGAAATTGCATTGAATCCTTCCTTTTGCTACTTGTTTCCTTTCCCAAAATATCCCAACTAGCATTTGTTCCATTAGTGTTAGTTGTGATGTTTTTGAGGTTTTTGTTTTCTTTGGTGAAGTTCATTGATATACCATGAGATAAAATAGAGCCATGGGCTATATATGCACTTAAGAAAAAATATCATGTTTGGTATATCTTATGACTTCCTCTTGGATATCATGTTTTCTTATTTTTATTAACCTCTTATGTGTGGATGTTTCCTTGTGGATTACTCTCATGTTTTGTCCACTTAGAAACTTATATACACGAGAATATTAATCTCTCGCCTTGATATCCTCGCTCTTTGCCAACCATCTCTCTTATAGTCTTGGTTTTTAATGATATTGGTAAGGTTTTGATTTATGAGTGCCCAGTTTACTTTTATTGCATCTTCACTCACTCATATATCATTTTTGGTTTGTTTTGGACATAAGCTTGTCTTGACAAGTGTATTGATTTATATATATATATACTCCTTGTATCTTGGTTTTGTTCTAAATGATATAGAGGGAGTGAGGATTCCATGGTTGTGCATATTGTATTCAAATGAAACAATTACTTTATGCACGAACCTTGGGGAGCTTCCTTATTTCATTTAGAGCACTATTTGTCCATTTGATTATTTGGATCTTTTGATTGTTTGCTTCATCTGTTGAAGTTCCTTCACCTTGTTATCCTTTTAGCAATCCGTGATCCTCAATATAGTTTGGTTTCCTCTAGGTATTTGTCATTGAATACGTGCATTTGTTTTCACTCATATTATGAATGCACACCTTGGGGAGGATTTATAACTATATTGGCCTTCTAACTTTGTCATCCATTTTGGCACTTGTTTTCAATGGGGGAGAAGTTTAGAGGGTTTTAAGGGAAATGGTTTTCTACTTAAGATTGGTTCGTTCTGAAGTGTTTGCCTTTCATGCATTTCATCTTTATTATGTTTTGCATGGTTGAATATATAGTGGAAACTCTCCCAAAGGTCATGCTTGTCAATGTATGCAATGAAATTCAAGTTCACCACACGTGCATATATTGTGGGGGAGTTTACTCTATATATGTTGGTTCTACTCACATCTCGTGCATAAGTTGTAGTTTGTGTGAGTAGAATCAGTTTTGATATGGGCTAGTAACTCTCCCAAAGTTCATGACTGTCAATGTATGCAATGAAATTCAAATTCATCACACGTGCATATATTGTGGGGCACTTTGCTATATATATGTTGGTTCTACTCACATCACGTGCATTAGTTGTAGTTTGTGTGAGTAGAATCAGTTTTGATATGGGTTAGTATCTTTGTGTTACTTAACCATATAAAATACAACCTCTTGTATACAACTTATTCTCGGATAAGCTGCATACTTGTTTCTAATATTCATTATATAAACCCTCTTGTTGTGATTGTCATCAATTACTAAAATGGGGGAGACTGAAAGTGTAATTGCCCCTATGTGTGGTTTTGGTGATTAATGACAATCCCTATGGACTAATGTTTTCATTGCGTTTTATATGAAGGAATATTCCATAGGTCATGCTTGTAGTTCATGTGTTGGATTCAAGTATGGATGCCATGAAGATAACGATATACCTTGAGTATTGCATAAAGAGCATCGAGTTGAAGAAGAATATGATATGATCAAGATCTTGAGAGTGTGATCTCAATAGAAGAATTCAAGATATGTCTCTAAGTCGGTGTCATGATAGCTTCATTAGTTGAGCTACAATTGACTAAGATTTCGAGCATGTAATCAAATTAAGAGTTCTTTATGTACTTCAAGATATTGTGATGGAGCATGAGAAGATACTTGGTTGACCAATACAAAGAGTGAAGAGTAATTTCAAGTTGGTCAACACATGAAGCATAAAGAATGTATCACATGGATCTTGTGGTATGGTAAGCCTTGTCAATTATGCATCATGAACTAACCCATTATATATGTTCTTTTGCATTTTCTATATGGGATAGGTATCTTTCTGTGGGCATGCTTCAAAAGTGAAGATTTCATACAACCCATGAGAGGATGAATCAAGTGGTGATTGTCATCAAGGTTGAGAAGGTAAAGTTCAAGATAAGCATCTCGAGAAGATCATTTGCTTGAATCTTTCCTTCAATATTGGTGATAATGGACATGTGAAGACGTTTCTTAATAAAGCTATCCCATAGTGGTGTATGGGGAAGAAAATTATGAGTCTTCACGAAGCAACAATGATCAAGTGATGCATTCCGGCTTGGATGAAGCTTGAAGGGTTGTCATCAAGATCAAGCGGGATGCGCAAGGAAAAGGTATGTCCTTGCTAGGTTTTACTTTTACTAGTCTCAAGGTGGTTGTTGGGAGACCGGGTTATAGGATAGATAGCCGCACTATCAAGAGGGGCTTTCGGTTGGGTAACTGGATCACATTGTCTTAGGGAGCTCAATCCTTTGCATACTTTGCATCTTCCTATTTTTTTGATTCTTGGTGTTTCTCCATGTGAGGTTCTTGATCTTGTTGCTAGATCTTCAATAAGCCCAAGTTCATCGAAAATGGAATTTGTATGCATCTCCTATGGCGTTTTGGAGTTTGAAGGTTTTACCGGTTCTTTTTATAGGGAAGCTTCATACCTTTCTTAATTTGGTTCTATCCTCCTTTGTTAGAGTATGATGTTTATCTGCACCATCTTGTAGAGCTTGATTTTTTCGTCAAAACAAGCCCAATATCATCAAAATCGAAGTCCATATGCAAAAGTTATTGCTTTTTTCGTGAAGTGTGTTTCAGATCCGGTTCAACCGGGATTCATACCGGGATTCCTGGTTTCGCAGCCGAGTCTAACCGAGATTACTTTCTGTAACCCTTCCCGGTTTAGATCCGGTTCAACCGGGTTAAAACCGGGATTCAACCAGGTTCAAACCGGGATTCAACCGAGCCTGATACCGGACCATCCGGTTTTTGGGTCGGTTCAACCGAACATTAAACCGGGTTCACGCAGATTTCTCCGAATGACCATATTTGATTTCCCCTATATAAGGGGGTTCTTCCCCCAATGTTTTTAAGAGTTCTTTACCACGAAATTGACCTCCATTGTTGAATCTCTTGAGCTTGCTTCCTCCCCCTTCCCTCCTATGATTCTTGCATCTTTTTAGGGCTTTGGAAGAGGAGATCTAGATCTACAATCCCCACCAACCAATTCCTCCTCTAAGTGAGGGAACCCATTGGATCTAGATCTTGAAGTCATTGATTGACTTACACCATTGTTCTTCCTCTCTAATTCCTCCCTAGCACTTGTTGCTTTAGTGGGATTTGAGAGTGAGGGATTTGAACACCCTTGGTGTTCTTGCTTTGCATTCTTGCATAAGTATGGAGCTCTCCATTACGATTTGTTCGAGTGAGAGACTGTGAGCTTGTTGCTCTTGGAGGGTGACCTCCTACTTGGCTTAGTGGTTGGTGCCATGGTGTCCTCGTGGAAGATTATGAAGAGACCCGAGTTTCCCCTTCGTGGAGCGTGTGAAGTGGTTGTGGAGCTTGCCATCTACAGAGTGGAGGAAAAGCTAGCCATAAGGTAAGGGCCTATTCCTTCGTGGGATAGACTCAGAGAAGAAGGTGAGCCTTCGTGGCGTTGGAAAATCCTTCGTGGAATCCCATACCCCTCCAACGTGACGTACCTTCTTGTAAGGGGAACGCGGGAATACATCTTCATCTTCGCGTGCCTCAGTTATCTCTATACCCGAGCTTACTTTCCTTGTGATAGCCATCGAGTTTGAAGTACTTATATCTTTCCTATCACTTGTGGTATATTTATCTTGTGCTATCTTGCTTAGCTTAACTTGTTGTTGGTGCACTTAGTTGAGCCTAGTGTATTTAGGTTTTGTGCTTGTAAAATAAACATTAGTTTAATTCTGCATTATATCAAGCCAAAACCGTAATAGTTTTGAAATTTCCTATTTACCCCCTCTAGGCGACATCAATTTCTTTTCATATATCATTCATGTTCTAGATGCATCTAAAAATCTCCTTTCAGTTCATAAGCTTACACTAGATAATGATGTCTTTCTTGAGTTTCACCCTTATTTTTTCTTGATTAAGGATCAGGACACAATGAGAGTTCTATTTAAAGGTCCATGCCATGATGGTCTCTACCCACTAGTGCCTATGTCTACTGGGTCTCTGATGACCCACAAGTATAGGGGGTGTATCGCAGTATTTTCGAGGGAAGTGAAACCCAATTTATTGATTCGACACAAGCGGAGCCAAAGAATATTTATAAGCCTTAACAAATGAGTTGTCAATTCAGCTGCACCTGGAAACAATCTTGCTCACAACAATTTATCAGTAGCAACAGTTTTGTAGTAGGAATAGTAAAGTAGCAGCAGTAGCAAAGTAAAGACAATAGTAACAATAGCAGTAAATAGTGGGATTCGAGTGCGGTGGCATAGGGATGGATGGACGGGCGTTGCATGGACAAGACAATCCAGATAGCAATCAGAACATAGGGCAATTGCAGATAAATAAGATAAAGCATCCAAGTACTAGACAATCCTAGGCATGTGTTCCATATATAGTCATACGTGCTCGCAATGAGAACTTGCACCACATCTTTTGTCCTGCCAGCCCGTTTGCAGCGGGGCCTCTAGGGAACTACTAGTAATTAAGGTGCTCCTTTTAATAGAGCACCGGAGCAAAGCATTAACACTCCGTGAACACATGTGATCCTCACATCAAAGCCATTCCCTTCCGGTTATCCCGATTTCTGTCACTTCGGGGCCATAGGATCCGGACAACAACGTGTGTATTCAACTTGCAGATAAGACCAAAAACAATACTATCATAATGAATCAATAACATGTTCAGATCTGAAATCATGGCACTCGGGCCCTAGTGACAAGCATTAAGCACAAAAAGTCACAACAAAGTCATAAAGCACTAATAAAAGATACTAGGCACCATGCCCTAACAATCTGATGCCATTACATGAACGATCTCATCCAATCCCTACCATCCCCATAGCCTACAGCGGGGGATTACTCACTCATAGATGGGGGAAACATGGATGGTCGATGGAGAAGCGATGGTGATGATGATGGTGATGATCTCCTCCAATTCCCCGTCCCGGCAGGGTGCCAGAACAGAGTTCCTAGTGCTGTTTCGTGGAATCTGGTGGTGGCGGCGGAGCGGAACTCCTTCTAGAAAAACGTCGAACCACCCCGGAGTTTTTAGGTCAGAAGGCTTCTTATAGGCAAAGAGGGAGACCGAGGGGGTGCCTGGGGCCACCACACCATGCCCTAGCGCGGCCAGGCCCAGCCCGCGCCTGGGGGTGTGGCCAGCCCCTGGCCCTCCTCCGTCTCGTATTCTGGCTCCGTGAGTCTTCTGGAAAAATAGGCACTTTGGCTTTTGTCCCATCCAATTCCGAGAATATTCATTTTCTGACTTTCCTAGAACCAAAAACAGCAGAAAACAGGCAGCAGGCACTGTGGCCCTTGTTAATAGGTTAGTCAAAGAAATCATATGAAAAGTACTCCAAAGTGTGGAAAAAACACAAGAAAGTGGATAAAACCAAGCATGGAGCATCAAAAATTATAGATATATTTGCAATGTATCAACATCCCCAAGCTTAACTCTTGCTCGTCCTCGAGTAGGTAAGTGACAAAAAGAAAGAATAATTTTTGAGGTGACATGCACCATCAAAGACTTGACCAAAGTATTTGTAAACATTCAAAGTTGGGATCATACTACTTCAATCATAACATGAAATACAAAGTTCTAGCAATAAGACAAAGAAACTATGATGCACCATGAAAAGGCACAAACAAAAGATTCATGAATAACAATTTTTTGCAAGACGTTTGTTTGTTTCACATAAAGAAAACATAGCATAGTGGCATTCAGCTTGTCCCTCAAAGAGTAGCAAACATAAATGCATAGGACACCTTCAAAGTTCATAAGAGTGACTAGATACAAAAGTTTCAAACAAGCAATAACAAGTTATGCATCAATCAACTAGTCTTTGGACAATGCACATAGAACTAAGAATGGCCACTATGCGCTCAAGAAAGTGCTCAAAGAATATGTGGAGACTCAACAAGTAAAAGAAAAGGTTTTGGATAGTTTGAAAGGCTTCCAAATGCTGAAAGTATGGTACTCGTTAGCTTTGAGCTCTCATTGCCCCTATCATAAGCATCTTTAATGTGGTTAAGGTGAAAGTGACACAACTAAGAGGATATGCTTGACAAGTTATGAATCAAAGTCTCATGCCCCTTACTTACGAAGACCGATCCTCATGCTACTCAACTTTAGTCACAAGTAAGCTCTTGTCATTGTAAGTATATACATATCATAGAGAACCACCAACGGGGTACCCCTTGTACATGACACGGGAGCTATCCCATAATCAAAATAACAAGCCAAGCAGACAATGAGCATCTCAGCGATCTTTTTATTTACTATGTGCATATATTTTTATTGAGGATGCTTCATAGAATGCTCATTACGGTTATGCTGCAAGTTTCCACCATGATTAGGCATGGCTTAGGCTAGCGGCCCAGGCGTTTCTCTAATATACATACAAACTCCATGATCTTACAAGTTCCACTTTTATTTCACACCGCCGGGATCCATAAGCAAAAGAACATGATATCAACTAGGTACAAAGTACCAATGAAGTGTTGAAAGCGGTCCCCATGATACATGGTTCTGCTAACTTCAACTCATAAAACGCAAGCATATATGCAACAAAGAAGGACGCAATGGTTCAGGTTTATTAGGTGCAAGAAAATAAAGTGTGCCATCAAGTTCATGAGAGCTTTACTAACTAACTTTCTCATAACAAGCAAACATTTTATTCGGAAGAAAACAAGGCATATTGAATATGCACGGAAGTAGCAAATGATGCTAATATGTAGGTATGGTGGACACTTTGGCAATATTTGGTTTTAGGAGTTGGAAACATGAGTAAAAAATACTTAGTTAAAGTGAAGGCTAGCAATAGTAAGGGAGAGACAAACGAGAGAGCAATAATGGCCATAATCATGCAGAGCGACAAAACATCATTGATCAAAGCATAAAGTGATACTACAAGTTTAAAACTAAAGGATCATAAAGGCTATGGTGACTTGAGATAGTCATAACATGGTGTGAGCATGTGCCAAGTCAACCCAAATAAAGCATCAAAGGAGAATACCACTATACTATGCTTTAATATACTAAAACAACGCATGATTCATCCAAGGCACTTTAAGCAATCTCAATTGTTAATAACAATTCATGCTACAGCAAAGAATACTAAGAATAAAGCAAAAACAATATCAAGCATGGCATGACAAAGCATAGGCCACAGTCAAAAACGAGCTCTTTTTACCACATAAGCATGAACTTTCCTACTCTTTTCCAAACCAAACCAAACTATTTGCAAACCAATGTATGAAAGAGGGGGTCCAACCAATTTATTCAGAAAACTAAGCAAACCAAAGCAAACGAAAAACCAAAACGAAAATGAAAAAGGAGACGCTCCAAGAAAAACACAACTGTGCATGAAACGATAAAAATGAAGCGTTTGGAAGAAACCTGGGATTTTTATTAATGAAGAAGGGGATGCCTTGGGAATCCCCAAGCTTTGACGCTTGTACTTCTTGGATATTTCTTGGGGTGATACGCGTGGCATCCCCAAGCTTGAGCTTTAGTCCATTCTTCATCTCATTACTCATTCCTTCCATACACCTGAAATTTTTCCTTCATACAAAACTTCACACAATCTTTATTAGCAACATTAGTGCACTTAAGATAAATAAGTCTTAGGGTTCAGTTCTAACACCAAATAAACTTCCATTAGAACACTCGCTACTGTAGCACTTCCCTCAAAAATCTCAATTCCCCAAAAGAACTCAAGAAGGAACCAACAAGAAGCAAATGCAGAAAATGGTAGAAATCTGTCAAAACAGACCAGCAGGTAAAGATGAATTTTTTCGAAGATCTTCTGTTGCTCAAATCAAAAAGTGTTGAACTAACAAAAGTAATATAACAACCTGGGGCATAAGCACAAACATTTACAGCTCCATCCGACATACATAGCTCTCTCACAAAGTTTTACGGTGAAGCACAAAAATCTGTTTCGGGACAGCAACTTTCCCAATCATTACTTCTCTCTCATTAGAGGTTACTCTTGGCACAAAAAGCAAATAAAAAGGATAAGGAGAGGTTATTAGAGAGGTAATAACTTCCAAGACTCATCTAAAAATTTTGGGTTATCTCCCAATAAGTACTTTTCTTTAACGCCTTTAAGTTAGGCATAAGCAAAAATCAAAATGGATAGAATAGAAGTAAGCGGAGATAATCATGGTGAAAACATCGTTTTGTTCAATGAAATCCTTTTGTTAACAACGTTGATCAGGCCTTTCTACCAAAACAATTCCATATGGGACAAAACTTTGTATTCCACTAATGATTATGTTATCTCAACCTTGATAGCAATAGTCCCAATCATAATAGTTTCAATTTTTCCTCTTGGTATGGGACAATATATTTCTCCAACTTGAATGCCCTCAACATGTTCAATTGAATTCAAAACTATAAGTCCGATAAATCTTCTTGGGGAAATAGATAGTATGTTCCTTGTCATTAATATTGAATGTCACCTTCCCTTGATTACAATTAATAACAGCTCCTGCAGTATTTAAGAAAAGGTCTCCCAAGAATAATAGACATATTATCATCTTCAGGCATAAAAGTTTGAGAGGATTCTCTCATAAGAAATATGAGTTTAAGTAAAAGAGAGCATCAAGAAGCAAATTCAAAACACATTTAAGTCTATCCCACTTCCTATGCATAGGAATCGTGTATGCAAATAAATTTACAACGAAGAAAGTGACAAGCATAGGAAGATAAAACAAGAGTAACTTCAAAACTTTCAGCACATAGAGAGGTATTTCAATACCATCAAAAACTTCTACAACCATATTTTCCTCTCTCATAATAATTTTCAGTAGCCTCATGAATAAACTCAACAATATAACTATCACATAAAGCATGCTTTTCATGATCTACAAGCACTAGAGCTTTTTCATAAACATTTTCAAAAGAATCCTCAGGAACATAACATTCATCCTCCTTTGGTAAGCATGGAGGACAATCAAATAATGTAAGGGATAAAGAGTTACTCTCATGAGAAGGTAGGAATGGGTAGCTAATCCATTCTTCCTCATTTTGTTCATCACTCTCCTCCTCTTTTTCATCTAATGAGATTTCAGGTTCATCCATTTCTTCTTCCATAGGATCCTGCAAGGCACTAGTCTCCTCCATTTGTGGAAAGCATCTATTCATATATTCAAGAATATAGCTGTTTTGTTCCTTGTAATTATCAAAGCAAAATTTAAGTATACCATAAACCTCATACTTATAAGGTGAATCATCAATATTTTCAAGCAAACTAGCAAGTTCAAAAGCACCCTTCCAAGCAATAAATTCCTCAATTTATTCCACATCATAAAAGTCATAATTTCCCTTAACATAAGAAGATATGGTAACATCATCATTCTACTCACATTGAAAAGGGAGGTGTTTGTACCTCCTACAGCAACAAGATTTATCAAAGCAAAAAGTAACATTATAAGTAGAGCACACGTTTCTAGCAATGGTATACAATTTATCAATTAGTTCCCATAAGTGTTTCCCTTTTTGTGACAAGCCGTGTTCCTTATAATAATATTTTTAATCTTCCGTGAACCCACCTTTCAGATAAGATTCAGTTTCAAAGAAACCAACCATTGACAACAAGCATGATAAAGCAACAGAATAACAGACCATCGAAAATAACAACTAGAGTAGGAACTTTTTTTTGTATTTTTGATAGAGAAAGAAGCAAACAAGGTAGAAATAAACTTAGCTTGAACAATAGTGAATCCAAGTGAACTTGATAAATAAAGTTATGCTCCCCGGCAACGGCGCCAGAAAATAGTCTTGATGACCCACAAGTATAGGGGGTGTATCGCAGTATTTTCGAGGGAAGTGAAACCCAATTTACTGATTCGACATAAGGGAAGCCAAAGAATATTTATAAGCCTTAACAACTGAGTTGTCAATTCAGCTGCACCTGGAAACAATCTTGCTCACATCAATTTATCAGTAGCAACAGTTTTGTAGTAGGAATAGTAAAGTAGCAGCAGTACAAAGTAAAGACCGTAGTAACAATAGCAGTAAACAGTGGGATTCGGGTGCGGTAAGAATAGGGATGGATGGACGGGCGTTGCATGGACAAGACAATCCACATAGCAATCAGAACATAGGGCAATTGCAGATAAATAAGATAAAGCATCCAAGTACTAGACAATCCTAGGCATGTGTTCCATATATAGTCATACGTGCTCACAATGAAAACTTGCACAACATCTTTTGTCCTGCTAGCCCGTTTGCAGCGGGGCCTCTAGGAAACTACTGGCAATTAAGGTGCTCCTTTTAATAGAGCACCGGAGCAAAGCATTAACACTCCGTGAACACATGTGATCCTCACATCAAAGCCATTCCCTTCCGGTTATCCTGATTTCTGTCACTTCGGGGCCATAGGTTCGGGACAACAACGTGTGTACACAACTTGCAGATAAGACCAAAAACAATACTATCATAATGAATTAATAACATGTCCAGATCTAAGATCATGGCACTCGGGCCCTAGTGACAAGCATTAAGCACAACAAGTGGCAACAAAGTCATAAAGCACTAATAAAAGATACTAGGCACCATGCCCTAACAATCTGATGCCATTACATGAATGATCTCATCCAATCCCTACCATCCCCATAGCCTACAGCGGGGGATTACTCACTCATAGATGGGGTAAACATGGATGGTCGATGGAGAAGAGATGGTGATGATGATGGCGATGATCTCCTCCAAATCCCCGTCCCGGCAGGGTGTCAAAATGGAGTTTCTGGTGCTGTTTCGTGGAATCTGGTGGTGGCGGCGAAGTGGCACTCCTTCTAGAAAAACGTCGACCCCCCCCCCCCGGAGTTTTTAGGTCAGGAGGCTTCTTATAGGCGAAGAGGGAGATGGAGGGGGTGCCTGGGGCCACCACACCATGCCCTGGCGCGGCCAGGTCCAGCCCGTGCCTGGGGGGGTTTGGCCAGCCCCTGGCCCTCCTCCGTCTCGTATTCTGGCTCCGTGAGTCTTCTGGAAAAATAGGCACTTTGGCTTTTGTCCCGTCCAATTCCGAGAATATTCATTTTCTGACTTTGTTGGAACCAAAAACAGCAGAAAATAGGCAGCAGGCACTGCGGCTCTTGTTAATAGGTTAGTCCAAGAAATCATATGAAAAGTACTCAAAAGTGTGGACAAAACACAAGAAATTGGATAAAAACAAGCATGGAGCATCAAAAATTATAGATACATTTGCAATGTATCAGTCTCCCAAGCAAGAATTCATCACAATAAAGTCGTCTTCTTCCACATGGCATTGCCGCTTAGGACATCCTTCCTCCTTTGTAGTGTAGTAGATTCTTAGGAAACATCATATTTCTTATACACTAGAAATAAATTCATACATTTGTGATTCATGTCAATTAGCTAAGATTCATCAGCCACCATACCCTATCTCTACTAGTGTGTCTACTGCTCCCTTGGAGCAAGTTTTTCTGATGTATGGGGTCCAACACCTGCCTCTGTTGGCAAACATCTCTATTATGTAAACTTTATTGCTGATTTTAGTAAGTGTATATGGATATATTTGCTCAAAATCATTCTGAGATTTATCAAGTCTTTCTTAATTTTCAGCAACTTTTGGAAACAAAATTTAATATAAATATTATTACTATGCAAATTGATTGGGGTGGTGAGTATGAAAAAATCCATGGCTTCTTTGAAAAATTAAGCATCACCCATCATGTCTCCTGTCCACATGCACACCAACAAAATGGTTCTACAGAACGTAATCATCGTCATATTGTTGAAGTTGGTCTTACACTTCTTGCTCATGCATCCATGCCTCTTAAGTTTTGGATGAAGCTTTTTTTACAACCACTTTTCTTATTAACCTTCTTCCTAGCAAGGTGATAAACTTTGATACTCCTATTGAAAGACTTCTTCAAACCAAGCCTAACTATGAGTCTCTCAGAGTCTTTGGTTGTGCCTATTGGCCTAACCTTTGCCCATATAATAAAAGGAAACTTGCCTTCCATTCCACTAAGTGTGTTTTTTAGGCTACAGTCCTCGATATAAAGGAGTAAAATGTTTAGACAGCAAAATAGGTCGTGTCTATATTTCTCGAGATGTAGTATTTGATGAGAAAATTTCCCCTTTCGATGACCTGCATCCAAATGCTGGTTCTCGTCTTAAAAAAGACATTCTACTTCTACCTACACATACTGGGGAGACACACATTGATGATCCTATGAGTTTGCATATTATACCAAATGTTACCACTAATACCGTGCTTGCAGACACAGAACAACAAACAGAAGAAAATTCTAGTCAGAATGCCGAAAGAATGGTGCAAATTAGTGCAAGCTAACGTGTTGATCCCGGTACAGATTCTAAATCCTCCTCGGATCATGTGTTCCTAGATCCTGGAGGAAATTCCCCTGACAACTCGCATGCAGCCAGTGGGGAGGCTTCCTGCCCGCGGTCCCCTGAGGCCACTCGTGATTCCCGCTTGTCCAGGTCGCTGTCACCAGTCCTCCATCGGTCGCAGTCACCTGAGATGACGCGGTCCCATGACAGGTCTTTGTCGCTTGGAGGAGCAACGCCTCAATCGATGACGCCTGGGACCGCGACTTCTCCTTCCCAGTCCCCTACACATGACGCAAAAGACATTCCAGGATCTTCTATGAATAATGCTAACACCAGTGATCATGAAAACTCCGGATCTGCTGTGATTGCATCTCCGTCTTCACCAATACAATCACCACATCAACCACCGCAAATTATCACTCATCTTCAAAGAGGTATTAGAAAACTAAAAGATTACACTGATGGTACTATTCGATATGGATTGTTTACACCTACAGGTGAACCGTCCAAATTGTCTGAAGCTCTCATAGATGATCATTGGCATAAGGCCATGATAGAAGAATATCATGCTCTCATGAAGAATAAGACTTGGAGACTTGTTCCTCCCAACTCTACCAAGAATCTTATTGATTGCAAATGGGTATACCGAGTGAGGAAAAATGCAGATGGCTTAGTTGATAGATACAAGGCTCGTCTTGTTGCAAAAGGTTTTAAACAAAGGTATGTCATAGACTATGCGGACACCTTCAGTCCTTTTGTAAAGGCATGTACTATCCGTCTTGTTTTATCAGTTGCTGTCTCTCGAGGTTGGAAGCTAAGGCATCTAGATGTCAAGAACGCGTTTCTTCATGGCATTCTAGAAGAGGAAGTATACATGAAACAACCTCCAGGTTTTGAGGATTTTCAAACTCCTAACTATATATGCAAGCTTGATAAGGCATTGTATGGTCTCAAACAAGCTCCTCGAGCTTGGTATTCTAAGATGAGTGCCAAGTTGCAAGCACTTGGATATGTTCCTTCTATAGCAGATACCTCACTTTTTCTTTACAAAAAGTCAGGTGCTATAATATTTGTTATAATTTATGTTGATGACATAATAGTTACCAGCTCCTCAGATCAGGCCATCCCTGCTCTACTGCGTGATTTATAGGATGACTTTGCTTTCAAGGACTTGGAAAACTTGCACTACTTCTTGGGCATTGAGGTAAAAGAAATTGGTGATGGACTATTTCTTACACTCGAGAAATATGCTTCTGATCTGCTTACAAAAGTTGGTATGAGCTTATGCACTCCTTGTCCCACGCCTTTATCCTCTACTGAAATATTGTCTCTCAATGAGGGAACTCCTCTTGGTTCTGATGAATTACTGAATATAGAAGTATTGTAGGTGCCTTACAATATTTGATACTGACAAGGCTTGATATTTCATTTTTGGTTAACAAGGTTTGCCAGTTTCTACATGCTCCAACAACTTCACAATGGACAACTGCAAAAATAATTTTGAGATATGTTCAGGGTACTCTGAAGATTGGACTTACTTTTCAAAAATCTTCATCTAGTCCGCCTAGTGCTTTCTCTGATGCATACTGGACAGGTTGTCTTGATGACAGGAGATCTACAGGAGGTTTTTCTATATTCTTTGAACCAAATTTGATATCTTGGAGTGCTAGAAAGCAAGAAACTGTATCCCGATCAAGTATTGAAGCTGAGTACAAAGCTTTAGCTAATGCCACAGTTGAACTAATATGGGTTGAAGATCTTCTTGGTGAACTTGGAGTTTCACGAAAGGAAAAGCCATGTTTATGGTGTGATAATCTTGGTGCAACATACTTAACGGCAAATCCTCTCTTCCATGCAAGGACTAAACACATTGAAATTGATTTTCACTTTGTTAGAGAAAGAGTTACAAATAAGATGCTTGAGATCAAGTTCATCTCTAGTAAAGACCAAATTACAGATAGGTTTACAAAGACATTACCAGTCAGAGATCTTAATGAGTTTAGACGCAATCTCAACCTTTCACAAGGTTGTGATTAAGGGGGATTGTTAAACAACATGTGTAATGTTATTTCTTGAGTTGTCACGGTATGGAGTAGTACTCCAACCAGACTTCTCCTATATGTAATCTTCTACGATGGGTTTCTCCCTCGTGCATATTAACACGTAATCAATCCGAGTCCAACGCTACCTTCGATCCTAAAAACCTAATAGGACGGTGTCACTATATTTGTGTCTTTTGCTACGAGCGTTTTGCTACCTTAGCATATTATTTTTGCTATGTATTAATTTTTTTTGCTACTTTCGCATAACTTTTTTGCTACAAACAATCTGTACAATTTTGCTACGAGATCTCCGGCGGGAGTATCTGGCGATGTCTCTTTTGCTACAATCGTTTTGTGGTTTTGCTACAATAGCGTAATTTTTTTGCTACGAGGTCTCTAGTGACGTTTTTTCGGCGATGTGTCCGGTGAAGTCGTTTTTCTACATTAGGACATTTTTTCTACAAGATCGTCGACAAACTCTTCGACGAGATCTATTTTTTTCTGGACTGAATCGTTTTCTACTACATGTAGCAAAAACAGGACTATCTGTAAAGCAACACTATTTATAACAAAAGCGAAATGAACGGACAGGAAGAAGATCCGACCGTCGACGTGGACAGATGAGACGGTTGGGGACCGGATGGAAGCGTAGCACTGTCCTTTTCTTTCGTAGTAGTACCATCATATGCAGCAGCTGCTTTCGGTCGGGGTCGGGGAGATGCACCGATCCGTGAACGGGCCGCCGAGCCATGTGCCCACGTACGTACACGCCGGCCAGGGACGGCCAAGTCCTGCGTCTGCATGGACCAGCTGATTAGGGGGCCGCGGCGATGCAAGGCCAGGCAAGTGACATGTACAACCTGTTTATTTGTGCTCCATGCATGCACTTCGCATGCACCTGGTTCTGGTTAGCAATTAAAACAGGGGGATCAGCTACAGCGATGCGGAGGGGTTGCAACTTTCAACCAACCTGCCATCCGCCCGCTTAGAGCATCTCCAGACTCCAGCGGAGGCGCGACTGCACGCTGTAAACCGCCGATAGCATGCGCTCTATCCGGATACAGCGCGTGGAGCTTGTGCGTTTTTCGTCGAAGACGGCAAAACGGCGCTGTAAACTAGAGCACTGAAGCATGCCCTCGTGAGACGCTGTAAACTGGAGCGCTTGGTACCAGCACAAACACCAAACCAACAAAAATATGCATTCAACAAGATCAAACAAAACCCAAAAAATTAACGATAACTTATCTAGTTAATTTATTACAATAAGTTTATCTATACCTAATAATAAAGCAAGCAACGCTTCTGTCAACCAACTTTTTCCTTGGATTCTTTTGCCCTCGCACCAAATCCCATATTACTCACCAGTGCCACCGAAACGTTATTTTTTTTCCACACCGCAGCGACCGACCGCCCCCGATTCTCTTCTCCGCCGCTCGCTCTCCACCTCCAGCTGCCCAATCCGATTTCACCTGCGGCAGTTTCTTCCCCACCGGCGGCAGCTTCTTCTCTAACTTGTCCAATCAGTTATAAAGCCCAAACTAAAAGAATACTCTGTTCGGTTTAAATAGCCTTTAGTAAAGAAGATTCATATGCAAAATTTATATGTGTGATAGGTCCATATAGTTCATCAGTTATAAAGTCCAAGATAAAAGAATATTCAGTTCGGTTTTACTGACCTTTTGTAAAGAAGATTCATATGCAAAATTCATATGCGTGATAGGTCCATATAGTTCATCAGTTATAAAGCCCAAGCTAAAAGAATATTCAGTTCGGTTTTACTGACCTTTAGTAAAGAAGGTTCATATGAAAAATTCATATGTGTGATAGGTCCATATAGTTCATCAGTTATAAAGCCCAAGCTAAAAGAATATTCAGTTCGGTTTTACTAACCTTTAGTAAAGGAGATTCATATGTAAAATTCATATGTGTGATAGGTCCATATAGAAAATTAATATGTTAAGGATGAATATTTAACATAACTTGAACCATATTTAAATTAATTTTACTGGGGTTCCGTAGCAACGCACGGGCTCTGTGCTAGTCATCAATAATATAACAAATAGTTTTACAACATACCAACAAATAGTTTTACAACAATACAATAAATAGTTTTACAACATACCAACAAATAGTTTTACAACAATACAACAAACATAGAAATGATAAAGTAGGACACTAGCTGCTTCCAAACCATTTTCACCACTCCTCGATGTGATCTGTTGAAACTCATCATGTGTTTCATTAGGCCGGATTGAATGATAAGTGGCAATAAACCGTGTCACCCTATGTTGTAATCTACTAACTTGCACGTGCACCCCATCCCATCAATTTATAGTGGTGACCATGATCTACATCTTTTCCACGATCATCCTCTATCATCATATTATGCATGATGACACAAGCATTCATGATATACCAAAGGCACTCTTGGTTCTAAAATCTAGCCGGTCCTCTAACAATAGTAAATTGGGCTTGCAAAATTCCAAATGCTCTCTCCATATTTTTCCTAGCCCCCGTTTGTGCATTGTGAAAGTTAGTTTGTTCTTACTTTTGGGTTTTTTAACCGGCTTTATAAATATTTGCCACCTTGGGTAGATGCCGTCGGTAAGATAGTACGACAGGAAAGACAATCAAAACTGATGAAAAGTACTAGTACTACTAGCAATCAACTTTACCTCAAAAAAAATCAACTTATACACTTTAACATTACTATTAATGGGATGCGCTTCTTTTTTTCGCGGGGTGTCAAAGCCTTGTTCGTCGCATAATTTACTTAACTACCCGGTTGTTTTTACAAATTTGTCCATACTCGTTTATACAATGTTAACGCTGAGGTGCAAAAAATAATATTTCTCAAACCAATTTGGTTTGTCAAAACGTTAGTAATATTATGAAACAAAGAGACGTACTACTACCATTTGTTCCTAGGGTTCATCTCAACATCCAGTGAATTTTTTTAGAGGAAATATCGTGTCAGAGTTGGCATGACCGTTTTTTCAGTAGGCTGCGTGGCGAGATCGTTCATCTTATCGGAGAGAGACGTCACGTCTCCGAATCAAATGTGAGCCATAGTTCACTTGCGTAGGTATGCCGTATGCACGACCGATCGGCCGTTTACATCAAACCTTTATGTGGGAGTGTATGTGTGATTTATGCACGCATGGTCCTGCTGGACAAATGGAATCTCTTGCCAGCTACTGCTGCTACACGCATGCACACAACGACGTTTCATCCACACGATCGATGTTCTTGTGATCGACATGCTCCATTATCCATTTTATCTGATAAAACTCAAAAATCACAAACGGCCGAACACTCGATACTGTTCTGTTTATGTTGCTCACCACATATTTCATATGATAGATGCGGTGCACTTAACTAAACGTGCAATGTAACGATGTGTTTTCCCGGGAAAAAACTATGATGAGGTTATGATAAGGAAATGCCTATAGCCGTCTGCTATTGTATCAGTTGGTTTTCTCTCTCACGCTTTGTATCTTTCTTTCTGCTCGGCCTCCTCCCCACCTCTCTACACGTCGTGCCACCTGCTTCCACGGAGCCCCTTCTCCGTCAACCATACAACACGAAGCTCTCACCTTCCTTGCCGCCGGACTACCTTCGTCCCTCTCCCTCACCAAGACGATGACAAGGTGCAACACACCCACTACTTCTCACACACTAGAACAATGATTGATGATGGAGAGCACACCATGGTATGAGCTCAGATTTGAGAAAGATCCCCACAGGGTACCCGACCCAAGAAGACTAAGATCACAAGTGGATTGGTTTGAGGGTCAGTCGATCTAGCTACAACGAGCTTCCGGTGTGGATGATTCGTTGTCGTCGAGCTCGAATCGATGTATGGCGGTGTCTTCATGGCCGATGGTGGAGGTCAGTTTTCTAGGGAATTTTTTGATCTTGCAAAAGGTGTTTCAAGTGTTTGTTGTGCAAGCACGGGGAAAGTGCTGCAATGATTTTTGTGTGTATGCTATAGAGGCTTTTATCAAATGTTGCAAACGGTATTTGTTGTGATGTTATGTAGGTTGAACACATTTGTTGATACATTAGTTTGTTTGGTTGCAAACGCTAGCACACTTCCCGGTATTTTTACTACTATCAATGGATATTCATTGCATAGGTTGTTTTTTCTACATGGGTGCATTCCAGATGCTGCAATATTTTTTACATGACTTGTACCAACCACGGGAGAAAGTTGCAACCGATGTTGCATGTGTAGAAAAAGTATTACAAGAAAAAATTGTTACGGTGATTGAATGCATAGGATTTATCCACTTGGCGGGAAAGACTGCTGATTTTTCTCCCGATTAAGTAGGCAGAAGGCTAGTGGAGGCTTTACGATAAAAAAATTCAAAAAGTCCTAAGGCCATATATTATATGAAACCATCTCTTACAAGAACATCCATACAAGAGCAACAAATAACACAATTCCTTAAAAAATCAACATTATCTTCCTTCTACATCCCTCGATGGCGCGCCATGAGAAAATCTCGGTGTCGTTCCTATGCCTTCGGTGTAGTAAAGCTCGTGTCGGTGAAATCTTGAAACAAATAGATGCTTCTAAAAGAAGCATCGACCGGGCATTGATAGTATCATAGTACGTGAACACCAATTTGTTGTGACTCCAAATGTAGAATAATGTAGTAAGGGAATTTTCCCCACAAGGATAGCTCGAGGATTTATATCGAACTCTCGGGTAAACAGTAGTTGCACACTTTTCTTTCCTCTTCTAGCAACATGTAAAACAAATATGATTGCCTTGTGTCCCCAATTTCACCAAGTGGTTATGAAGCACAAGGTTTCGTATTAGAATTGCAAATGATTAAATAAAACAACTAAAGCAAATATGCATCAAGTACAGTAAAAATGCAATATGGAAGATAAACTAAATGCAATGCAAGGTTGTCGTGTAATAGTGTTGGTAATAGTGCAAACTATATGAAAGAATTAAACACAAGTGTAGTAGATATTTTTGTATTTTCGGAATAAATGAGCGTTGAAAATAAAGAGAGTTGTACTCCCTCCATTCACAATTAACTTGCATAATGGATTTATTCAAAGTCAACATTTATTAACTTTGATCACATATGTAAAAAAACAGCATTAATAACATAAAATGTATTGTATTAAAATTGACATAAACTATATTTTCATATTACTGCATTAGGAATTATAGATGTTGATATTTTTTCTTATAATGTTGGTCAAACTTTGCAAAGTTTGACTTTGACTAAACCTAGAACGTGAGGTAATTGTGAACCGAGGTAGTAAATGCAAGTAAAATATGTTTCTTATGATTAAAAATGGACTGGTTTCATAGGTTCACTTGTTTACTCTCTCAAACATGGTGGGATAAAAATAGCTTCCCATGAGCATAATATTGATGGATCTTTATTAAGTGTTTAATAAGAATTTATATCAGCATCACGTCGTATATTTGACATGATGCAACACATCTCACTAATAGTTCACTAGTAAGAGAAAACTCCACAAACTAGTATTAATAATAAATAGAGTATTTCCTTTGCTTTAATGGCATTATGTTGATTACATAGTACTACCTCAAAACATATGAGCTCACCTAAGATTGTCACTAGGCAATAATAGAACTTATATTCATTTATCCCTAGTGAGGTAACAGCAGAAAGATAGAAACCATAGTAGGACCCAAACTTTCTATCATTGTCCAGTTCCATATTACCATGTTACTCCATCTAATGCACGTGCTCCCCCTCTAATGTACCATCATGCAAGTTTGATCAATACAAAATAATCAAGAACATGGTACATAATATACATCTACTTATACATCAAACACAATTTGACAATTCCCATCTCAAATATTCAAATCATAAAAACCATAGATCCACCACAAAGGGTTTACATATAGATGGCCATAATCATCGATGACAGCTCATATGGCTCTAGAACAATGATAGCATGACAGAGAGAACAATCTAATTCCACAAACCCATATTCCAAGGATGGACTAATTCCTCTTCATCATGGCGATGATGGATATGTTGTTGGAGAGGATGGAGATGTGTTCTAGCGGTGTTTTCCCCTCCAATTTTTGCAGGATCTCATCTATTTCATGTTCATGTCTGTGTGGAGCACCCTCCTCCAAGATCATGATTAAGGCACTATATATAGGTGTTTTAGGTCAAGAAGAGTCTAGAGGCACGAAGATCGATGACCTCGGGAATTCGAGGTGCTTGGTGGGACCCATGGAACAACCAGGGTATCAGGTCGTTCCATGGGCCTCAACTTCACCCTCCAACTGGACCAGGTGAGGTACAAGTGCTCCGGGTCTTCGTATCAATGAAAAACTTCAGTAGAAAACATTCCATGTCCTTTTGTGTTTGCGAAGGTCCCTGAAAGTCTAAAATACGCAAATAGGGTTTCCCTGTCTGCCGAGTTAAGAGGGATACTTTAGGAAAATCCATGAAATCATTCTAATTCATGATTATAGCATCTAGAATCAATTATGATGGAATATGGAATAATAAAGTACAAAGGTCATATATGCATTTTACATGCATTAGGCATTGGCATAGACCAGAAGATGTCGGCGACCATGATCTTGAGATATCTCCATACCATAGAAGCTACTACCAAGGTGGTCTAGAAGATAATCCCAATTCCATCCAGATGGAGACAGGGGACAAAAACGTTGCAAGTTCCCCAACAAAGCTATATCTGGTTGAGTTTCATCAAGCAGAGGGCGGAAGTTGAGAATACCAATACACTGCGATATCATCGCCTCCATAGGACGCATCTGCCTTAGATAAACATGTATCACGCTGTTGGGGATATGCTATATGGGTATGCTCATAGCATGTCACCAATCCGCCTAACCCGGGTGGCCCATAGTTGGTAGCAAGGCCTATGGCCTGCTGGGCATCCCAGTTAGACGGATCCAGAAGGGAGGCCCATGCTAGATAAAGGAAGGCTTGCAGGAGTCACCGACATACTCAGAGCCTTGGAGTACAAGACACGGAAGACTAGTTCGTGTCGGTATAGGACTCTTTACCTTGTCCGGCAATGACCTTTCCCTATAAACCCTAGGTCTTGGTGCCTTTATAAGCATACATGTGGGAGCCTTTAGGGCACAACCTCTTAGATTGCAGCGTACAACACGCAACACCTCGCACAGCGAACCTCTCTCTATAACTCGGCGTATTGCCATTATAGTGATTTATAGCAGGAGTAGAGTTCCGCCACCGTTATGGGACTTGAACCTGGGTAAGCTGTGTTACCTCGTACCCGCCAACTCTCCGCCTTACCCCATGTCTCTACACACGCACTGTGAGGACCCCTCCATGGCGTACTCGTCAGCAATACCACGATAGTTGGCGCCCACCGTGGGGCAAGAGGCGCTTCGAGCTCTACACCAGGCGAGGTCCAATCTCTTCGCGGGAATCGGCGAACCCGTAGCCATCGGACACGTTCTATTCTCCGGCAACGTCCCGATCGTCCCTCCAGACGAGTTCTGGGTCCCGGCAAAGACGAACCCTACACGCTGCTCCGTCATCCCCGTCAGAGACTGATACATTGCAAATGTATCTATAATTTTTGATGTTCCATGCTTGGTTCTATCCACTTTCTTGTGTTTTGTTCCAACTTTGGAGTACTTTTCATATGATTTATTGGACTAACCTATTAACAAGAGCCACAGTGTCAGCTGCCTGTTTTCTGCTGTTTTTGGTTCCAAGAAAGTTAGAAAATGAATATTCTCGGAATTGGACGGGACAAAAGCCAAAGTGCCTATTTTTCCGGATGTCATCAAGTGCCAGAATACGAGACGGAGAGGAGCCAGAGGGCGGACACACCACCTGGCTGCGCGGCCAGGCCTGGCCCACGCCAGGGGGTGGTGTGGCCAGCCCAGGCACCCCCTCGGCCTCTCCTTCCACCGATATATTACCCTCGAGACGAAAACCCTAAGTGCCTGATCAAAAATCAACGAAAGAGTCTGTAGGTGCCGTCATCTCCATACCTAGATCGGGAGGGATCTGAAGCTCTTCCCGGCACCCTGCTGGAGAGGGGAATTCACCCTGGAGGCTTTCTTCATCACCATGCAATCCTCCGGTGTGATGCGTGAGTAGTTCATCTTTCGACTACGGATCCATGTAGTATCTAGATGGCTGGTTCTCCTCCTTTGTGCTTTCATGTCTAGATCTTGTGAGCTCCGTTCATTATCAAGATCATCTATTTGTAATTCATACATGTTGTGTTTGCGGGGATCCCATGGATATTGAGATGCTATTTCAGATTGATTATTGATTCTATCATGTATTTGTTATTTGTGATCTTGCATGCTGTCCATTGTTAGTAGCTATCTTGGCCAAGTAGATGCTAGCAACTCCAAGAGTTAGTATTTATGCTCGATAGTGGGTTCATGCCTCTGGTAATCTGGGGAAGTGACAGAAATCTCTAAGGTACTAGATGTGTTGTTGCTACTAGGGAGAAAACAACAATCCTTTGTTCATAGAACAATCGTATTGTTTACTTTACACGCAGATCGTAAAGCAATAATCTGTTGCTTGCAACTTAATACTGGAGGGGGTTCAGATGATAACTTGAAGGTGGATTATTAGTCATAGATGCAGTTGGATGGCGGTCTATGTATAATGTTGTAATGCCCAATCAAGTCTCAAAGGAGTCAAGATGATTAGTATATGCATGTATTGCTTTCTCGATGTTTGTCAATTGCCCCACTGTAATTTGTTCACCCAGCATGTTATGTATCTAAGGAGAGCCACCTCTAGTGAACTATGGATCCCGGTCCTTTTCTTTACATACAATCTATAAACTTTTACTGCTTTGTGTTTACTTTCTACAAACTATTACTTCTTTCCATTCGATACGTTTAATCCTTTGTTTTCCGCAAAACACGGTGAGATTGACAACCTCATCGCAAGTTGGGGACAAAGTTCTGTGGTTGTGTTGTGCAGGTCTCCACGTTGCTACTAGCACCGGTAGTGCGCCCTGCCAAAGCTCAGCTAGTAACACCTTTGGGGTGTTTCCTTGCTCCTACTGGTTTGATTAAACCTTGGTTTCATAACTGAGGGAAACTTGCTACTATGCTCATCATACCTTCCTCTTGGGGTTCCCAACGAGCTCTACATCAACACCGCCACCAAGCATTTTTCTGGGCGCCGTGCATTGAGCCATCAAGCATTTTTCTGGCGCTGTTGCCGGGGAGTCAAGGACATCTTCACAAGGGGAGTCACTCATAACAAATCTCTTTACTTTGTTGTTTTTGTTTTTCTTAGTTTCTTTTTTGCTTTGTTTTCTTGTTTTGTTATTCAAAAACACAAAAAAATTAGTTTTACTAGTTTGCTTTCTTCAAAAAAAAAACCAAAAAAATTAGTTCCTATCTTGAGTTGCCACTATGTCTAGCCTTGCTCCAATGACTATGTCACCCGAGGAAATGATTTTCACTTTTAAACAAGGAATTGAGGAAAGTTTTAAGGAAGCTTGGTCTAGAATCTCTGATCTACCTGAAAAAACTGAGCCTAAAATGACTCAAAGTTTGTTCCTTAGCAGTTTTTACCTTGGGATTGCTCTTTGCTATAGATATGCTCTAGATGCTGTTGTGGGAGGAGATTTCCTCCAATGTAATGAGGATGATGCTACTAATTCTATAAAGAAATTGATCCTCACTTACAACATGCCTAGCCAAACTGATATTTCTGTCGCAAAAATATTTGCTAGGTTGAACACTCTTGAGGCAAGCACTACTAGCTTAGAAAGTTGCTATAATACGCTTAAGGAGCATCACAATTATGTTCCAATAAACTCTGAACCATCAAAGTGTTTCCCTATAGTAAAGATTGAGATGAACACTTCAACTTTTCAAGCTCGCTGTGATATCATGTCTGGATTTTGTCTTATGCCCAAAGATATTTATAAATCTCTGAATACTTGGGGGCTCACTGAAGGAGGAAAATAAATATCTCTTGCTAATAATACTACCATATTACCTCTTGGAATAGCTGAAGGAGTGTATACAAAGATCCTTGGGAAAACGATTTCTATTGATTATCTTGTTATTCAATGTGCAGGAAAAGGACAAATTACACTTGGAAGGTCCTTATTAGAACTCCTTGGAGCAATAATAGATGTGGGAAAGGGGACCATGCACCTTTCTTCTCCACCAAACAATCATATTTTCCCCAAGGTTAAGAATAAAATTAAGAGAGGTAAGGGCAAGAAATTTGGTCTTAATGCTTCTTCATTTGAGAACACTTGATTCTTTTTCTTGCTTCTTATGCCTAACTTAAAGGCGTTAAAGAAAAGTACTTACTGGGAGATAACCCAAAAGTTTTAGATGAGTCTTGGAAGTTATTACCTCTGTAATAACCGCTCCTTATCCTTTTTATTTGCGTTTTGTGCCAAGAGTAACCTCTAATGAGAGTGAAGTAATGACTAGGAAAGTTGATGTCCCAAAATAGATTTCTGTGCTTCACCGTAAAAATTCGTGAGAGAGATATGTATGTCGAATTGAGCTGTAATTTTTTTTGCTTCTGCCCCAAGTTGTTATATAACCTTTGTTAGTTTAACACGTTTTGATTTGAGCAACAGAAGGTCTTCGAAAAAATCCGTCTTTACCTGCTGGTCTGTTTTGATAGATTTCTGCCATTTTCTACATTTGCTTCTTGTTGGTTCCTTCTTGAGTTCTTTTGGGGAATTGAGCTTTTTTAGGGAAGTGTTACAGTAGCTAGTGTTCTAATGGAAGTTTATTTGTTGTTAGAACTGAACCTTAAGACTTATTTATCTTGAGTGCACTAATGTTGCTAATAAAGATTGTGTGGAGTTTTGTATGAAGGAAAATTTTCAGGTGTATGGAAGGAATGAGTAATGAGATGAAGGATGGACTAAAGCTCAAGCTTGGGGATTCCACGCGTGTCACCCCAAGAAATATCCAAGAAGTACAAGCGTCAAAGCTTGGGGATGCCCAAGGCATCCCCTTCTTCATCAATAAAAATTCCAGGTTTCTTCCAAACGCTTCATTTTTATTGTTTCATGCATAGTTGTGTTGTTCTTCGAGCGTCTTCTTTTTCGTTTTCATTTTGGTTTTTCGTTTTCTTGGTTTGCTTAGTATTCTGAATAAATTGGTTGGACCCCCTCTTTCATACATTGGTTTGCAAATAGTTTGGTTTGGTTTGGAAAAGAGTAGGAAAGTTTATGCTTATGTGGTAAAAAGAGCTCGTTTTTTACTGTGGCCTATGCTTTGTCATGCCATGCTTGATATTGTTTTGGCTTTATGCTTAGTATTCTTTTCCACAACATGACTTGCTATAAATAATTGAGATTGCTTAATGTGCCTTGGATGAATCATGCGTTGTTTTAGCATATTAAAGCATAGTATAGTGGTATTCTCCTTTGATGCTTTATTTGGGTTGAATTGGCGCATGCTCACACCATGTTATGACTATCGCAAGTCACCATAGCCTTTATGATCCTTTAGTTTTCAACTTGTAGTATCACTTTATGCTTTGATCAATGATGTTTTATCGCTCTGCATGATTATGGCCATTATTTCTCTCTTAGTTTGTCGCTCCTAGTCTTTTGCTAGCCTCCACAACCAAGTATGAGTTCCACTCATGCATCCAACTCCCTAGACCAAGTTATTCCAAAGATTCCACCATACCTACCTACTAGCTTATGCTATTCCAAGTATATTCATCCTTTTGTTTACCTTCCAAATTAAACTTGTTAAAAACTAGTGATTAAAGCTCTCACGAACTTGATGGCACACTTTACTTTATTGCCTCTAATAAACATGAACCATTGGGTCCTTCTTTGTTGCGTATATGCTTGCACTTTATAAGTTGAAATTAGCAAAACCATGTTTCATGGGGAACGCTTTCAACATTGCACTTGTACTTTGTACCCCGTTGATATCATGTTCTTTTGCTTACGGATCCCGGTGGTGTTAAATAAAAGTGGAACTTGTAAGATCATGGAGTTTGTATGTGTGTTAGAGAAACGCCTGGGCCGCTAGCCTAAGCCATGCCTAATCATGGTGGAAACTGGCAGCATCACCATAATGACCACTCTATGAAGCATCCTCAATGAAAACCTATGCAAATAGCAAATAAAAAGATCGCTGAGATGCTCATTGTCTGCTTGCATTGTCATTTTGATTATGGGAAAGCTCCCGTATCATGTGCAAGGGGTACCCCGTTGGCGGTTCTTAATGATACACATATACTTACAATGACAAGAGCTTACTCGTGACTGAAGTTGAGTAGCATGAGGATCGGTCTTTGTAAGTAAGGGGCCTGAGATTTCGGTTTATAACTTGTCCAGCATATCCTCTTAGTTGTGTCACTTTAACCTTAATCACCATAAAGATTCTTATGATAGGGGAAATGAGAGCTGAAAGCTATAAGTACCATAATTTTTGGAAGCTCTTTATGAGACTTGAATCCCTACTTCCTTTTACAAAGGCCTTTCTTCCACCATTATATTGAGTCTCCACCTTCTATCTTTATGCACCTACTTTGAGAGCATAATGGCCATTCTTAGTTCTATGTGCATTGTCCCAAGACTAGTTGATTGATGCATAACTTGATATTTCTTGTTTGAAACTATTGTATCTAGTCACTCTTATGAACTTTGAAGGTGTCCTATGCATTTATATTTGCTACTCTATTGAGGGACAAGCTGAATACTATTATGCTATGTTTTCTTTATGTGAAACAAACAAATGTCTTGCAAAGCATTATTATTCATGAATCTTTTGTTTGTGCCTTTTCATGTTGCATCATAGTTTCTTTGTCTTATTGCTAGAACTTTGTCTTTCATGTTATGATTGAAGTACAATGATCCCAGCTTTGAATGTTTTGCAAATACTTTGATCAAGTCTTTGATGGTGCATGTCACCTCAAAAATTATTCTTTCTTTTTATCACTTACCTACTCGAGGACGAGCAGGAGTTAAGCTTGGGGATGTTGATACATTGCAAATGTATCTATAATTTTTGATGTTCCATGCTTGGTTTTATCCACTTTCTTGTGTTTTGTTCCAACTTTGGAGTACTTTACATATGATTTCTTGGACTAACCTATTAACAAGAGCCACAGTGCCAGTTGCCTGTTTTCTGCTGTTTTTGGTTCCAGGAAACTCAGAAAATGAATATTCTCAGAATTGGACGGGACAAAAGCCAAAGTGCCTATTTTTCCGGATGTCATCAAGTGCCAGAATACGAGACGGGAGGGGCCAGAGCGCGGCCAGAGCACCTGGCCGCCCGGCCAGGCCTAGACCGCGCCAGGGGGTGGTGTGGCCAGCCCAGGCACCCCCTCGGCCTCTCCTTCCGCCTATATATTGCCCTCGGGACGAAAACCCTAAGTTCCCGATCAAAAATCCTCGAAAGAGTATTTAGGCGCCGTCATCTCCATCCCTGGATCGGGAGGGATCTGAATCTCTTCCCGACACCCTGCCGGAGAGGGGAATTCACCCTGGAGGCCTTCTTCGTCACCATGTAAGCCGCTGGTGTGATGCGTGAGTAGTTCATCCTTGGACTACGGATCCATGTAGTAGCTAGATGGCTGGTTCTCCTCCTTTTTGCTTTCATGTCTAGATCTTGTGAGCTCCGTTCATGATCAAGATCATCTATATATAATTCCTACATATTGTGTTTGTGGGGATCCGATGGATATTGAGATGCTATTTCAGATTGATTATTGATTCTATCATGTCTTCGTTATTTGTGATCTTGCATGCTTTCCGTTGTTAGTAGCTATCTTGGCCAAGTAGATGCTAGCAACTCCAAGAGTTAGTATTTATGCTCGATAGTGGGTTCATGCCTCTGGTAATCTGGGGAAGTGACAAAAATCTCTAAGGTACTAGATGTGCTATTGCTACTAGGGAGAAAACAACAATCATTTGTTCATAGAACAATCGTATTGTTTACTTTACACGTAGTTCGTAAAGCAATAATCTGTTGCTTGCAACTTAATACTGGAGGGGGTTTAGATGATAACTTGAAGGTGGATTATTAGTCATAGATGCAGTTGGATGGCGGTCTATGTATAATGTTGTAATGCCCAATCAAGTCTCAAAGGAGTCAAGATGATTAGTATATGCATGTATTGCTTTCTCGATGTTTTTCAATTGCCCTGCTGTAATTTGTTCACCCAGCATGTTATCTATCTAAGGAGAGCCACCTCTAGTGAACTATGGATCCCGATCCTTTTCTTTACATACAATCTATAAACTTTTACTGCTTTGTGTTTACTTTCCGCAAGCTATTACTTCTTTCCATTCGATACATTTAATCCTTTGTTTTCCGCAAAACACGGTGCGATTAACAACCTCATCGCAAGTTGGGGACAAAGTTTTGTTGTTGTGTTGTGCAGGTCTCCACGTTGCTACTAGCACCGGTAGTGCGCCCTGCCAAAGCTCAGCTAGTAACACCTTTGGGATGTTTCCTTTCTCCTACTGGTTCGATTAAACCTTGGTTTCATAACTGAGGGAAACTTGCTGATGTGCTCATCATACCTTCCTCTTGGGGTTCCCAACGAGCTCTACATCAACACCGCCATCAAGCATTTTTCTGGGCACCGTGCATTGAGCCATCAGAGACATCCACATCTTCATCGGAGAAACTGACTCGGGTCCTAGCTCCTAGGAAGTCGGAAAATCGTCAAGGCCCGCATGGACCGCCTATGAGCAGGACACGTTTGTGGAAGGATCTAGGCCATACCTCTCCTTGGAGTATGGTGGCCCAGATCAGGAAATTTCAAGGCCCACCCAAACCGCCCTTGTGCAGGATATAAAGGTGGAAGGACCCCGCAAATCCACTTGGCTTCCCCGAGCGTTAGAGATGCGCAGGTCTCACTTTGTCGGCATCGTCACCATCTTGGATCTGGCTAGATGTGTTCAGAGGGATGGAGAACCTCCTCATGAATACCTCGCCAGATAGATGAGGGTAAAGGAAACCCTAGAGGGAGACCGCACCGACGAGATCATATACCACTTCGTGGAAGGGCTCACACCTGGAACACTCATCCGTCATATCCTCCGAAGGCGGCAAGCCACAGGTCCTCTCACCCTGGATGAGATGGTTGCCATCGTCAATGAGTATGCGGAGGCCAACAAAGAGGCAGAAACGGCGATCGCCATCATGGCCGGAGGAGGAAACAATAACAAAGGATCGCCTCCATCACCCTCCACGTCCTCCATCGCCAACACTGAAGCCAACTCCGACTCCGTCCTTGACGCGCTATACGCCAACCTGAACATGGATGGAGGCAGCTCGGACGCAAACTCAGAGGAATACGACGCTGGTATGAGGGATATCGAGCAGGAGATTGAGAAGGAGGAGCGTGCCGAAAAGACCAACACTTCCCACCAGGTGTTAGTCGCCATTGGGAGCATGATGGAAGAATATGGACATGAACATGATCGTGAGAGAGCTCCGCCCACGCCAGCAGTAACCAGAGCAGCAGCAGCCAAGAAGGCCGTCGAGCCTCCGGCTCCGGCCAAAGCAATGCCTCCTTTAGTTATCCACCTACAACCGATACATGAACTCACCACGACCCCTAGTACGGCCCGACAATCAAACCAGCCACCATCAACGTCTGCAGCTGGCAACCCATTGGCCACACCCGCCGATAAAGCAATTTACGGCGCACTCCTCGTTGAACCTATCACCGTCACCCATATCCGGAACGTTACGGAGCTCGACGAGAAGAGCGCGGAAATCTTGGCGGAGGCCAAGTGCATCGCAGAGCAGGACGCTAAGTTGGACGAAGACATGGATAAGGTGCAGCAATCCATCAAGGAAGCAAGAGCTATGGAGGATGAGTACAAGCAATTGTTGTTAAAGAAAAAGGCAAGGAAGGCACCAACTCACGTCGTTGAAGATCCCGGCGTTTGGTGCAGGTTGGGGTATGAGGGTTCCAAGCCGACAAACCCCACCCCTTATATTGATTTAGAGGGGAGGCAAGTCCTGCCAACTCCCGCCCTCAACATCGCCATCGCCAAAATCCTCCTAGAGCAGGACAGATCGCCAGAAGCAGTTGCTCATGTGTACGACCTCGTCGCCAAGGCATGCAAGCAACAGGAAAAGGCTACCTAGCAGAGGCTTGAGTCCAACCCGGAGCTTTGCCAGTCAACTATGAACAATCGTAGAAGGGCAAAATCTCCCCGTGATGAGGGATCTCGCATAGGATCCACAGAGCAAAGATGGAGGGAGGCACGCAATTGGACTAACGCCATCCCCATATCCTCCGACCACGGAGAAAAGGCGCATCCTCGCCGGTCGCCACCTCCACCGCCATCTCGGTGTGACGAGGAACTAAAGCCACGCCATCGTACGAGCATGCCACCTCCAAGGCGGCCCCAGCCCGGCGTCATTATACGCGACCATGGCGAGCAGCCTTGGTATGCCGGAGAGCACAACGACAACGAATGACACAAGAGCAGGTCCCACAAGGAACCGCCACGTCCGACAAGGAATCGCGACAGGCGTGAGGAGTCGCAGTAGGGACATAGCAAAAAGGCTAACCCACCGCCGCCATCGCCACCTAGCAGCCATCATGGCGGAGGCCATGGAGGATCTCAGAAATCGCACCATAATCCGCCTCCCCATGACGGAAAAGGGAAGCAGCCATAGCCATATGATGCACGATCACGGCTGGACAAGATCCAAGAAGCTCGGGAGCTCCCATACCTTGGGCCACATTGTTTTGGACCAATAATACAGGCCACAACTTACCCCAAGGCCCTCCGAATAGACAAGAGCATCAAGCCCTACAATGGCACAACCAGGCCAGTAACATGGTTACAGGACTACATCGAAGCGATTCACATAGCAGGGGGAAACCCCGACGTCGTTGTCAAGTACCTCCCACTCATGCTGACCGGCACCGCCTGGCAATGGATCGATGACTTGCCGAAGAAATCAATATACAACTGGTTGAACATGCATGAAGCGTTCACCAAAAATTTCTAGGGCACATACAAACGTCCCTAAACTGTCGGAGACCTTCAGTGATGTGTGCAAGAAAAGGATAATACCTCTCGTGCTTACCTCTCTTGCTGGCTGGATATGAAAACTTCATGCGCAAGGGTGCACGATCAGACGGCTATGGCCGCCTTCGTCGACGGTCTGGAAAAGGGAACTTTTCTCCGCCATAAGTTGAAGCGCGAGCAAGACAACAATGAGCTCACCCTCAATGCAATGATTGCCATGGCTAGCGAGTTTTCCGCTGCTGATGACGACGCACGCAGATCACTACCGGCAATAGCAATCCCTACCCAAGCTAGGAAAAACAACAATAACAATAAGCAGAAGAATTCACCCGAAGAGAAGCATGTAACCGACATGGTCGCCATAACGTTCACTGGCAGAGGCGGAGGCGGACAGCATGGACGTGGACGGGGAGCTAGTAGTGGCCAGCAAAGGAGTGATGCTACACCCTCAGCGCCCCGCGTTCCCCAAACATATGAGGAATACCGGGACATGCCATGTTTCGTTCACCTCGACGCCAACGATAAGTCCACCCACACCAACCACCAATGCAAGTTTGTCAATCATCTCAAGAAGGACCCTGAGTCTAGCTACAAGCAAAGTTGGAAAAACAGACCCCACAGAAAAGCAAAAGGGAAGAAGAAGGAAGAAGAGCCCAAGGATTCAAGTTATATGGAACCCAAATCTTCCGACAAGGAAGAGGATAAAGGGAAAAATCCCTTCAAAAAGAAGGCTCCATGTTACTACACTTTCCTTGGCACTCCCACGACGTCAAGTTCTCCGACCTTCTCGCTCAAGTCCGCCTTCGCGACGAGAGGATTAGGGCTGGCGAGCTTCCAACAGCCCTAGTGATCCCTCTTACTCTTGCCGAGAAGGTGGCAGTTGAAGTGAATGCGGGTTTAGATAAACTCACCCGCGAGCAATATGTAAGTCAGAATTCCAACTCTTGTTTTTACATTATGTTATATCATATCCTCTAGCCCCCAAGCATGAAGTAGGATACATAATCCGGTTTTATGCTTTCATTAGGATGCCAAAGAATAAACTAGTGTAGCCCCAAGGCTCGTGCTAATATTTAGCAAAAAATATTAGCCCGAGTCTTAAGTAGCTTTCTGACTTTGGGTATTCTGACTTACAGAAAGTATGTTCCTATAACCAGGAATTACTGACCAATGTCTGCAATAAGCGGAGAGAGATCAAGGCTCTCCGGCTTAAATATTCCGAACTTAAAGTAGCCAAGGATGAAGCCGAATGTAAACATTCCGAGATTCAAACCTTGTATTTTGCTTTTTCAATGTCGAATTTTTCTGAACTGTTGTTCTTTTTTGACTTACAGCGCTGGTGAAACAATCCATCACTATGATTGAAGAGGCCGAGAACCTCAAGACCCAGGTGGTGGAGAACAAGGGACTTCGCCAAGAGCTGGATAAGCTCAAGGCGGATCATGAAAGGAGCATAGCTCAAGTCCTGGAATCCTCCTCCATGGCCACTGAAGAGCGTGATCGCAAGATCGCTGCTCAAGATAACATTATCTTAGACCTCAAGAATGAGCTTGGCAGAGAGAAGGACATCTCCTAGGCGCTCTGGGCTGAACTCCAGAGTCTCCGGCAGGAGAAGACCAAGATTGACGACGTCATTCTTGGTACGTTCCATCTGTCTGACTTATCATTTCTTCGACTTTCATCAATGTCGGATTTTGCTTGACTTGTTTTGTGTATAGGTCCTCTGAACTTGACTGACTCTTCCTCCTCCGAGCCCCGCACCCACCGGCTTACCCAAGTCGGTGATCTTCTTCATGACTTCCGCCAGTCCCTTGAGGACATTGGCGAGTCTCTCAGGATTCCGGACATGCCAAGCATGTCGGATTTTCAGGTGCGGGACAAGGCCAAGGAGATGCCACAGCTTGTTCAAGACTGGAATATGTTCTACGCGCAGACTGCTACGCAGAATGCTCTCACCATAGTCATGAGCCACCATGGAAACATGGAGATATGGCAAGTGACCAGAGGGTACTACAAGGTAGACGAAGACGACCAGGAGCAGGACCTTCAAGCCACCATGCACTCCTGCGCCGGATACGGGTGTCACGTAGCTGATCTGACCAGCTACGAGATCCCCTTCTTCACCCACGTAGCTACTCCTCCACCTCCTCCAGAAGAAACCGAAGAAGTTTCCGACGATGAACGGACCACCTCAGATCCGGACATCTCGGAACGATATCAAGGCGGAGTAACCAGCGAGCCAGTAGCTCCTTCATCTCCTCCTGCAGAATAGACCAGAAAATTATGTATTATTCCGGAAAGAAGATGATGCGTTTTGTAAATAGTAAGTACTATTTGACTTTGCTAGTGCTAAGCTTGTGATCTATTCAGCACTTTTGGCTTTGTTTTTTTTGTGTGCTTGAAATTTTTTCATAAGCACTTGAATTTTTTCGCCTCTACTTATCATTTATCTAGCTTTCCGCCTTGTCCCTTTCGTGAGCTGGCTAAACCTTCAGCCAGAAACTTTGCCGAGCAACGGAGCTCACTTGCTAAACCAGTTTAAACTCGGAAACAAAGCCGGCTTCCAGTACCAACAATTCACTGCTCGCAAAATACCCGCATCCAGCAATCAGACAAATAACCAAAGAAAAGACTAGAAATTTTAGAGTTATACCCGAAGGCAGCAGTTTTAGAATCGGAAATCTGAACCAGAACGAACATGAGCATAAAGTACTTTTAAGAATTCTGGAATTTTCGACTATAACATGATCATTTGGAAATAAGATGGTAAAAACTTCTCAGAAAACTTGAGGCAACCAAAACTTTTATTTCTCAAAGAACATGTACATATATATGATTACAAAGAAGGATAAACTAAGAATAAAAGGGACGTAGCTGAGCAATATTCCACGGTCTGTCTAACTCATCCGGATTTGTACTGCCTCCAGCTCTCTTTCTCTTCTTAGTAGCAAGTCTTTCTTTGACTGGCCTCATGTCAGTTAAGTAGTACGATCCATTGTGCAATACTCGACTAAATAAAAAGGGCCCTTCCCATACTAGGGAAAGTTTGTGCTTTCTTTGTTGCACAAGCCGGAGAACCAAATCACCTTTATTGAAAGATTTGTTTCGGACTCTCTGGCTATGATACTTGTGTAACTTCTGCTGATAGGCTGTAGATCTTATTTCAGCAATGACGCGAACTTCTTCGACTAAATCGAGATCATTTTGTCGAGAAATCTCGGCATCCTCTTCGGTATACGCGGTCATTCTAGGAGAAGTATGAATTAAATCACTAGGAAGAACTGCTTCTGTGCCATAGACCAAGAAGAAAGGTGTGTATCCTGTTGACCTGTTCGGAGTTGTTCGTAAACTCCAAATTACAGAGGGTAATTCCTCTGCCCAAGCCCCCGCAGCACGTCGTAGTGGTGCTTCGAGTCTCGGTTTCAGGCCTTGTAAGATTAAACCATTAGCTCTTTCGACTTGTCTGTTAGCCTTTGGATGTGCGACTGACGCAATGTCAAGCCGGATATTTTGCTCGTCGCAGAATTTAGCCAATTCTCCCATGGAAAAGTTACTCCCGTTGTCCGTGATAATGTTATGCGGATAACCATACCGGATTATAACATCCTCGACAAATCTTTTGGCTGTTGCTCCATCACAACTAGTGACAGGTTTAGCCTCAATCCATTTGGTGAATTTATCCACCATCACTAAGAGGTGAGTAAATCCACTTGGAGCTCGTTTAAATAGTCCTACCATATCAAGCCCCCAGACCGCAAAGGGCCATGTTATAGGTATTGCTCGCAGCTGATCAGCTGGAACATGAGCTTGCTTGGCGTATTTTTGGCAGCCTTTGCACGTCTTGACTAATCGTTCGGCATCTGCCTGAGCTGTAAGCCAGAAAAATCAGTGTCTAAAAGCTTTTGCCACTAAACATTTGGCTGCAGTGTGGTGACCGCACTCGCCTTCGTGGATTTCCCTTAAGATTTCCACTCCTTCCGGAGATACACAACGCTGAAAGACCCTAGAAACACTCCGTTTATGGAGCTCACCTTTAACAATAGTATAGGATTTTGCTCGTCGGATGATCTGCCGGGTCAGCACCTCGTCTTCGGGTAATTTGCCATCTACCAAATAATCGAGGTAGAGTTGAGTCCAGCTTGGAATTACAGCCAGAACTGCTATCAAAGGTGAGTCGGATTTGGTCGGATATTCCTCATCTACTCCCTTTATCGAGGGGACTTTGAGGTGCTCTAAAAAAGCACCATCCGGGACCTCTTTCGACGCAGAGCCTATGCGAGATAGTGCATCTGCTTCCTCAGTTTCTGCTCGAGGGATGTGTTGAACTTCAAACCCTTCGAACGATTTAGATAGATCATCCACGACAGCTTTATATGCTGCCATGTGTTTATTTGCATTACAAATATCCGAGACTTGCTGAGCAACAAGATCCGAATCTCCGTAACACATCAAACGTCCGATGCCAATATCCTTAGCAATCCGGATTCCATGCAGCAGTGCTTCATACTCGGCAATGTTGTTTGTCGCTGTGAAGTGGATCTGCAACACGTATAAAAGTTTGTCTCCTTGGGGTGATTTGAGCACCACGCCAGCCCCCGAACCCCCTCGAGCCTTAGACCCATCAAAAAAGAGGGTCCAATATTCCGACTCAGGGAGGATCATGTTCTCCTTTGTCTCGGTCCAATAAGCGAGAAAGTCAGCAAGGATCTGGGATTTGATTGCTGTCCGAGGTTTATACTCAATATCAAAAGCTAAGAGCTCTATTCCCCATTTGGCAACGGATCCTGTGGCGTCACTATTATTGATTATGTCTCTCATGGGAGCTTTGCTCACCACGGTAATTGGATGCTCCTGAAAATAGTGTCGCAACTTACGAGATGCTAGAAAAACGCCGTAAGCCAACTTTTGATAATGCGGATACCGTTGTTTGGACTCTGTTAAGACCTCGCTGACAAAGTACGTCGGACGTTGCACCTGGTGTTCCTGATTTTCCTCTAGTCTCTCCACCACCATGACGATACTGACAACCTTATTTGTCGCAGCAATGTAATGTTGGAGATATGCCCAAGAGGCAATAATAAAAGTGATTATTATTATATCTTTGTGTTTATGATGAATGTTTACATCCCATGCTATAATTGTATTATTAGGAAACACTAATACATGTGTGTTTTGTAAACATAAGAGAGTCCCTATTAAGCCTCTTGTTGAACTAGCTTGTTGATTAATTGATGATCATGGTTTCCTAATCATGGACATCAGGATGTGATTAATAACAAGGTTATATCATTGGGAGAATGATGTGATGGACACACACCCATAGTAAGCGTAGCATAAGATCAAGTCATTAAGTTCGTATTGCAGTAAGCTTTAAAATACATAGTAACCTATTCCTTCGACCATGAGGTTATGTTAATCACCATCACCGGATGGATACTTTGATGACATCAAACGCCGCTTCGTAACTGGGTGGTTATAAAAGTGTCATTGGGTATTCTGAAAGTATGTGTTGAAGCGCATGAACCAAGATTGGGATTTGTCCATCCATATGTCGGATAGATATGCTCTGGGCCCTCTCGGTGGAATGTCATCTAGTTAGCTTGCAAGCACGTGACTGGGTCACAAGGGATGACATATCACGGAACGAGTAAAGAGTACTTATCAGTAACGAGGTAGAACTAGGTATGGAGATACCAACGATCAAACCTCGGATAAGTATAGTGTCGCGAGACAAAGGGAATTAGTTTCATATGTAAGTGGTTCAATCGATCGCAAAGTCATCGTTGAGTATGTGGGAGCCATTATGGATCTCCAGGTCCCGCTGATGGTTATTGATAGGAGATGTGTCTCTATCATGTCTACATATTCACGAACCGTAGGGTGACACACTTAAGGTTCGAAGTTGTTTTAAGTAGATATGGAATGTGCGTTGGGGACCGAATGTTGTCGGAGTCTCGGATTGGATTCGGGACATCACGAGGAGATCCGGAATGGTCCGGAGAGTAAGATTCATATATAGGGAATCATTTTTATGAGTTAGGAAATGTTCCGGAGTGTTTGTATGAGGATTCTAGAAGGTTTCGGAATGTTCCGGAAGGTTCTAGAAGATATCTTGGAGTTTGCTTGAAAATCAAGATAGGGATCAAGGAGTCCTGGTGGGTCAAGATACGGAGTCGTGGGGGAGGAGGACTCCTCCCCCCACCTCCAATCCGCTGGCCTACAAGGGAGGGGAGTCCTACAAGGACTCCCCCTCCCTAGGCGCCTCCCTTCTTTAAATAGAGGGGCAGGGGCGCCCCCTCCTCCCCTGCTCCCATAACACCCAATCTCTGCCGCCTCTCTCCTCCACCATCTTCTGCACAGGCATAGGCGAAGCCCTGCAGAATTCTCTACTCCACCACCACCACCACGCCGTCGTGCTGCTGGGATTCCGTGGAGAAGATCTACTACCTCTGCTGGTCGCTGGAACGGGGAGAGGAAGGTCTGCTTCGACTCCGCACGTGTGACCGACTGCGGAAGCGCTGCCAAAACGCGGCGCCGGAAGGATCGTCTACTTGACCAACGGCGGAAGCGCTGCTGGAACGCGACGCCGGAAGGATCGTCGACACGATCTTGAGATCGGCAAGTGATCGACTACATCAACCACGAGATCTAATCTTGTTAACGCTTTCGGATCTACGAGGGTTAGTTCCTATCTATCTCGTTGCTCATGTCTAATAGATTAGATCTTGGCTTTTATCTGGATTAGATCTAGGTTTTGTTCGTTCTTGCGGTAGAAATTTTTTGTTTTCCATGCTACGAACCCATCAGTGGTGTCAGAGCCGTATCTATGCGTAGATCTGTTGCATGAGTAGAACACAATGTTTTTGTGGGCGTTGATGCTTTCGTTGTCGGTGTCTTAGCGTGTACTTTGCATCTTGCGGCATGGTGGGATGAAGCGGCTCGGGCTAACATTACATGTCATCACACATGAGACTTGCTCCACGCTTGACGTGCAACTTGCTTTGCACAAGTGGCTTTGTGGGTGTCTGTCTCTCCCACCATAGTTAAGATTCAATTTACAATGAGCATCTTGACAACACTTGTATCAACGTTGTGGTCCTTGTTCGTAGGTAAGATCGGTCTTATGCGAAAGCCCCAAACCACGTAAAACATGCAAAGAAAATTAGAGGCGTCTAACTTGTTTTTGCAGGGGTTTTGTGATGTGATATGGCCAACTTGTGATTGTGATTGTATTTGATGTATGCAATGATCCTTGTTCTAATATGGCAACCGGCAGGAGCCTAATGGTTGTCTTTAATTCTGTTAAGACCTGCGTGTCTATTCATCTTGTAATAGCTTTATTCCAAGTAGTTGTAATAGTTGCTGGTGATGATGGACAACCATGAAGCGGCGCCACTGACCTTGACGCAATGCTGGTGATGATGGAGATCATGTTCGTGCTTTGGAGATGGAGATCAAAGGCGCCAGAAGAAAGGGCCATATCATATCACACTAATTATGAATTGCCTGTGATGTTAATCCTTTATGCATCTTGTATTGCTTAGATCGCGACGGTAGCATTATAAGATGATCCCTCTCACTAAATATCAAGTAATAAAGTGTTCACCCTTAGTTGGCACCGTTGCTAAGACTCGTCGTTTCGAAGCATCTCGTGATGATCGGATGTGATAGATTCTACGTGTGCATACAACGGGTGCAAGCCAGATTTGCACATGTGGAAACTAAGGTTGTATTGACGAGCCTAGCATGTACAGACATGGTCTCGGAACACGGAATACCGAAAGGTAGAGCATGAGTCATATAATTGATATGATGAACATGAAGATTGTTCGCCGATGAAACTACATCTTCTCTCGTGAAGATCGGACTTGGTGTATTGGACTTGGTTCGTGTAATCACTAAGACAATGTGAGGGATGTTGTTTTGAGTGGGAGTTCACCTAGTTAGTTTTAATAATTAAATTTGAACTCAATTTGTCATAAACTTAGTCTAAACTACTTGCAAATTGTTGTAGATTATGGCGACCCCCTCCATCAATTTCAATGCGTTCCTAGAGAAAGAAAAGCTTAAAAACAATGGAAGCAATTTCACGGACTGGTTCCGTGGACTGAAGATCGTCCTCAGGGCTGGTCAGTTGATCTATGTGCTCGATGCACCGCTAGGTGACCCACCTGCAGATAATGCCACCGATGACGAAAAGAATGTTTTTGCCACTCGGAAGAATCATTACTCCACAGTTCAATGTGCCATCCTGTATGGTTTAGAAGCGGAGCTCCAATAGCGTTTTGAGCACCACGACCCGTTCGAGATCATTAAGGAGCTCAGGCTAATTTTTGAGACTCGCGCGGCCATGGAGAGCTATGAGGCCTCCGAGAAATTCTTTAACTGTAAGATGGAAGAGGGAAGCTCCGTTAGCGAGCACGTGCTCACCATGTCTGGGTACGCTAAGAAGCTCCAAGAGTTGGGAATATCGATCCCTAATGAATTGGGGATTCACCGTCTCCTCCAATCACTGCCACCAAGTTATAAGAACTTTGACTACAACATGCACTGCATGAACAAGACGTTGCCTGAACTGTCGTCCATGCTAAAAACTGCTGAAGTGGAGATAAAGAAGGAGCAACAAGTGTTAATGGTCAATAATACGACCAATTTCAAGAAACGGGGCAAGCCTAAGAACAAGGGCAACTTCAAGAAGGACGGCAAGAAAGCTGCCGCACCTGCTAAGAAGCCCAAGGCTGGTCCTAATCCTGAAACTGAGTGCTTCTACTGCAAGGGTGCTGGTCACTGGAAGCGTAACTGCCCCAAGTACCTGGCGGATCTGAAGAACGGCAACATCAAGAAGAAAGGTATATTAGATATATGTGTTATAGATGTGTATCTTACTAGTAATCGTAGTAGTGCCTGGGTATTTGATACTGGTTCGGTTGCTCATATTTGTAACTCGAAACAGGAGCTACGGAATAAACGAAGACTGGCAAGAGACGAGGTGACGATGCGCGTTGGAAATGGCTCCAAGGTTGATGTGATCGCCGTCGGCACGCTCCCTCTACATCTACCTTCGGGATTAGTTTTAAATTTAAATTATTGTTATTTGGTGCCTGCGTTAAGCATGAACATTATATCTGGATCCTGTTTATTACGAGACGGTTACTCTTTTAAGTCTGAGAATAAAGGTTGTTCGATTTATATGAGTAATATCTTTTATGGTAATGCACCTGAGATGAATGGTTTATTCTTACTGAATCTCGATAGTAGTGATACACATGTTCACAACATAGATGCTAAATGAATTAAATTGAATGATAATTCTACATACATGTGGCACTGTCGTCTTGGTCACATTGGAGTGAAGCGTATGAAGAAACTCCATTCTGATGGACTTCTTGAATCACTTGATTTTGAATCACTTGAAAGATGCGAAGCATGTCTAATGGGAAAAATGACTAAGACTCCATTCTCTGGTACAATGGAGCGAGCTACAGACTTATTGGGAATAATACATACCGATGTGTGCGGTCCAATGAGTGTAGCATCGTGTGGTGGATATCGTTATGTTCTCACTTTCACGGATGACTTGAGTAGATATGAGTATGTCTACTTTATGAAACATAAGTCCGAAACTTTCGAGAAGTTTAAGGAATTTCAAAGTGAAGTGGAAAATCATCGTAACAAGAAGATTAAGTTTCTGCATTCTGATCGCGGAGGTGAATATCTGAGTTATGAGTTTGGCATGCATTTAAAGAAATGTGGAATACTTTCGCAATTGACACCGCCGGGAACACCACAGCGCAATGGTGTGTCCGAACGTCGTAATCGAACTCTCTTAGATATGGTTCGATCAATGATGTCTCTTACAGATTTACCGTTATCATTTTGGGGCTATGCTTTAGAGAAAGCCGCATTCACTTTAAATAGGGCACCATCTAAATCCCTAGAAACGACACCGTACGAATTGTGGTTTGGTAAGAAACCTAAGTTGTCGTTCCTTAAAGTTTGGGGTTGCGAGGCATATGTAAAGAAGTTACAACCTGATAAGCTAGAACCCAAAGCGGAGAAATGCGTCTTCATAGGATACCCTAAAGAAACAATTGGGTATACCTTCTATCATAGATCCGAAGGCAAAGTTTTTGTTGCAAAGAATGGATCCTTTCTTGAGAAGGAGTTTCTCTCGAAAGAGGTGACTGGAAGGAAAGTAGAACTCGATGAGATTATTGAACCTTCTCTCGGATTTGAGAGTAGCGCAGCACCAGAAGATGTTTTTGTGCCGCCTGCACCGATTGGAGAGGAAGCTAATGATAATGATCATGAAACTTCAAATGAAGTTACTACTGAACCACGCGGGTCAACGAGGGTTCGTACCACTCCTGATTGGTATGAATCTGCCTTGAACGTCATGTTAGTGGACAACGCTGATGACCCTGCGACATATGAAGAAGCTATGGTGAGCCCAGATTCCGACAAATGGCTAGAAGCCATGAAATCCGAAATGGGATCCATGTACGAAAACCAAGTGTGGACTTTGGTGGACTTACCGAATGGCCGTAAGGCTGTCGAGAACAAATGGATTTTCAAGAGAAAAAATAGATGCCGATGGTAATGTTACCGTCTATAAAGCTCGACTTGTCGCGAAAGGGTTCCGACAAATTCAAGGAGTTGACTATGATGAGACTTTCTCACCAGTAGCGAAGCTAAAGTCTGTGAGGATTTTTTTAGCAATTGCTGCACATTTCGATTATGAGATTTGGCAGATGGATGTCAAAATGGCGTTCCTTAATGGTGACATTGAGGAAGAGTTGTATATGGTACAACCCAAGGGTTTTGTCGATCCTAAAGATGCTGACAAGGTATGCAAGCTTCAACGCTCCATTTATGGGATGAAGCAAGCATCCCGGAGTTGGAATCAACGTTTTGATAAAGTAATCAAAAACTTTGGATTTATACAAACTTATGGAGAAGCTTGTATTTACAAGAAAGTGAGTGGGAGCTCTGTAGCATTCCTAGTACTATATGTAGATGACATATTGTTGATTGGGAATGATATAGAACTTCTTAATAGTGTCAAAACCTATTTGAATAATAGTTTTTCAATGAAGGATCTTGGCGAAGTGGCATATATTCTAGGCATCAAGATTTACAAAGATAGATCAAGACGCCTAATAGGGCTTTCACAAAGTACATACTTGGACAAAGTTCTAAAGAAGTTTAGAATGGAAGATAGCAAGAAAGGGTTCGTGCCCATGTTGTCAGGTAAGACCTTGAGTAAAACTCAAAGTCCAGCTACGGCAGAAGATAGAGAGAAAATGAATAAAATTCCCTATGCCTCGACCATAGGTTCTATCATGTAGGCCATGCTGTGTACAAGACCGGATATAGCACATGCTGTTAGTTTGACTAGCAGATATCAAAGTGATCCTGGAATGGAGCACTAGACAGCGGTAAAAAATATCCTAAAGCACCTAAATAGGACTAAGGATATGGTTCTTTCTTATGGAGGTGATGAACAGCTTGTTGTAAATGGTTACACCGATGCTAGTTGGAACACCGATCCGGATGACTCGAAGTCACAATCAGGATACGTATTTATTTTGAATGGTGCTGCAATGAGCTGGAGGAGTGCGAAGCAAAGCATTGTGGTGAAATCTTCAACTGAATCGCAATACATAGCTACTTCGGAGGCTGCACAAGAAGCCGTTTGGATGAAGGAATTCATTACTGAACTCGGCGTGGTTCCCAGTGCGTTGGACCCGATGGCCATCTACTGTGACAACACAGGTGCCATAGCTAATGCGCAGGAGCCAAGGTCACATAGCAAGCTGAAGCACATCAAGCTACGTTTCCACGCTATTCGCGAGTATGTCCGAGATGGTGACATAAAGATTTGCAAAGTACACACTGATCTGAATGTGGCAGATCCGTTGACTAAACCTCTCCCTAGGACAAAGCATGACCAACACCAAAACACCATGGGTGTTCGGTATATTACCATGTAATCTAGATTATTGACTCTAGTGCAAGTGGGAGACTGTTGGAGATATGCCCAAGAGGCAATAATAAAAGTGATTATTATTATATCTTTGTGTTTATGATGAATGTTTACATCCCATGCTATAATTGTATTATTAGGAAACAGTAATACATGTGTGTTTTGTAAACATAAGAGAGTCCCTAGTAAGCCTCTTGTTGAACTAGCTTGTTGATTAATTGATTATCATGGACATCACGATGTGATTAATAACAAGGTTATATCATTGGGAGAATGATGTGATGGACACACACCCATAGTAAGCGTAGCATAAGATCAAGTCATTAAGTTCGTATTGGAGTAAGCTTTAAAATACATTGTAACCTATTCCTTCGACCATGAGGTTATGTTAATCACCATCATCGGATGGATACTTTGATGACATCAAACGCCGCTTCATAACTGGGTGGTTATAAAAGTGTCATTGGGTATTCTGAAAGTATGTGTTTAAGCGCATGAACCAAGATTGGGATTTGTCCATCCATATGACGGATAGATATGCTCTGGGCCCTCTCGATGGAATGTCATCTAGTTAGCTTGCAAGCATGTGACTGGGTCACAAGGGATGACATATCACGGAACGAGTAAAGAGTACTTATCAGTAACGAGGTAGAACTAGGTATGGAGATACCGATGATCAAACCTCGGATAAGTATAGTGTCGCGAGACAAAGGGAATTAGTTTCATATGTAAGTGGTTCAATCGATCGCAAAGTCATCGTTGAGTATGTGGGAGCCATTATGGATCTCCAGGTCCCGCTGATGGTTATTGATAGGAGATGTGTCTCTATCATGTCTACATATTCACGAACCGTAGGGTGATACACTTAAGGTTCGAAGTTGTTTTAATTAGATATGGAATGTGCGTTCGAGACCGAATGTTGTTCGGAGTCTCGGATTGGATTTGGGACATCAGGAGGAGATCCGGAATGGTCCGGAGAGTAAGATTCATATATAGGGAATCATTTTATGAGTTAGGAAATGTTCCGGAGTGTTTGTATGAGGATTCTAGAAGGTTTCGGAATGTTCCGGAAGGTTCTAGAAGATATCTTGGAGTTTGCTTGAAAATCAAGATAGGGATCAAGGAGTCCTGGTGGGTCAAGATACGGAGTCGTGGGGGAGGAGGACTCCTCCCCCCACCTCCAATCCGCCGGCCTACAAGGGAGGGGAGTCCTACAAGGACTCCCCCTCCCTAGGCGCCTCCCTTCTTTAAATAGAGGGGCAGGGGCGCCCCCTCCTCCCCTGCTCCCATAACACCCAATCTCTGCCGCCTCTCTCCTCCACCATCTTCTGCACAGGCATAGGCGAAGCCCTGCAGAATTCTCTACTATCTCCGCCCCTCGCTGGAACGGGGAGAGGAAGGTCTGCTTCGACTCCGCACGTGTGACCGACTGCGGAAGCGCTGCCGAAACGCGGCGCCGGAAGGATCGTCTACTTGACCAACGGCGGAAGCGCTGCTGGAACGCGACGCCGGAAGGATCGTCCACACGATCTTGAGATCGGCAAGTGATCGACTACATCAACCACGAGATCTAATCTCGTTAACGCTTTCGGATCTACGAGGGTTAGTTCCTATCTATCTCGTTGCTCATGTCTAATAGATTAGATCTTGGCTTTTATCTGGATTAGATCTAGGTTTTGTTTGTTCTTGCGGTAGAATTTTTTTGTTTTCCATGCTACGAACCCATCATGTAAAGCAACATCGGTTCCTGAGGTTCCGGCGCTGCAAGGATAGGAGCAGATGAGAGTACTCTTTTCAGATCTTGTAGTGCGGCTTCGGCTTCGTCAGTCTAGACAAAATCCTTGGTCTTTTTCAGGAGTTTATACAATGGTGCGGCTCTTTCACCAAGCCGGCTTACAAATCGACTGACCGCAGCAATGGAACCAGTTAATCTTTGTACGTCCTTCAGGCGAGTTGGCCTGGAAATGTTGAGTATAGCCTTAATTTTGTCCCGGTTCACCTCTATGCCTCTTTGAGACACGATGAAACCTAACAATTTTCCGGCTGGTATTCCAAAGAAGCATTTCTTCAGGTTAAGCATGATGTTGTATTTTCGTAGATTGGCGAACGTCTCCTCCAAGATGGAAATCAACATTTCCTTCTTTTTGGACATGACCGCGATATCATCCACGTATGCATGTACATTGCGTCCGAGTTGGTCATGGAGGCAACGCTGCATCGTGCGCTGGTACGTAGCTCCTGCGTTCTTCAGCCCAAAGGGCATTGCAACAAAACAGAAGGTTCCGAAGGGTGTTATGAATGAAGTTTTGACTTTGTCAGATTCCTTCATCCGGATTTGGTGATAACCGGAATATGCGTCGAGAAAACAGAGGAGTTCCGAGCCTGTCGTAGAATCGATGACTTGATCAATTCTAGGCAGAGCGAACGGATCTTTTGGACAAGCCTTGTTCAAGGAAGTATAATCAACACACATCCTTAAATCAGTGGTGTCCTTTTGAGGGACCATTACAGGATTGGCCGACCACTCAGTGTGGATGACCTCTTCTATGAATCCGGCTAACTCGAGCCGTGCTAGTTCCTTAGCTATTGCCTTACGCTTTTCATCGCCAAACCGTCGTAAGGACTGTTTGATGGGTTCAGCATTCGGGTTTACATTTAGAGAGTGCTCGGCAAGTTCCCTAGGTACTCCGGTCATGTCAGCTGGCTGCCATGCGAAGATATCTTGATTTGCTTGGAGGAACTTGACGAGCGGTCTTTCCTATGCGCTACTTAGGCCTACACCTATCTGGGTCACCTTGGAGGGGTCATCATCCTTTAACGGCGTCGTCTTCGTCTCTTCTGATGCCTTGAACTCCGGATTTGGCTTTGTCACCTCCTTCTTCATTGCGGGCATCTCGGACGGATCTATGCTCTTCTTGATCTCCTGGTACTCCTGGGCGTGTAGCACGGCTTCGGCAAAGGCGGCATTTCCATCCTCGCACTCTCGCGCTTTCTTCGGGTCTCCCCTGATGGTGATCACGCCATTGGGACCTGGAATTTTCATCATATTGTAAATGTAACACGGACGAGCCATAAAAGCCCAGTAAGCCGGACGTCCGAATATAGCGTGGTATGCGCTCTTGAACGGGACCACTTCGAAGGAAAGTGCCTCCGTCCGATAATTCTTTGGTGTTCCAAAGGTAACATCCAAAGTGATCTCTCCCAAGGAATTAGCTTGTCTTCCTAGGACAACTCCGGGATCACAGAGCTATGGTTCAGCTGTGTTTCCGAGAACTTCATCCGGAGTAGCGTTTCGACATAGAGAATATTGATGCTGCTACCACCGTCCATGAGGGTCTTGGAGAAACCATAATCATCAATAAGTGGAATGACGATTAAGGCGTATTTTCCTTGCTTGTGTAGCTTAGGTGGATGATCAGCGCGGTCAAATGTGATTGCCACCTCCGACTATTCTAGATATTGAGGGACAGCCGGAACTATTGCATTGAGCTCGTGGAGAACTTCTTTGTTGACCTTTGCTGGTTGAGATCCAAGGAAGGTGACATAAGTGTCCTTCTTGGTGGGAAAAGTTTTCTTCCCTTCCAACTTGGGATTTGAAGCATCAGCTTCCTCCATGTCAGAATCTTCCTTGGTCTCCTTGTCTTTTTCGGGATTTTTCTTTCCCTTATTCCGCTTAGCTTCGTAGCCCACGGTATCATCTCTCTTGATGTCGTCATTAAAACGACATTCAGCGTTGGTGTGGGACGAGCCCCCATTGGCGTCCAAGTGATGCACACATGGGTTATTGGCAATGTCAGCCCAAGTGTAGGTTTTGCCTGGTTGTTTCTCTCCTCTACCTTGGACTCTTGATGTCCCACGGCCACGCCCGCGGCCTCCGCCACGTCCTCCTCGTCCTCCAGACCCGGAAACGGTAGTGACCACTGCTGTTTCCCTGTTGGGTTTTTCTTCCAAGGTATTTTTGCGTTTCTGAGCTTGTTGCTTTGGTTGTTTTGCCGACTGAGGCACAGCCAGGACATTGAGTAATCCCTCTGCATCGTCGTCGGCATCTACATACTTGCTCGCTGTTTCTATCATCTCTCCAAAATCAGTAACCTTGTCACACTTCAAGCGATGGCACAGTAAACCAATAGGAAGACCTGTGATGAAAGCTTCAATCGCAGTTTGATCATTTACTCCTTCGCAGGAGTTCTTGGTGTCGATCCATCATCCGAGGTAATCCCGGCAAGTTTCTCCGGCTTTCTGGGTGCAACGCTGTAGGTCTCCAACCATACAGGGCCTCCGATATGTGCCTTCAAAATTCCGAAAGAATGCACTTTGCAAGTCATACCAGTTATGGATGGTGTTTGCCGGAAGTTCATTGAGCCATGATCGTGCCGTCTTCCGCAACATAAGTGGGAGATATCAGGTTGCGACCAGGCTGTTTCCACCTTTAGCAATGCAGCAAGCTTGGAAGAAGTCCTGTAACTAGGTGTCTGGCCGAGCAATGCCGTCGTAGGCTTGGATATGTCTTGAGATAGCAAATCCTTCCGGGAATTTTGTAGCTCTGATGCGTGGTCCGAAGCACTTTGGGCCCACGTACATGTCATCATTTTCATAGCGTCGAGCCTCTATGTTGGAGTTGATCATGTGCCTTGCGTCGTTCAGGGATAGAGATCGTCCCGAATGTCGGTTGTGGCTGCGGTGGCCTAGAGCCGGACTTCGGCTTCTGCCACCACCTCCTCTGCCATGTCGTCCTACTTGCCCTCCTTGGGGGCCGTTGTGATAACTGCCTGGTGGAGGGGGTGGGGCAGCTGAATTGTTTCCAGCCGATCGCCGATCTCCATCCGGAGCGTCATTATTCCGGTTCCGGGGAGGTTCTTAACTACGACGAGCCCCCTACCGGCTTGTTCCAACATGGTTTCCGTCGTTCCTTCGTCCGTCGTTCCCACCATGGTGAGGCTCAGCGGGACGGCTCTCATGTCTAGGAGGTGGCATTCTCTGACGATCCTCCTCCCGATGTTTCTCCTTATCTTCTCCCTTTCGATCGTTGAACTCTCTTCGGGGAGGATTCCTCGGATTTAGTGCAGCGATCGCGTCTTTCTCGGCCGCTGGGGCGACATTACTCCAGTTATGTGTAGCTCTGCGATGCTGTCCCGACGATCCGGTTCTTGAATAATTATCTTCCCTGTGTTCGGGGTGATGGTACTGCGCCCGAACGTAATGGGATCTTACGTCAGCCCATGCCGGATCTATGCGACATTGGTCAGAATCTAAGACCAGCTTTTGACTTTCGGACAGGGCGAACTTCTGCTGCTCCAGTCCTTTGTTGAGTAATTTGATACCCAAACGGATCTCCTCTGGTCCTGGATTAGCCGATAGAATTTCTTGGGCTGCCACAGTATTCTGTACTAGGGTTGGGTATACACAATCTCTGTTGCTGTCTTTCCATGGCTTCCCCATCTCGTCCCCAAAAAGGACGGCACGGACATGTGGGAATTGGTCATCATTTGTGTGACGTTTCCATGTCTTTTGATGCAACCGAGACATGTATTCCTTGGTTGACATGCGTTTCTTCTCCACCTCGATGTTTTTGGCTTCATCGAGGAGTTGTTGATGACGCGCTTCTAGGGCTTGCGCCCTTTCGTCCAGCTCATCTGCAGTAAGTTCTAAAGTTATTGGGATAGGTGTGGTTAATGCGGCATCGATGAGTTTACACGCACCTTCTGTGATCACGTGTCCATCCACCGATGCTTCTTTTTTTGGCTTGTCTGGGATAAGTGCTCCATCCGAGTCTTCCTCGTATTCCTCGGCAATCACCTCCTCTGTCAGAGGGTCTTTTCCCGGGGTCTTGTTTTTCTTGTTCTTCTTCTTTGCATTCTTGGCAGCGCCGGTAGTAAAGACGGCTTTGGGTCCGTTTCCCGGAGTCAAGCACTGATCGGTACTTTCGGACATCTGGACTTCGGGATTATCTCCGACGTCCATGTCATCCTGCGCTTTGGGAGAGTGTTCCCCGGATCCTTCATCCATGGCTTCTCCTTCTTCTGCAGCTTTGGAGTTGTACTCCTCTTCATATTCCATGGAGAACTTTCGGAAATCTGCCGACATCATAGACTCATCCGAGGATGCGGGAATGTCAGCGTTTGTTCCAATTGCCTCCAGCACAAAGTCGGTGTTTTCTCCAGCATCCGCAGAGCCGGATTCGGATCCAACATATCCGATGAAGTGCGACGCGTGCTTCCTGAGGTACCTGCGGCTTTCGCGATCAGCCATGTCGAAACTTTTAATGGTCTTGAGGATTGCATCTGCGCTTGCGCCTTGCAGTATCATACGTCTTAGTGTGTACCTGAGGAAAGGTCTGTCGGTCCCGGCATCGTCAGAGCCGGAATCAGTGTTGTTGATATGCTCCTCCTGGATTTCGACCTCCACAGGTGGGTCAATCTGGGATCCGGCTTCTCCAGGGAGATCCACTCCAGATTCTACTTGGACCGTGAGGTCTTCTTCAGGCTCAGATTCCTCCACTATCTCCGCAACTGGTGCGGGCTGGGTGGGATTAGAGTTTTCTGAGATCCGGAACTCTGCCGCCTCCGTGGACAAAGGGGACCCAGAAGATTCTTCTGCCTCTATCATCACCGCTGGGGTGGGTTGGGTAGGTCAGCGAAACCGATGTAAACATCGATCTTGCCAAAAGACATGATTGTATAGGCAGTCACGGCCTCCCTAGCCGGAATCCAAGTCTCGTCGAGAACGATGAGAGGGACGTCACTGGCGTAGAGGATGCGACCGACGGTGATGGTCTCGCCGATTCCGATTCTTGCAGATTCCGCTCGAAACGTAGATCCGAAGCTCACTTGCCCCAGGGTGGGCGCCAACTATCGTCGGATTGAGGACAAGTATGCCATGAGGGGGTCCTCGAGGCATGCAGAAGAGAGGGGTGTGAGACGTACGGTATTCCGGGACGGTGAGCACACAAGTTTACCCAGGTTCGAATCCGCCGGCTTTGGACGAATCCTACTCCTGCTAGCAATCCAGTAATACGGCAGAGCCGGAATATGGGTTACAAGGGTATCGCCTGTGCGAGTTGAGGGTCTAAAGTATTGTGTTTCCCTAAAGGCTCTCCCTAGGCCGGCTTATATAGATATCCGGCCTAGGGTTTACAGGAGAGATCTATCCGGCTACGACTAAGAGTTGCTTGCAGAGTACATTTTGAACTACAAGTAACATTATGGGCCTAAGTCGGTAAGTCTTCTTGGCCTTCCCGTAACCGGATTGGACTCCGTCTTTTCTCCCTGACTGGGCCGCCCGTGAAGCAAAGCTCTAACCTGAAGTGGGCCACCCTGGTCAGTGAGGAACTGTGAGGATACCCAGAAAGTATATCCCCAACAACAGGTGGAACTTGTGGAAGGAGATTCCTCCAAGAGCACCGCCATTGGAATGGACCTACATCCCAAATAGGAAACCGCGCTTGTCGAGTTCCTCCGTGAGAATAGGGACATCTTTGCCTGGCAACCTGCCGACATGAAAGGTGTACCTATGGAACATGCCGAGCATAGCTTGAATATTGATCCAAATGCCAAACTGGTGAAGCAACCTCTACGATGCTTTGGTGATGAAAGACGAAGCGCTATAGGCAAAGAAATAGCTAGGTTACTTAAGGCTGGCTTTATCCGAGAAGTTATTCACACCTAATGGGTGGAAAATCTTGTACTTGCCCCAAAAAGGGAACCAATGAATTAAGAATGTGAGATGATTAGACCGGCTTGAACAAAGCGTGTCCGAAGGATCTGTTCGCTTTGCCTCGCATTGACCAAGTCATTGACTTGATGTTTGGCTCGGAACTTCTATGTTTTCTCGATGCTTACTAAGGATACCACCAGATCCGAATGCGAAAGTCGGACCAATTGGCCACTTCGTTCACCACACCCTAAGACACGTATTGCTACATCACGATGCCCTTTGGGTTGAAAAACGCTGGTGATACCTACCAGTGGACGATGCAACGTTGCCTCCATGACCAAATAGGTCGCAACATACACGCTTACATGGACGACATCGCGGGAATGTCAAAGAAATCAAATGACCTTATTGCTGACTTGAAGGAAACCTTTGATAATCTCCAAAAATACAACATGATGCTAAACCTCAAGAAGTGCATCTTCGGGGTACCCTCCAGCAAGCTATTGGGTTTCATCATTTTGCATCGTGGAATCGAGGTGAACCCGGGAAAATCAAGGCCATCCTTGACATCAAACGCCCAACATGCCTGAAGGACATACAAAGTCTCACATGATGCGTTCCAGCAGTAAGCTGGTTCATCAGCCGACTTGGTGAGAAGGATATGCCGCTCTACAAGTTACTCAAGAAGGCGGGCAGATTCACATGGACGGACGAGGCTGGCACAGCACTTCAGGAGTTGAAGAGAATACTCTCCTCCCCACCAATACTTGCAGCACCGGTGCCAAGGTAGCCTATGTTAGTCTACATGGCGGCAACCAACCGAGTAATCAGCATCGTCATCATGGTGGAGCGCAAGGAACCAACGCATGAATACGGAGTTCAGCGGACCATTTACTATGTAAGAGAGGTTTTGATGGAATCCAAGTAGCGTTACCCGCACTACCAGAAGATAGCTTATGGAGTTTTCGTTGCTTGTCGTAAGCTAAGGCATTATTTCTAGGAGCACCCCATCACAGTAGTGAGCAAAGCTCCACTGTCCGACATAATCAACAACAACGACACTACAAGGAGAGTGGCAAAGGGGAGCATTGAGCTTGCCGCCTTTGAAATCACCTACAAGAGACGCGACGCTATCAAATCACAAGCATTGGAGGATTTTGTTGCAGATTGGACAGAGCTGCCAGAAGACACTCCTGTACTAGAGCCAGAATATTGGGTTATGCACTTTGACGGATCAAAGCTACTCAATGGCTCGGGGGCTGGTGTATTATTACAATCACTAATGGGAGAAAAGCTACAATACATCATGCAGATCCACTTCAACGCTACCAAAAACATGGCGGAATATGAAGCCCTCATTCATGGACTTCGCGTAGCCAAGGATAATGGCATCAAGCACATAGTTTGCTGTGGAGATTCCGACTTGGTTGCCCAGCAGGTAGCTAGAACCTGGAATGCGCGGAACACTATGATGGCGGCATATCGAGACGAAGTAGAGGAAATAGCCAAGTGCTTCGATGGCTACGAAGTCAAGTATGTCAAAAGGGAGGATAATGAGGCGGCAGATCTGCTGTCAAAGCTTGGATCGGCCCGCCGACCAATTCCGCCAGGCATTTTCCTGGAACATTTACGGACTCCATCCGTGAAAGGAGCGGACCCCGACAACCCGGATAGAGTGGATTCATTTGTTAATATAGTGATAGTGACCTCTCTAGCTTGGACGAAACCGTTCATGGACTATCTACAAGATGGAACTTTGCCCGCCGACGAAGTCGAAAGCCGGCAAATAGTACGAAGAGCAAAATGCTACATCATCATTGACGGCCAACTATACAAAAGAAGTACCACAGGAGTTTTCCTACGATGCGTCTCCTAGCAACAAGGTATTGACATCCTTAGAGAAATACATCTCGGAGATCGCGGGCATCACGCCGCTCCCCGATTGTTGGTGGCTAAAGCCTTCCAACAAGGATTCTACTGGATAACTGCCAAGGCGGACACCGACAAGTTGGTATAAACATGCCTTGGGTGCCAGTTCTATGCAAGACAACCAAGTGTTCCAGCTGAAGAATTGCGAACAATACCAATAACTTGGTCGTTTGCAGTCTGGGGGCTGGACATGGTGGGACCTTTGCAGACATCACCTTGTGGATTCACACACTTGCTAGTAGTAGTGGATAAATTCACAAAATGGATTGAAGCTAAACCCATTAGAAATCTTGATAGGGCAACAACCCTAAAATTTGTCCGGGATCTAGTGGTGAGATTTGGTCTCCCACATAGCATCATCACCGACAAAAGCAGAAATTTGTCTTTCGGAGAAGTTGAGGAGTACTGTCATGAAAAGGGCATCCGCCTTGACCTAGCATCTGTGGCACACCCACAGTCAAATGGGCAAGTTGAAAGGGCCAATGGACTAATCCTGCATGGAATCAAGCCACACTTTGAGGCACCACTATGAAGAGCAGCTGGAGCCTGGGCAGAGGAATTACGATCTGTTTTGTGGAGCTTAAGAACAACACCCAACAGATCCACCGACTTGACTCCTTTCTTTATGGTTTATGGAGCAGAAGCAGTCCTACCATCCGACATCCTCCATGATGCACCAAGGGTCTCCGCCTACAATGAGGATGACGCTGAAGAATTCAGATGCTTATCCATGGACCTACTCGAAGAAGAGCATGTGCTGGCATGCCAGAGATCCGCCATCTACCAGAAGCTACGTGGATACCATAATCGCCTCGTAAAGCATCGCTCATTTAAAGAGGGGGATCTGGTGCTTAGACTCAAGCAGGAGAAATCACACAAACTATCCCCACCTTGGGAAGGACCATTCGTCATAAGCAAAGCATTGCTTAATAGTTCCTATTACCTCGTCGATATTCACGAGTTGAAAGATAGGACAAAAATCTCTAGCGCAAGCAATGTGACTCCGATGATGACTATCCGGAGACAGATCGGCCATGGGACATAGCACAACTACGTCCCTTTTACACTTAGCACATTTATATTATGTAATAAGTTTCTTATATGATCAATGAAATAAAGCATTTGGTTTACTCATATTTTTTGAGTCTTTTACCTCCTTTAGTTGTTCATTTTTGGATCATATAAACCCTTTATGCGCAAGCTTGCATTTGCCCTTGTGAAAATTCCACCTATGGGCGTTAGCTTAAGTTTTCTGGTCTACACGTTTTCTGAAGTTTTTATGTGGATTATGGAGTAGTGACTTTTCGGCACTCAAAGCCGGTGATTTTGATCTTAGGTTATGGACGGTGCTATTAAGCATCATCACCTGAGAACATAGTTTTGTGCTGCGAGTCTTCTGTCTCACGAAAGGTCAAGCATATGAACCAGAATAATGGATAAGCTAAAACTTGCTTAAAAATATATACACATGCTGGAAATAGACAACTTGCAGGAAGCTTGAGTACAAGTTTTTCCGCCTTAGCCAAACATAAGTTTTTTCCGTATACATTTTGAAGAGACGCATTTAATGCAAATATTGTTTTTCATAGCTCTGCTGCAGGGGACTTCGTGGTGGCATCATCAGGATAGCCAGGCTGGGAGAGATCGTCAAACTCGGAAGGAGAGGGGCTAGACTCGGACGAAGCCATGTCTTCATCAAGGATCTTGGCAAGCACGATGTCATCTGCCTTGACCATCTTGGCAACCCTGGTGTCGAAGCCGGCGAGGGAATTCCAAATAGCATTGCTATCTATCTCCTGACCTTCCTCGTCTACCTTGGGCATGCCGGAGGTCACCAAGTTGATGTCGGAATTGTCATAGTGAGCCTTGACCAAGGACAGGGTCATCCTTGCACCAACCCAAACGCAAGAGGCTTTCTAGTCCTTGACTTTCTCGGGGGCTCGGTGCAGGATTTCCTTGGCCTTGATATTTATGCCCAAAGGTTGAGCTATCTCCTTGGCCTGGGTGATGGCGGTGCTGATGAATTTGCCGGCAAGAATCATGCGTTCCTGGGGATCCAGAGCATCCTGAACCAAGCTGGCTATGCCAATGGGAGCTGTGGTTTGTGCAAAACACAAGGACCATGAGTACACACAAGTAAAATGGTTGTCCAACTTACAGAAATGACCAAGACGGAGAAAGGTTACCGAAGATGCTCATTTCCACCTGCTGGCATGTCTCCGCCAAGACATCGCGCTCCTTCTGGACTATCTTGAACGCCTCAAGGTTTCTAGCATTCTGCTCTTTGGCAGCTTGGTTCCGTTCCTTGAGTTGCGCAAGTTCTTCTTTTTCAGGCGTTGCATCTCAGCGTCAGGAGACTCTTGCATAGCCTTCATCGCTGCATCATGTCCCTTGACGGCATCAGCCAAGTCCCTCTTCAAAATCTTGTTCTCATCATCGAGCTCCTGGATATGCTTGGATTGCTCGACGATGCTCTTGGCCTTGGAAATGGCTTCTGTAAGACGGAAATCACAAAGTGCTATCAGAAGACGGAAGAGACAATTCAATGATAAAAGCAAGGAGCTATGGTTGGAAACAGACTCTGGCTATTTTTCATCTGTTCTTTCAGGAATTTGGTTTTACCCTGTTCAAAGTCTAGTTCCTTCCGAATAGTAGCAAACCTCTCATTGGCAGCAATCCTCCGTTTAATCTCATTCTACACAAAATGTTAACATGCTTAGTTTCTCTAGAGCATCTAGTCGGAACTATTCAAGTTTCAACTAAAAGCTCGGGGGCTATAGTACATGATTTTGAAGTAAACTAGTTTCTCTAGAGCATCTAGTCGGAACTATTTAGTTTCAACTAAATGCTCGGGGGCTACACGGACAAAGTTCTACACTTAGTTCTTTGAAGCACTCAGGCCAATAACTATTGTATTATCCGCCTAAGAGCTCGAGGGCTACAGTGGGATATACTACACAAAGTAAAGTAAGTGAAGTTCAAAAAACTTACGATGGCAATGATCCTGAGATTGTTGGCTAGATGAGCATAGGAGTCATGGAAGGTCCGAGCATTCTTATAGATTGCGTCGGCCTTCTTGATGAGGTCATCCAAGCTCAACATCGGAGGAGTCGCAGCCAATGGAGAGGTTGAATCCAGAGGTATGGAGGAAGCCCTAGTTGCCTCCTGCACCTTCAAAGCAGCTGATGGCTCGGAGGCTCCTGCCTCGGTCGACGATTCCATGTCCACCTCTTCCACCACTTCCTTCCCTTTCTCAGTGGCATCCTTAGCCAAAGCTTCAGCCACTTTAGAGGAGGTGCTCTCCTTCGTCGCCTGGCCGCTGGGAGCGACATCTGCCTCGACCGAACCTGAGACGTCAATGATTGGATTGACATCTGTCTCCATGGCGGAGGTATCAGGAATGGCGGGAGATGAGGGCCCAGCGGAGCTAGAATAGGGTTTGGCGATAGGAGTAGGGGGAGCAGCAGCGAGAGAGGACTTGGCGGACAAATCCTTGGTCAGCATATCACGAATGTTTTTGACCCTCCAACATCTTTGGAGGATCGCTTCAAACTAACACCGGATTTCCTCCTGAAACATACAAAGTATAAGCACAATAGTTGAAAAAAGGTGTGGGATGAAAAAGCACAAGTCGGAGAATGAAAATACTTACTCCACGGCAGGAGCCTTGGTGAGGGGAATGCTAGTGTACTTCTTCTTCTTCTCCGCCTCTAAGGCGGCAGTGGAACATTTGGAGACTCCACTCTCCGATTTATTCTTCTTGGCCTCGGCAGCAGCGTTAGAGGTGGAGCTCTACTGCTTTCGCGCTGCTAGAGCTGGTTGATCCTTGGAGGCTTCGTCGTCAGACACCACCTAGATATCCTTCAGCTTAGGATCATAGACCTGGGAGGCCATTTGATCCGCCGCCAAGGTCGCCAGCTGGGATGCATGGGAGTGTTAGACGGACAACTTCAAAGTTGGTAAAACCTTAGAGCATATAATGAGCAACAAAGGAAATAGAAGCTACCTCTGGTCACTTGCCGAACTCGAACATGTCAAAGGTGATCTTGAAGCCACGCTTCTTGTCCTTCACCTTGACGATGTCTTTGAGCCGGAGCTTGATGGAGTCAGTAGAGAAGTTATCCCGCAAAATTTGCATGGGATCGCTCTTGTCTTGATTATACTTGCACATCAGCTCAGCACGGTGCTGCAGAGGCTGGATCCTCCTAACGTACCAGCACATTGCAAGGTCCAAGCCCGTCAGACCTCCGTCTATGAGCCATTTGATCCGCCTTACGGCGCGATTGGCTTCGTCATCGGAGGGAAGAGAGGCTGGGGTCCGCCATGCAGGCACTTTGGTGGCAGCTCCATCGACGAAGTCGGGGTAGGTCTCAAGACGGTCTGGCAGAGGGACATCTAGCCCGTAGAAATACGTATGCTGCCAGTTCTTGCAAGACTCGTGCCCTAAGATGTCCTTCTGCCAGATCTTAAAGGAAATGGTTCCGCAAATCCCAGATCTTAAAGAAAATGGTTCCACAGATCCGCAGTTCGTCCTTGGACTCCACGAACTCTCTTTTGACAGTAAAAAAGTAGATAAACAGATCTAATCTAGGATTAATACCTAGGTACCCTTCGCATAGAGCTACAAAGTTGCTAAGGACTAGAATATTGTTGGGAGAGAGATTGTGGGGGAGTACCCGGAAGTGTTAGAGGATATCCAGGAAAAAGTCCGAGACTGGCAGTCTTACGCTGTGTACCAGCTGAGACTTGAGGTAAACCTTCTCTCCAGCTTGGGGAGAAGGAACCTCGCCGGCCGGCACCGCTCGCCAGACAAACTTCTCCGCCATAGGCAGATACCCCTCGTTGACCAGCTCTTGGAGATCTTCGGTGGAGAGATTAGAGCCTCTCCACACCCCCTTGTGGGAGTCGCTTTCATCTTCAACGGCTTTGGGTGCCGCTCGTTCTTGGTCGTCGCCGGTGGACCACCCCCTCCGGCGGGATGATCACTCCATGGGATAGCTCCGTCGTAGCCTCGGGAATCGCCATCATGGAAGGAGCAGAGCTGCTGGAGGCCATTACGACGGGGAGAAGGTGGAGTAAGAAAGGGCTCTAGTTAGGGTTTTCACAGTGGAGCTCGAACGGTCGTGCGGCTAGAGGCAGACGAAGACTGGGAAGCGAATGCGGGTAAAAAGAAATAAATTGACTGCGATGAGACTATATAGGCCTCGTGTCAAGATTCGTGCAAAAGGATCTGATGGATGGAACATTGCCGACGTGGAAGTGAACGTGCGCGGTAATTTCGCCATGTCCTTCGTCTTTTGCCGCTCCACCGTTTTGGGTTTCACGCGCGTGAAAATAGTTGATGATTAATTCTCTGTTTCTGTGAGTTTCGAGGAAGCGTAGGCTGTACCCTACATCATCCTCCTGACAGTTGCAGTGAAGGGTCACATCCTAAGATTCCATTGAAGACGGAGACTACCCGACTCTAGAAACGAAGACTCAAGGAATCTCTGGCTACATTGCGAAGAAGGAGAGGATTGCAGGGTTCTTTGGGAGACCTTTGAGATATTGATTAATGGATTTTCGGCATCACTTAGATGGGACATTCAGAGATCAATGAGCAAGATGGCGCAAGATTTTAAAGTCCTCCGGGGGCTACTGTTGGGAATATGCTATATGGGTATCCGCATAGCATGTCACCAGTCCGCCTAACCCGAGTAGCCCATAGTTGGTAGCAAGGCCTATGGCCTGCTGGGCGACCCAGTTAGACGGATCCAGAAGGGAGGCCCATATCGGATAAAGGAAGGATAGGCAGGAGTCACCGACATACTTGGAGCCTTGGAGTACAAGACACGGAAGACTAGTTCGTGTAGGTATAGGACTCTTTACCTTGTCCGGCAAGGACCTTTCCCTGTAAACCCTAGGTCTTGGCGCCTTTATAAGCCGACATGTGGGAGCCTTTAGGGCACAACCTCTTAGATTGCAGCGTACAATGTGCAACACCTCGCACAGCGGACCTATCTCTGTAACTCGCCGTACTGCCATTATAGTGATTTATAGCAGGAGTAGAGTTTCGCCATCGTTGTGGTACTTGAACCTGGGTAAGTGATGACCCACAAGTATAGGGGGTGTATCGCAGTATTTCCGAGGGAAATGAAACCCAATTTATTGATTTGACACAAGGGGAGCCAAAGAATATTTATAAGCCTTAACAACTGAGTTGTCAATTCAGCCGCACCTGGAAACAATCTTGCTCACAGCACTTTATCAGTAGCAATAGTTTTGTAGTAGGAATAGTAAAGTAACAACAATATTAAAGCAAAGACAGTAGTAAAAAAAGCAGTAAATAATGGAATTCGAGTGCGGTAGGCATAGGGATGAATGGACGGGCGTTGCATGGACAAGACAATTCACATAGCAATCAGAACATAGGGCAATTGCATATAAATAAGATAAAACATCCAAGTACTAGACAATCCTAGGCATGTGTTCCATATATAGTCATACGTGCTCGCAATGAGAACTTGCACAACATCTTTTGTCATGCCAGCCCGTTTGCAGCGGGGCCTCTAGGGAACTACTGGCAATTAAGGTGCTCCTTTTAATAGAGCACCGCAGCAAAGCATTAACACTCCGTGAACACATGTGATCCTCACATCGAAGCCATTCCCTTCCGGTTATCCCGATTTCTGTCACTTCGGGGCCATAGGTTCCGGACAACAACGTGTGTATACAACTTGTAGATAAGACCCAAAACAATACTATCATAATGAATCAATAACATGTTCAGATCTGAAATCATGGCACTCGGGCCCTAATGACAAGCATTAAGCACCACAAATCGCAACAAAGTCATAAAGCACTAATAAAAGATACTAGGCACCAAGCCCTAACAACCTGATGCCATTACATGAACGATCTCATCCAATCCCTACCATCCCCATAGCCTACAGCGGAGGATTACTCACTCATAGACGGGGGAAACATGGATGGTCGATGGAGAAGCAATGGTGATGATGATGGCGATGCTCTCCTTCAATTCCACATCCCGGCAGGGTGCCAGAACGGAGTTTCTGGTGCTGTTTCGTGGAGTCTGGTGGCGGCGGCGGAGCGGAACTCCTTCTGGAAAAACGTCGAACCCCCCGAAGTTTTTAGGTCAGAAGGCTCCTTATAGGCGAAGAGAGAGGCCGAGGGGGTGCCTGGGGGCCCACACCACCCCCTGGCGCGGCCTGGCCTGGCCCGCGCCACCAGGTGATGTGGCCACCCCCTGGCTCTTCTTCGTCTCATATTCTGGCTCCTAGAGTCTTCGGGTGAAATAGGATTTTTGGCATATTTTTCGGGATTTTTCCTGATAGTTGATTTTCTGCACAAAAAGTAGACACCAAGGCAATTCTGCTGAAAATAGCATCAGTTAGTTGCACCCAAATCACACAAGTATAGAGGAGAAACAATAGCAAAAGTCTTCGGGAAAGTAGATACATTTTGGACATATCAACTCCCCCAAGCTTAGCTTATTGCTTGTCCTCAAGCAATTCAGTTGAAAACTAAGTGCGATAAAAGAACTTTCACGAACACATTTGCTTCATATGATGTAAATATTCTCAGCAATGTGATCAACTAATTAGAAAATTCATAATAAAGAGTATGCAACTGAGTCTACTTAATAGTCATTGCAAGCTATGGAGAGATTCCAACTCAAGAATAATAAGTAGCACGAAGCACAAACATAAGCAATATTACAGTGCTCATAAAAACGTATGATAGAGTGGTATCTCGCTTGCCTTTGATTATGAATGCCAAGGCACCTCTGAAGTTCAAGTGATGACTAGAAGTAAAGATATCAAGGATACAAGCACCACAGTCATAACACAAATTATCAAGTAATGGAGAAAACACAAAGAATGACAATTATGCTCTCAAGAAGGTGCTCAAAGAATATGTGGAGACTCAACAAGTAGAAGAAAGAAAGTTTTGAATAATTTTGAAAGGCTTCCAAATGCTGAAAGTATGGTACTCGTTAGCTTTGAGCTCTCATTGCCCCTATCATAAGCATCTTTAATGTGGTTAAGGTGAAAGTGAGGTCCAATCTGAGTTATATGCTTGACAGACTATAAACTGAAAATCCCAAGTCCCTTGAGTACGAGGGTCGCTCCTCATGCTACTCAACTTTAGTTACCGGTAAGTTCTTGTCATCGTAAGTATGTGCATATCATTGAGAACCGCAAACGGGGTACCCCTTGCCCGATGATATGGAAGAATCCCCATATCAAAATGACAAGGCAAGCAGACAATGAGTATCTCAGCAATCTTCTTATTTACCATGGGAAAATTGTGCTTTTTTCTCTCTTTCCTCTTTTCACAAAACTCCTTTCTTTTCTTTTTCTCAATAGCTATCTCTCTCTTTTTTTATAAGAAGAATGCTTCATAGATATCATTATGGTTACGCCGCAGGTTTCCACCATGTCAGCATGGATTAGACCAGCGGCCCAGGCGTTTCTCTAACACACATACATAACTCCATGGACTTACAAGCTCCCCTTTTATTTCACACCGACGACATCCACAAACAAAAGATGAAGGTATCAACTGGGTATATATTTACAAGTGTTGAAAGCGTTCCCCGTGATAACACGGTTCTGCTAATCCCCGGCCTATAATTTGCAAGCATATAACTTTCATGGAGAGTTCACAATGGTTTAGGTTTATTAAGTGCAGGAAATAAACTGTGCCATCAAGTTTGTGAGAGCTTTACTAACTAATTTTCCCATAAGAAGCAAACATTTTTTTCGGAAGTAAACAAGGCATATTGAATATGCACGGGAGTAGCAAATGTTGCTAATAGGTAGGTATGGTGGACACTTTGGAAAAAATTGGTTTAGGGAGTTGGAAACATGAGTAAAACACTCAGTGGAAGTGAAGGCTAGCAATAGTAAGGGAGCGACAAAACGAGAGAGCAACAGTTGTCATTATCATGCTTGCAACAAAACAGGACTACTCATGGCATGAAAGTGATTCAAGATCCTCAAGGCAAAATAATTCATCAAGGCTTAACTGTCTATTACAGTCATGTGCATGCGTGAGCATGTGCCAAGTCAATCAAATGAAAACATTCAGAGGAGGATACCAAGGTGTCATACCAATTTATGAATAGAGTAATGCAAGCAAACATTCATAAGACATGCTACAAACTATTAGCAAGCTGGAGCTAATCATAAGAAATCAAGAACTACTAAGCATCCAAAGATAACATACACCCTACTTTAACAGGCTAAGCAAGCTTACAATGATGAGTATATGTACAAAAATGAAGACAAATAGAGTTTGTTACCAGCCTCTTACCACGCCTCAAGTTGTCATTGATCCTCATTATTGCTCTTCACTTGTGTAACTTGAATAATAATATGAAACCAATATCCACTGAGGACTGCCGAACCCTATAGCAAACTCGCAAAAACCAAAGAAGAACGACAAATATTTTTGGTGTTTTCGATTTTTAAACAAGAACCAAAAGGGAAAAACAAACAAAGCAAAATATTTTTGGGTTTTTCGAATAGTTCAAATAAAGAAAAAAGGGAAAAGCAAACCAAGGCAAAAAGAAGAAGCAAACCAAAGAGAAACAACAGAAATATTTTTGGTCTTTTTGTGTTTTTAGAAGGAAAAAACAAAGAAGAATGAAACTAAAAAGAGAACGAAAACATGGATGTACAAAGTACCGACGCAACATGATATGGAGATGAGTGCGGTGTCGGTGTACCTCCCCCCAAGCTTAGGCTTTTGGCCTAAGTGGGTATCAATCCCAAGCTGGCCAGGATGAAGTGTCACCCTGGTACAACGAAGAGGTCCCCTCATCCTGGTGCGAGCTCGAGTACGTCCCTTCGTAATGTGCAGAGTAATCATAGGAGGGCACATCCTCCTGGTGCTGCTCGTGGAAACCCAGCAAGCGCAGCTGCTCGTCCACCTCCTCCTTGGAGCGCAACCATGGTCTCCTGTGAACACTAAACAAAGCAGGCTGTGGCAAAAGGATCTCCCTTTCATCCCCGTTAGTGAAAAGCATCCTATATACTAGATTGTTCAAATCAGAGGTAGCAGTGACAAAGTGATGAGTTTTCATGGCAACAAGGTCAAGCCTCTGTGATGCCAGCATAGCATCATAGGGATCCACTAAAAGACCTAATGCATTGACTATGCGCGATGCAATGATGCCCCCATAGATAGGCTCCCTAGCAGCTAGGCGGCGAGCAATAAGCGAGCCAAGATTGTACCGAGTATCATTGTTAAGTGCAGTAGCAAAGGATGCTAAATGATAGTTGGAGATATTACTAGTGTTCTCCCTACCCAATACACTACTGGCAAGATAATATGCAAAGTATCTAAGAGCAGGGAGTTGGATATTTCTTATGTTTCCACGCTGCGCCACGCGGTCATCATCATTGGTCACCCCTCGGTAAAGCTCCAACTAATCAGCGGGTCGCCCTTGAATTTTCTTCATGGTCCCTGTCATACGCACACCTATAATACTGCAAAATCTCTCCAAAGGCATGGTGAAGGGCAGATCATAGATTTTAAAAGAGACAGTAGATTGATAGGGTGTGTTAGTAAACGTGAAGCTCTCAACAAAAGTTTTGGTGAGCATAGCGTATTGTGCACTCTCATCTTGCATATATGAGGTCAAACCAACCCTCTCAATAAGTAGCAAGAAATCATCAAGAATACCTGCAGCTTGCAAGAAAGTAAAACAAGGAAAAGAGGATGGGTGAGCATCCCCATCATCCATTTCACTGCCAATACGGGTTGCAATGAGGTCTTCATTGTATGATGGGCTAGCTTGAGAGGATGTTCTTGAGGGCCTCGACCTCCTAGGTGCATCACTCTCAAATATCTCTCCAAAAGTATGGTTGTTCATGCTTGGTATTCTCAAATTTAAACACCTATTAAACAAGTGATTGCAAAGTAAATATAACGAAGGATTCTACTCATAGGGACTTGCAAGAGGCCTAAACATGCATCAAAACTATATCTCTAAGCATCAGACAAGCTTACAAGCTCTCATAACCAGTCACCTACAGCAGCAAAATACTCAAGATATAATCCACTAAACACAAATCTACTTGGACAAGGGGAGGAGTCACATACCAGGGAACAAATGCTCCAAATTTCAGCAGGAAAGATGGGCTAAGCAAGGAGATCGAAAAAATCGAGAGCAAGCACAGCAAGAACGCGATTTTGAGCTATACACTGGAGCTTACTCAGGGGAGAGAAGAAAGTGGCAGGTGAGAGAGTTAGTGGGGGGCCAGGGGTGGTCCACACCAGGGCATGGCGCCACCTAAGGCTGGCCGCGCCACCATGTGGTGTGCCTGCCTGGTGGGGCCCCCTGGTACCTCCCAGGTACTCCTCTGCCCCTTTTTTCACGTAAAAATTTAATATGAATTTTCTGGAATTTTTCGAGACACTTTATTTTTGGGCAATTTTCAGAAATAGAAGAATGATTTTTCTGACAGACAGATTTTTTTTTGGAAACATGATGCAAGGACAAAACAAGGCTAGAACTACAGAAGTTCTAAAATGCAAGCAACTAACAAGAAAAATAAAACTAAACGAAAGCAAAAACTAAAATGCAAAGGATAGAAATAAACGGAGATAATCATAATGAAAACATTGTTTTGTTCAATGGAATCCTTTTGTTAACAAGGTTGATCAAGTCTTGCTACCAAAACAATTGCATATGAGACAAAACTTTCTACTCCACTAATGATTATGTTACCTTAACCTTGATAGCAATGGTCCCAATCATATAAAATTTTCAAATTTTTCTCTTGGTATGGGACAGTATATTTCTCCAACTTGAATGCCTCCAACATGTTCAAATCAATTCAAAACATAAGCCCTTTCAATCTTCTTAGGGAAATAGACAGTATGTTCCTTGTCATTAACATTGAAGGTCACCTTTCCTTGATTACAATTAATAACAGCTCCTGTAGTATTAAGAAAAGGTCTCCCAAGAATAATAGACATATTATCATCTTTAGGCATCTCAAGCACAACAAAATCAGTTAATATCAAGTAATTGTGAGCCACCTGAACAGGTACATCCTCACATGTACCCACAGGAATGGTGGTAGATTTATCAGCCATTTGCAAAGATATATCAGTTGGTATTAATTTTTCAAGTTGAAGCCTCTTATAGAGATAGAAAGGCATAACACTAACTCCAGCTCCCAAATCACACAAAGCAGTTCTAACATAGCTGTTCTTAATAGAGCAAGGGATAGTTGGAATCCCTGGGTCTCCAAGTTTCTTAGGAACCTTATCATTGAAGGAATAATTAGCAAGCAAAGTAGAAATTTCTTCTTTAGGGATCTTTCTTTTATTCGAGATAATGTCCTTCATATACTTTGAGTAAGGAGGCAATTTAATAGCATCAGTCAAAAGAATTTGCAAGAATAAAGGCTTCATCCACTCACAAAACTTATTATAGTGTTCATCTTCCTTTGACTTGTGTTTCTTATCAGGGAAACGCATAGGTTTTTGGACCCAAGGTTCTCTTTCACTACCATGTTTCTTAGCAATAAAATCTTCTTTGGTGTATTTAGTATTCTTAGTATGGTTTTCAGGTTCTTCTTCAACTTTTTCTTCATTAGGAACAACATTTTCTTCATTACCACTTTCAGTTTCAGCATCAGAGATAGATATACTATTAGGATCTATAGCAGGTCCAGAGGGTTCTACAACAATTTTATGTTTCTTTTTCCTTTTCTTACGAGTAGAACCACTATTTTCAGCTTGTTGAGAATCCTGCTAAATTCTTTTGGGATGCCCCTCAGGATATAGAGGATCCTGGGTAGCAACACCACTTCTAGTTCTAATTTCATAAGCATGTTTTTCTTTAGCAGCATTAACTAGCAAGTCGTTTTGCACTTTAACGAGTTGATCTATTTGAGTTTGAACCATTTGAAAGTGTTTAACAATCATTTTAACATCATTAGAGGTTCTTTCCACAATATCTTTCAACTCAACAATAGCTCTAGTGTTTTCCATTAGATGATTTTGCACCCTTTTATTAAAGTTATCTTGCTTAACAATAAAGATATCAAATTCTTCTAAGCATTGATCAGGAGGTTTAGAGTAAGGGATATCACCTTCATCAAAGTGTTGGAGAGAGTGTACCTCGATAGTGGGTGAGTAGGGAATAGGCTTACATAATTCTTCTATAGGAGGTAAATTCTTGACATCTGCAGCTTTAATTCCCTTCTCCTTAAGACATTTCTTAGCTTCCTTCATCACTTCATCATTTAATTTAATAACTCCCCTCTTCTTTGATGTTCGAATAGGCACGGGAATAGATGGTTCAGGTACAATTACTGCAGGTATAGCTTGTTTAGGAGGGGTCCATTCTTCATAATTCTTGCTTATTTTAGCCATTAATTCCTTAGCTTCCTTATGAGTCCTATTCCTGAAAACACAATCAGCACAACTATCTAGGTATGTCCTAGATTCCTCGGTTAGTCCATTATAAAATATATCAAGATGCTCATTCTTAGGTAATGGACTTCCAGCATGTGCATGAATCAAAGCACAAAACCTTGCCCAAGATTTAGGCAATACCTCTTTTTCTCCCTGTTTAAAATCAAAAAGTTCCTGCAAAACAGCATGTCTAGCACTAGGAGGAAAATATTTCTGCAGGAAAGTACTAATCAAGCACTTAGGGCTATCAATACATCCAGGAGGTAAATTACTAAACCAAGTTTTAGCTTCTCCTTTCAGTGAAAAGGGAAAAATCTTAGCAACAAAGTAAGTACGGATCTTAATATCATCAGAAAACAAGCCACTCATGGTAGAAAGTTCATTCATATGTGCTACCGCACTTTCATTCTTAATCCCACAAAAAGGTTATTTCTCGACAATAGCTATGTAAGATAGATCGAGAGAGAAATCATAGTATTCATCTATAATGTTTATGGGAGAAGCAACAAACTTAGCATCAAGAGATAATTTGGGTCTAATAGTACGCCTCTCAAGGAGACTCTTAGCAGCGCTCTATCATGGGTGTTCTTACATTCTTTAATAAACTCATCGGTCATCTCAACATAACCATCTTCAATATCATAACTCTCACTAGACTCAGGTGAGCTAACAGGTGTGGTAGTGTCTTCATTAGGAGTTTCGGTATTTCCAGCTATAGTTCTAGCAATCGTAGCATCTAGGAAAGGACCTAATGAACCACTCTTATCAAGCACGGTAGAAGCAGCATTATAAGCATCAAAAGTTTCAGATTCAGCAGTAGTAGTAGTGTGTGTAGCATGTGTATGTGGTGGTGTAACGAGCTTACTTATAACAAATGGTGAATCAAGAGCAGCAGAGGTGTTCAGAACCGTACCTCTTCTTGTAGTGGATGGTAAAATAGTAAACTTGCCATCACGAGACTTACCCATGATGGATGGATATCAATGAACAATAGAGAATCCAAGTGAACTTGATAAATAAAGCTATGCTCCCCGGCAACGGCGCCAGAAAATAGTCTTGATGACCCACAAGTATAGGGGGTGTATCGCAGTATTTCCGAGGGAAGTGAAACCCAATTTATTGATTCGACACAAGGGGAGCGAAAGAATATTTATAAGCCTTAACAACTGAGTTGTCAATTCAGCTACACCTGGAAACAATCTTGCTCACAATAGTTTATCAGTAGCAACAGTTTTGTAGTAGGAATAGTAAAGTAATAGCAATAGTAAAGCAAAGACAGTAGTAACAAAAGCAGTAAACAATGGGATTCGAGTGCGGTAGGCATAGGGATGAATGGACGGGCGTTGCATGGACAAGACAATTCACATAGCAATCAGAACATAGGGCAATTGCAGATAAATAAGATAAAGCATCCAAGTACTAGACAATCCTAGGCATGTGTTCCATATATAGTCATGCGTGCTCGCAATGAGAACTTGCACAACATCTTTTGTCATGCCAGCCCATTTGCAGCGGGGCCTCTAGGGAACTACTGGCAATTAAGGTGCTCCTTTTAATAGAGCACCGGAGCAAAGCATTAACACTCCGTGAACACATGTGATCCTCACATCGAAGCCATTCCCTTCCGGTTATCCCGATTTCTATCACTTTGGGGCCATAGGCTCCGGACAACAACGTGTGTATACAACTTGTAGATAAGACCCAAAACAATACTATCATAATGAATCAATAACATGTTCAGATCTGAAATCATGGCACTCGGGCCCTAATGACAAGCATTAAGCACAACAAGTCACAACAAAGTCATAAAGCACTAATAAAAGATACTAGGCACCAAGCCCTAACAATCTGATGCAATTACATGAATGATCTCATCCAATCCCTACCATCCCCATAGCCTACAACGGGGGATTACTCACTCATAGATGGGGGAAATATGGATGGTCGATGGAGAAGCGATGGTGATGATGATGGCGATGATGTCCTCCAATTCCCCGTCCCGGCAGGGTGCTAGAACGGAGTTTCTGGTGCTGTTTCGTGGAATCTGGTGGCGGCGGCAGAGCGGAACTCCTTCTGGAAAAACGTCGAACCCCTCGAAGTTTTTAGATCAGAAGGCTCCTTATAGGCGAAGAGAGGGGCCGAGGGGGTGCCTGGGGGGCCCACACCACCCCCTGGCGCGGCCTGGCCTGGCCCGCGCCACCAGGTGGTGTGGCCACCCCCTGGCTCTTCTCTGTCTCGTATTCTGGCTCCTAGAGTCTTCGGGTGAAATAGGATTTTTGGCATATTTTCCGGGATTTTTCCTGATAGTTGATTTTCCGCACAAAAAGTAGACACCAAGGCAATTCTGCAGAAAACAGCGTCAGTCCGCATTAGTTGCATCCAAATCACACAAGTATAGAGGAGAAACATAGCAAAAGTGTTCGGAAAAGTAGATATGTTTTAGACGTATCAGTAAGCTGTATTACCTCGTACCTGCCAACTCTCTGCCTTACCCCTAGTCTCTAAACACGCATTGTGAGGACCCCTCCATGGCGTACTCGTTAGCAAAACCACAAAACACGCCAAACCTAATTCCTGACGATCGACTCCAAAATGCATCCCTTTGACACTCCTCCAAGGAAGAACATCGATCTGGTGCACGATGAAGTACCTTTATTCTCATCATCGTCGATAACCCTACACCGGAGATGAAGAACTCGAAGGCCAAGGAGACAGTGGCTAGCAGTAGAGGCGAGGTGGTTTAGAACGATCTAGTTGATAGCAATGACCAAGACGATGTGTGGTGGTGAGGAGATAAGGTTCTAATTTGTGGGGCCACCCATTATGTCACGTGCGAAGCGATGCGAGTGAGTGATTGTATGGGGAAATCCAGTTGTATTCCTTTATGACTAGACTCCTCCATGCGCCCCCTGGGGCACGGTTGTAAGAGAGAACATCGATTATTGCACTAGCTTATCAGATCTATGGGCAAGGTGATGTCTAAAGGGCGAGTGCGTCTATATATTATCAATACAAAGTGTGAGCGGTTGTTAGGCTTAACAAAGTTGCATAAATACTTGCTCCATACTAGTCAAACTATCCCAACTTCAGCTGCATTCTACATACGTTGTAATGTAGAAAAGGCTGGTACAACTAATTTGGCATGGACCGAGTATTAATTTTGAGCTCTTTTAGTAACCCAAGACCCGACCCGTGGCTTATAAGCCGAGTGAAAGGCCGTCAAGTTATCGAGGCCGGACTAAACATGTAACAGATTAAACATGTACAGTTCAAGGCAAGTGTTGTAGGCGGAAGATCTTGTATCGATCAAGTCATGGATATTGAACACGTATAGTCGCACGTGACTTCCCAAAATCATGTCATGTACGAGCATGCGATATGAGTCTCGGTATTCAACATGTTTTTAGGCAAATCGTTTAATGGCATGGACTATAGTCATGCATCCAAGCCTCCTACTAAATGGACCACATACTACACGGTCATATTCCGTGCTCTAGCATGGTCCTACGTGCGTTGTGGGTCCCAGTTCCACATGTTTTTAGGCAGATTGTTTGATGACGTGATCACGGTCCTGTTGCTTACATCAGCAGACTGAGACAACAAATTGTAGGACTATATTCGTGACCTTAATAAAAGAAAGACACAATTTCTATCTATCTTTATTTCAAAAATATGAAAAAAACTTGCAAAATGAAAAATGGATACACGATTTATGACCCAGTTCTTTTGAAGCTTCTAGACAGCTTAACAATGAAATAAGCCTAAGTCCAAGAGAACTTGGTTTTAAGCCGTTTTGTGAACGGCCGGCTTCGTCTGTTTCTTTACGAGTAAACCGCATCGGCGGTCCTAATTCTTTTCCCGCACCTTCTGGTTGGTCCTAGTTCTTTGAAATTGCACGTTTAGGTCCGAAATCTTTTATAAGTGATTCACGCCAGGTCCTAAACGGGTCTGACCAGCGTTGACTGGTGCCACGTCGACATTGGGCCTAGGAAATAGACAGTCTGGCATGTATATTTGCAAATAGCCCCTTGAAGGTGTATTTGTTCCAAAACACGATCCCTGGAAGCATGCCGAAGGCCTACTAAACTCCCTCTCTGCATGTATTATCCTCCACCCCCACAATGTTTCTTTTTCCTGAAAGAACTATGTGGCGCTTTGGCTCATCGGATGCTGTATTCTTTTGCTTATGTTTCCTTTTCTCGGTTTGGTAGACATGACCTTCACATAAAAAACCTGAGCCACATCATTGGCTAGGACAAATGGTTCATCTCTATATGCAAGGTTGTTGAGATCCACTATTGTCATTCCGTATTTCTTGTCTACCTCAACCATGCCTCCTGTCAGCTTGACCCATTTGCACCGAAACAAAGGAACCTTAAAAAAGGTCCATAGTCAAGTTCCCATATCTCCTCTATGTAACCATAATATGTATCCTTTTGCCCATTCTCGTCTGTTGCATCAAATTGGACACCACTGTTTTGATTGGTGCTCTTTTTATCTTGGGCGATCGTGTAAAATGTATTCCTATTTATCTCGTACCCTTGGAAAGTCAATATAGTCGAAGATGGTGACCTGGCCAACAAGTACAACTGCTCTCCAACATTTATGTCATTCATGAGATGTGTCTGCAACCAACCGCCAAAAGTCCTCATATGTTCATCTCTAATCCAGGAGCCAGGCTTCCCCGGGTTGTTGGAGTGTACAATATTATTGTGTTCCTCGATATACGGAGCCACCTAGGTGGAACTTTGCAGAACTGTGTAGTGTGCTTTAGTGAGAGAATGTCCGTCCATACATATCCTTGCTTTCGTTCCTAGCGTGCCTTTCCACTAATTCTACCCTCATGCCGTGATTCAGGAACACCGATGGGCTTAAGGTCAGGAATAAAGTCAACACAAAACTCAATGACCTCCTCTGTTCCATATCCCTTTGAGATGCTTCCTTCTGGCCTAGCACGGTTATGAACATATTTCTTTAACACTCCCATGAACCTCTCAAAGGGGAACATATTGTGTAGAAATACAAGACCAAGAATGTTAATCTCATCGACTAGGTGAACTAGGAGGTGAGTCGTAATATTGAAGAAGGATGGTGGGAACACCAACTCGAAGCTGACAAGACATTGGACCACATCTTTCTGTAACCTTAGTAGACTATCTAGACTGATTACCTTCTGAGAAATTGCATTGAGAAACGCACATAGCTTCACAATTGGTACTCGAACATTTTCCAGAAGGAGTCCCCTCAATGCAATCGGAAGCAGCTGGGTCATAAGCACGTGGCAGTCATGAGACTTTAGGTTTTGAAAAATTTTCTCTGCGATATTTATTACTCCCTTTATGTTCGATGAGAAACCAGACGGGACCTTGATACTGTAAAGGACTTCAAAAAAGATTTCCTTCTCTTCTTTGGTAAGAGCGTAGCTAGCAGTACCTTCAAACAGCTCTGGATGCATGCCGTCTCGGTCTTTTATACGTTGTTGGTCCTGCCGTGCTTCAGCTGTATCTTTGCTCTTCCCATACACGCCCAAGAAGCCTAGCAGCGTCATGCAAAGATTCTTTGTCAGTTGCATCACGTGAATTGCAGAGCAGACCTCTAGGACATTCCAATAGGGTAGCTCCCAAAATATAGATTTCTTTTTCCACATGGGTGTGTGTCCGACATCGTCCTTCAGAACAGATTGTCTACACCTTGTCCGTGCCACAACTGTAAGAGTTCTTCAACTAATGGCCTTAGGTACACATCAATGTCGTTGCCGGGTTGCTTCGGGCCTTGGATGAGCACTAGCATCATAATAAACTTCCGCTTCATGCACAACCAAGGAGGAAGGTTATAGATACACAGTCATAGGCCAGGTGCTATGACTGCAGCTCTGCTCCCCAAAAGGATTCATGCCATCTGTACTTAGACCAAACCATAAGTTCCTCGCATCACCTGCAAAGTCTGGAAACTCTCTCTCGATTTTTATCCACTGCGACCCATCAGCGGGGTGTCTCAACATCTCGTCTTTCTTACGGTCTTCCATGTGCCATCGCAACAACTTGGCATGCTCTTTGTTCCTGAATAAACGTGTCAACCGTGGTATTATAGGAGCATACCACATCACCTTGGTAGGAACCCTCTTATCTTATACCACAATGCAGTGCATACTAGGCATGCATCCAAATTCTCGTACTTGCCGCGGTAGAGGATGCAGTCATTAATGCATGCATGTATCTTCTGCACCTCTAATCCTGGAGGGCAGACAACCTTCTTTGCTTCGTAGGTACTGGCAGGCAGTTTGTTATCCTTTGGAAGCAACTTCTTCATTATTCTCAGCAACTTTTCAAATTCTTTGTCAGTCACACCGTTCTCTGCCTTCCATTGCAGCAATTCCAGTGTGCTACCCAGTTTTTTGTGCCCATCTTCACAATTTGGGTACAACAATTATTTGTGATCCTCTAACATTTTCTTGAACTTCAACCTCTCCCTTTCAGTTACGCATTCTTCCTAGGCATCAGATCTGATGCCCGTTCTTCATCTTTTTCTTCATCAATGTCTTCCATTGTAGTACCATCGTATTCAGGGTAGTCGTTGTCATTCTCTTCTTCTTCGTTGTCTTCCATCATAACCCCTCTTTCTCCGTGCTTGGTCCACCAATTATAGCCGGTCATGAAACTGGACCGAAACAGGTGGCTGTGAAGGACTCTTGGGGAAGAGTATTCTTTATGATTCTGACAGACACCACATGGACAAGACATAAAACCACTCCGCTTGTTTGCCTCAGCCATAAGAAGAAAAGAATGCACGCCTTTAATGAACTCGTAAGAGAGTCGGTCAGTGTACATCCATTGCTGGCTCATCTACAATATATAATTAATTAAGTACATCAAACATAATCATAATTAATTAGTACTAATCTAAAACCAGCAACCGGGACTAAAGATATGATGAACCTTTAGTCCCGGTTGGAGGCACCAACCGGGACTAAATGTGGATGTGGAGACAACATGTCGACACTATGTCCTCAGTGGGCAGCACTAAGCCAGTAAATTAAATGCCGACACTAGTTTGGGTGGGTGGCAGCACTATGCTAGCGTGAGTGTGTCGACATTATGTCATCAGTGCCCGACACTATGGTGTGCTTCTTAATCTATAAATAGGTATGCATTCTTGTGAAGAACTGCAAGATGGTGTGCGAGACCAGGGACACCACTACGGCGGAGCTTCTCGAAGATGTCTTAGGACCTCGTCCTCAGACATCTTCGAGGAGCTCACCGTAGAGGCACTCTATAATATGTGAAATTAGTTAGCTCCACCAGCATACTGATTTAGCTAGAGAAGATATAAACCGAAAGATGGTGTGGGAGAGCAGGGACACCACTACGGCAGAGCTTCTCGAAGATGTCTTAGGATCCCGTCCTCAGACATCTTCGAGGAGCTCGCCATAGAGGCACTCCCTAATATGTGAATTGTGATGTCTTCTTATCAAGGTTTTATGAATTAACCCTATGTTTGTTACAATTTTTTCAGTTTGTTGAACACAGGTAGACGAAGAAGGATATTTTGCCCAGCTAGCTAGTTAGAATGATGAACTCACGCATGTGTGTGCTTCTAAAATCAAATTTCGAGACTATGTGCCAAAGCAAGATATATATAGATAGAATCCACATATTGTGATATTTACCTTAGAGTTCCTTACATCAATACAAGATATAGATAGAATCTAAACATTGATCTCATCATATCACTGCAAAAATTACTACCAAACTAAATCCACAAATCCATCTATAAGATAGAGCATGAAATGAGCTAATATAGCTATGAGAGTTCAAAGGATGAAGTTGCTCACCTTTTAGAACCTTTGGATAGATGGGGCACCACAAATTATAGACAAATCTTGAGGAAAAAAAGGGCATGAACTCAAGCTTGAAGCAAGAAAGAGAGAGAGAGAGAGGAGAGCCACCAGCTTGAATGGTGGCTCGGCAGGGGAAGAAGATATAGCTAGACCTTTAGCCCCGGTTTGTGTCTAGAACCGGGGCTAAAGGTCCACCTTTAGCCCCGGGTCGTATAACAAACGGGGACTAAAGGGTCTGGTGCCTGACCTGGCCTACCTGAAACCCTTTAGCCCCGGTTTGTTACACGACCCGGGCCTAAAGGTCCCGTTCGAACCGGGGCTAGTGTCCGCCACCCCCCTGGGGCCAGTTCTAGCCGTTGGACCGGGGCATTAGTCCCGGTTTGTAGCAAAACCGGGGATAATACCCTTGGACCAAAGGTCTGTTTTCTACTAGTGTCAGGACACAAATTCAATCTAAGGGTGTTACAGACTTTTCATGATACAGTTCAATCAATAAGCCAGGACATGAAAAGCCAAAAAGAACTGTCCTATGGTTTCTTGATAACTTATTCACTGCTATTTCTCTTGTTTGATGGACAGGATGACTTATGCATAAGCCGGAGCTAGAAAGAACTGGGCCTATATGGAGTAGTGCAGTTCTAAAAAAACTAAATTAATCTACGCACAGGTAGACAGTGCTAAGTTTGTTGACTCTAAAAGTCTACTCTTGATTGTCTCGATGTCCTTAAGGATGGAGAGGAGCATCCTCTTATTCTCTTTCACATTTCCAAAGAGAATGATGGCAGTGTACTTAAACCTGTGGATCGACCTAATGATGGCTTTGGAGGTCATCACTCATCGGTTCCTCTACTAGGACTCTTCTTCGGTTTGTCTGCGCTATGGTTAGGATGTTTTCCTCCTTTTGCTCATCGATTCCTCAAAAAAAGAGAATCCAGAGAAAAAGGGAAGCAGAGAACACAGTCGGCCAGGGAAAACTCATCCAGAAGAAGAATCTAAATAACATATAAAGAGAGAGAAAAAACAAACATCGGACAATTTTGTTAAAAAGAGTCTTGTAAGGAAATAAAATAGTAGCGAGGGGCGTACTCTAGACGCAGAAATGGTTTCCCAACATCGTTAGATAAAACACGAATGACTTGAACAGACGACCCTAGACAACATACAAAGAAGAGTTATTAGGCGCATGAAATAAAGGAAATTGGAAAGAATGGGAGAAAAAACCTATTCAAATAGAAAAGATGTGAGGAAACGTGCCATGAGGAGAAGCATGCTCGAAGAGTGGGTCGCGTAAAACATCGGCGATGATCGCACTCTCCACGTTCTGTCTATGATCTTTCGCGTCAATGAAAGTAGACGACCCTAGATAGCACAAAAAGAGAAGTTATTACGCACACGTGATGGAAAAGGCATGGCAGGAATGCGAGAAAAATATAGTTTAAATAGAACGACGTGAGGCAACGTACCAAGAGAAAAGATTGGCTCACGTAAGATGCTAGCGATGAGCTCGTCGGGGAAGTAGAGTTAAGACGCAATAGTGTAAAAACATTGTCGGTCATCGGCAAGTTCTAAGAACAAAGAAACAAACGTCAGATACACAAATCCAAAGTTTTAGAGAATATGAAAACCATTAAAAATAAGACGACATACCTTGCTTTATCCGAAAATGAGACAACTCCTCCTCCATTGGAAGTCGCCGACCGAGCAAGAGCTGTCCAACAACCGTAGTCGAACAAGAGAGTCAAGGAAGACGTAGCCGGTCGGAGAAGTCTGAAATAAAAAAAACACATGATAAAACAAACAGATGGTAAACAACACAACGAAACAAATAAAACGATCATGAAATATACTTACCTTTTTTAAGCATGGACGACAGAGCAAAGAACCTGCAACCGAACGAAAAAACGAAGCTTAATGCCAAAAAATGAAATAATACGTAAAACAGAGGGAAGGTGAAGCTTACCTACCACATGAAATCGCTTTATGGTCGAGAATAGAAGATCCCTACAGAAGCAGAAAGACGAATTGAGTACAGAAAGAGCGGAGGAGGAAGGTGAGAGCCGTACGCAAGAGGGATATACCGTTCGTGACAAAGACCAAAGAGAAAGTAGATCCGGTGAGGAGAGAACCGTCCAGAAGCTAGAGAAGGGATAAGAGAAGATCGAAGAAGTATCTCCACGAGGAGAGCGTCGTTCATAAGCTAGAGCAAGCAGAAGGGAAGAACGAAATAACAACGCAGGGTGTCTGCACCGCAACGAGCATGAAGAAGAGTCGTGAAAGACACAGCAGCATGGCTTTGCGTAAAACCGCATACTACACATATGATGTCATAAGTGTAGGGGTTCCGTAGCAGAAAACAAAAAAAATCTATCTACTCAAACACTAATACCAGGATCTATACTATGTAGACATAAGTAACGGAGGAGATAGACAGTATTCATACCTTTGAAGACCGAGGCACGCCTTACATAGTAAGGCGTATATTGATGAAGACGAGCAGTACCCCAAGTCTGGTGCCTCCGAAGTTCGTCACACGTCCGGTGTAGGAGACGTCAACCGGACTCCAATCCAGCCGAGCAGCGGAAGAAGTAGATGCCGGATCGCAGATCACACGACGATGATTTGAAGGTGGAGAACTCACCAACGAGGTCCTCTCCAATATTACGGAGAAGTCCTCAATGGATGAGAGAGAGAATGAGAGGGAATAGGATGAGTCCAAAGGGGAAGGGGAGACCCCTATATATAGTGGGAGGGGGTCAAACCACCCAGGGGCCAGGCGGTGTGGGACTAAACCCCACACCCGCCGGCCACCTAGGGGCAGCCGCCGGCCCTAGGTGGGCCCCACTGGGGCGGCCCACCAAGACCAGGCCGGCGGCCCCCTCTCCCTAAGTGTCATGCCCTATTGGGCCTCCCTTTGGGTGAGGCCCATTAGCATTATGAAGCCATTAATAATAATATAAAATATGTATTTAATATTAATTCTCCAATTAACAGTCAAATACACATATTATATTATTCCTTCACTCCGGAACACCTTCCGGACCCCTTTCGATCTCCATCGGATGTTACCCGGAACTATTCTCATTTCTCTTTCTCTATTTCTCCTACGATACCTCATCTACCCTAAGCATCCCTGCCCTTAAGCTTGACATCCTTCGGTTCGGGAACACTCCGGACATGATCGATACTACTCTCACATCAATGATCAACAGAGGTACCTAGATGGGTATGTGACCCCCATGCGTTTCACGAATATAATCGCTTAAACCGTGAGATAGTCGTTTCCCATTCCCTTTGTCATATGATACCTAATTCATTCGAGACTTGATCTTCGGTATCCCCATACCTTAGTTCGGTCTCATTACCAATGAACTTGTTTACTCGTTCTCATGTCGTTGCATTCTATGACGAAGTCACATGCTTGCAAGCTTCATTAATGCAACGTCACCGAGATGGCCCACATGTATCTACCATTACATGGATTAGAAAAATCCTGGTCTTGATATGTACTCCTCTACGCATCCCTTTGGAAAACCTGAGTGGCACCTTTTTGATCACCCTGTTACGAGATGATTCTTGATAACCATCTAAGCGTCCTCCAGAATGGTGATTTGCATTACCTCATAGTCAAAGGATCAGGTTGCGAGGTTCTCTGTGTTTTATCATCAATGGTGAACTTTGTAACTAGATCTCATTCAAGATATAACGGTCGCATGTTTGTCTATCATGTTATTCAACTAATAACATGACCCCATTGTCAATCGGCATAAATGCCCATGATCTTGAAACCCAGACCATCCTCATGACCAATGAACTAGTTCGTTAGAGGTAACTAGAGACACGGTTTATTTACATACCACACGTGTATTAATGTTTCGTATTAACACAGTTATAGCACAGTATGAAACGTATTATGAACATATAGGAGATATATCAAATAATACACTTTATTATTTGCCTCCAGGGCATGACTCCTTTAGTCTCCCACTTGCACTAGAGTACAAATAAAACTAGTTTACAATAGGCAGGAACCTAACACTAATGGAATCTCGGTGTTTTTCGTGCTTTTCCTGATGGAGAGCTTTAGTCAAAGGATCTGCCATATTCAGTTATGTATCTATTTTGCAAATCTTGACTTCACCTTCGTCAACATTCTATCGGATGACGTGAAATCTAAGCTTGATGTGTTTCACTGCGGAATGAGTCCTTGGTTCCTCTGCGTTTGCAATAGCTCTCGCGTTATCACAATAGATCATCACGGGGTCTTGCGCATATGGAAAAACTCCTAGTTCGATGATGAAATTCCTTAGCCAAACTGCTTCATTTGCTGCATCAGCCGCAACAATGTATTCAGACTCCACTAAAGATTGCGCCACCACTGGCTGCTTCTTACTCTTCTAGCTTACCGCCCCACCATTCACTAGAAACACAAATCCGGTTTGAGACTTCGAGTCAGCCTGATCTGAGTTCCAGCTCGCATCCACGTAACCTGTTACATTTAGAGCTTCATCACTTCCTCCATAGATTAGGAACATATCCTTTGTTCTTCTCAGATACTTTAGGATATTCTTTACAGCTGTCCAGTGATCTGGTCCTGGATTACTTTGGTATTGGCTCATCAAACTAAGAGCTAATGCCACATCAAGTCGCGTACTTAACATTGCATACATGATAGATCCTATGGCTGAGGCATAGGGGATGTAAGACATCTTTTCTCTATCATCATCCGTTACCAGACATTTAGTCATACTCATTTTGCAATTCTTCATCATTGGTACCAAGCCCCTTTTGGTATTTTCCATTTTGAACCTCTTCAAAATATTTTCGATGTAAGTACTCTGACTTACTGAAATTAGGTGCCTTGATCTATCTCTATAGATCTTGATTCCTAATATGTATGCAGCTTCACCTAGATCCTTCATGGAAAATTGGTCACTCAAATATGCTTTCACGCTTCTCATAAGATCCACATTGTTTCCCATGAGTAATATGGCATCCACATATACTACTAAGAAAACAACTGAGCTCCCACTCGCTTTCTTGTAAACATAGAACTCTTGTTGAGTTTGGACAAATCCAAAACTCTTGATCACTTGATCAAAATGTTGGTTCCAGCTCCGAGATGCTTGGTTCAATCCATAACTGGATCGTTGAAGCTTGCATACCTTTCCAGCATCCTTAGGATCAACAAAACCTTCCGGTTGCATCATATACAACTCTTCATCAATGTAACCATTGAGGAATGCGGTCTTGACATCCATCTGCCAAATTTCATAGTCGAAATGTGCAGCAATTGCTATTAAAATCCGGACAGCCTTAAGCATCACTACGGGAGAGTAAGTATCGTTGTAATCAACTCATTGAATTTGTCGAAACCCCTTTGCGACAAGTCGAGCTTTGTGAACGGTCACATTACCATTCGCATTTGTCTTTTTCTTAAAGATCCATTTATTTTCCACGACCTTGCGACCTTCTGGAAGATCTACCAAGATCCAAACTTGGTTCTCATGCATGGATCCTATTTCAGATTTCATGGCTTCTAGCCATTTCTCGGAGTCAGCACTATCCATAGCTTATTTGTAGTTTGCAGGTTCTTCCTGTTCATCTAGGATTACAGACATTACAAGGCTACTGTATCAATCAGGAGTGGCATGAACTCTTGTAGACCTGCGAACCTCAGGAGTCTCGACATCGTTGTTTTGATCATCATCATTGGGCTCTTCCTCCATGTTGGAGAGCGGTTTCGGAACAACTTCCGTTGTGCTACTCGAAATTTGGAGAGAAGGGTGAACAACTTCATCTAACTCAATTTTCCTTCCACTAACTCCTTTAGCAAGAAACTCTTTCTCGAGAAAGGTGCCGGTTTTTGCGACAAACGTTTTGCCTTCGGCTTGGTTGTAGAAAGTATACCCAACGGCTTTCCTTGGATATCCCACAAAGATACATTTTCCGATTTGGGTTTGAGTTTGTCAGGCTGCAGTTTCTTAACGTAAGCCTCACAACCCCAAACTTTTAGAAATGACAACTTTGGCTTCTGTCCATACCATATCCATATGGGGTTGTCTCCACGGATTTGGATGGTGCTCGGTTTAAACTAAAAGCTACGGTTTCTAACGTGTATCCCCAAAAATACACAGACAAATCAGTTAAAGACATCATGGACCGCACACTATCTAATAGGGTTTGGTTACAATGTTCCGGCACACCATTACGCTGTGGTGTTCCGGCCGGCGTAAGATGTGGGATAATCCCACAATCCTTCAAGTGCATGTTAAACTCATAACTCAAATACTCGCCTCCTCGATCCGATCGAAGATGCTTTATTCTCTTGTTAAGTTGATTCTCTACTTCTTTCTGAAATTCCTTAAAGTTTTCAAAGGTTTCAGACTTGTGCTTCATTAAGTAGATATATCCATATCTTCTTAAGTTGTCAGTAAAGGTAACAAAGTAACGATAACCATTGCGTGTTGAGACGATAATTGGTCCACATACATCCGTATGTATAATTCCCACTAGGTCTACAGCTCTCTCCACTATCCCGGAGAACGGTGTCCTAGTCATCTTGCCCATGAGGCATGGCTCACATGTATCAAGGGATTCGAAATCCAATGATCCAAGAAGCCCTTCTGAATGAAGCTTCTTCATGCGTTTTATGCCAATGTGACCAAGACGACAATGCCACATAAACATGGAATTATCATCATTATGCTTACAACGTTTAGCATCAACACTATGGCTGTGTGTATTACAATCAAGATCAAGTAAGAATAAACCATCACACACAGGAGCATGAACATAGAAAATATCATTCATATAAATTGAACAACCATTTGTTCCTGATTTAAATGAATAACAGTCTTGCAACAAGCAAGACCGACTCACAATATTCATACTCAATGCGGGTACATTGTAGCATTTATTCAAAACCAAAAATAATCCTGACGGCAGACGGAGATGCAGGGTGCCGACGGCCATCACTTCGACTCTCGAACCATTGCTGACGCGCATCGTCACCTCGTCCTTCCTTAGGCGCCTCCTACACTGCAGATCCTGCTGAGAGTTACAAATGTGAGCAACAGATCCGGTATCAAATACCTAGGTGTTACTCCTGGCACTTGTAAGGAACACATCAATAACATGTATATCACATATACCTTTGTCCTTGGCGGCTATCTTGGTGGCTCGCTTGTCTTCAAGGTACTTGGGGCAGTTGCGTTTCCAGTGCCCATCCCCTTTGTAGTAGTAGCACATAGTGCTGGGCTTAGGGCCGGGTTTGGCAGTTTTTGAGGTACTGGCAACGATCTTGCCATCCTTCTTGGACTTCTTGACCTTGACTTTTCCATTTTGCCCCGGCTTCTTAAAATTGGTGGTCTTATTGACCATCAACACTGTGTGCTCCTTCTTGATTTCGACCTCAGCAGTTTTGAGCATGGCAAACACCTCAGCAAGGGTCTTAGTCATCCCTTGCATGTTGTAGTTCATCACAAAGCTCTTATAGCTAGGGGCAGTGAGTGCAGCACCCTATCAATTGCGAGCTCCTCCGGGCTTTTGCAATCCTGAGCATTCAAAGGCTTAACGTAGCCAACCATTTTGACCACGTGCTCACTAATACTATCGTGTTCTTCCATTTTAGTAGAGAAGAAGAGGTCGGAATCATCGTACCTCTCTGCACGGGCCTGTGGAGCAAAGACATCCTCGAGATCCTCAATGATCTAAAAAGCATTCATCTTCTCAAAATGCTTTTGAAGCTCTGCCTCCATGGCATAGAGCATTCCACTCTAGATGAGGGAGAAATCGTCCGCCTTGGACTACCAGACATTCTTTTCGTCCAGGGAGGCGGAATCTGCAAGCTTAGCCGAAAGATCAGCCTCGATGACATAAGTCAACTTGTAGGAGACTAGGAGGATCCTAAGATTGTGGAACCATGCGGTGAAGTTGGTTCCATCAGTTTTCAGCTTGTCCTTCTCGAGGAAAGTGCTAAGATTGAAGGTGGGTGGGCAAGACATCTACAATGGATTTGCAAAGTGTTTAGACCATGCTCATAATAATGAGTTCAAGTTTTAATTATGTTTTCGAACTTAAAACAAAAGAACTTCCACTCAAACGAACATCCCTCTACTCGTTTAGTGATCACATAATCCTAATCCCCTACACCTCCCCCGATCATCATGGCCATCAGTGCAGTATCAAAGGTGGACATTCCCTAATGTCGATCACATCAACTATGTGATTCATGCTCGACCTTTCAGTCTCCTGTATTCCGAGGCCATGTCTCTGTAACATGCTAGGCTCGCTAGTTCTAACTTGTGTGTATTCGCCGTGCAACATGGCTTACACCCACTGTATGCGAACGTAGATATGTCTGACACCCACTCACCGTGGGTCGCCTCATGCCGAAGAACTTTCTTGGTGGTGCACACACAAGGGGAATACGATAACTGGAATACTGTGAGGGATTATCTTATTATGCTACCGTCGAATATAAATATACCAGCACAATAAGTAATAGTTAAAAAGTAAAGTGTTATGACGTGGTTATAGAATTTTTATCATCATCAATAGCTTCAATGAAAATTTCATAAACTTGTCATTTCCACGTTATAATACATGCCCTATGCAATAATAAAAATAGATGCTTCTATATTATCGATTGCAAGTTTTACGCGGCTTTAGGGCTTTCGCAGTAGAACCCCTTCCCACCTACGAACATGGAGCTACAACATGGATTCAATGATTGTCATTCTTCTTCCCTTTTGAGGTCCCTCCAATATCGATGCCATATCAACTACTACAGAGAGACACACACCCCCTAAGCCAGTTTGATTCATGGACCAGTCTCGTGAATCACCACGTGAGGTCGGTGGGGCTTCTTCATCAAACAATGCCGCGATATGAACAAGAACATTAAAAGAGGGTAGCAACTAGAGAATCAATGCCCACATATTGCTATGTGTTCTATCCGTACGACATGTCTACCCATAGACCCGCTCTGATACCACAATAGGGGTTCCGTAGTAGAAAACAAAAATTTTCTATCTACTCGAACACTAATACTAGGATCTATACTATGTAGACATAAGTAACGGAGGAGATATACGGTATTCATACCTTTGAAGACCGAGGAACGCCTTATGTAGGAAGGCGTATATTGATGAAGACGAGCAGCACCCCAAGGGTGGTGCCTCTGAAGTTCGTCATGCGTCCGGTGTAGGAGACGTCAACCGGACTCTGATCCATCCGAGCAGCAGAAGAAGTAGATTCCAGATCGCAAATCACAGGACGGTAGTGTGAAGGTGGAGAACTCACCCACGACGTCCTCTTCAATATTACGGAGAAGTCCTCAATGGATGAGAGAGAGAATGAGAGGGAATGGGATGATTCCAAAGGGGAAGGGAGACCCTTATATATAGTGGGAGGGGGGCGCACCACCCAGGGGCCAGGCGGTGTGGGACTAAACCCCACACCCGCCGGCCACCTAGGGGCAGCCTCTGGCCATAGATGGGCCCCATTGAGGCGTCCCACCAAGCCCAGGATGGCTGGCCCCCTCTCCCTAGGTGCCATGCCCTATTGGGCCTCCCTTCGGTGAGGCCCATTAGCATTATGAAGCCTTTAATAATAAAATAAAATATATATTTAATATTAATTCTCTAGTTAACATTCAAATACACATATTATATTATTCCTTCACTCTGGAACACCTTCCGGACCCCTTCCGATCTCCATCGGATGTTACTCGGAACTATTCCAGTTTCTCTTATTCTATTTCTCCTACGATACCTCATCCACCCTAAGCATCCCTACCCTTAAGTGTGACATCCTTCGATTTGGAAACACTCCATACATGATTGAGACTACTGTCATATCAATGACCAACAGAGGGACCTGGATGGCCATGTGACCCCCATGCGTTTCATGAATATAATCGCTCGAACCGTGAGATAGTCGTTTCCCGTTCCCTTTGTGATATGATACCTAATTCATTCGAGACTTGATCTTCGGTATCCCCATACCTTAGTTCGGTCTCGTTACCAATGAACTTGTTTACTCGTTCTCATGTCGTTGCATTCCGTGACAAAGTCACATGCTTGCAAGCTTCATTAATGCAACGTTACCAAGATGGCCCACATGTATATATCCGTTACATGGATTAGACAAATCCTGGTCTTGATATGTACTCCTCTACGCATCCCTTTGGAAAACCTGAGTGGCACCTTTTTGATCACCCTGTTACAAGATGATTCTTGATAACCATCTAAGCTTCCTCTAGAATGGTGATTTGCATTACCTCACAGTCAAAGGTTCAGGTTGCGAGGTTCTCTGTGTTTTATCATCAATGGTGAACTTTGTAACTAGATCTCATTCAAGATATAACTGTGGGATGTTTGTCTATCATGTTATTCAACTAATAACATGACCCCATTGTCAATCAGCATAAATGACCATGATCTTGAAACCCAGACCATCCTCATGACCAATGAACTAGTTCGCTAGAGGTAACTAGAGACACAGTTTGTTTACATACCACACGTGTATTAACGTTTCGTATTAACACAGTTATAGCACAGTATGAAACATATTATGAACATATAGGAGATATATCAAATAATACAATTTATTATTTGCCTCTAGGGCATAACTCCTTCAATAAGAGCGTAGGCAGATTCAAGCCTATGGTAGTCTATAGTACCAGCTGCGCTATCCACCGCGATAAACCACAGCCTATGGGGGATAATGCAAGAAACTATGGATGCCCATTCATACCTCTACGCTCTACGTCTTACAGTTTTCTCTCCGACTGCGCAATATCATGCCATCTATGATCTATGCTAACATACAATAAGGATCTAAGGAAGCACGTCGTATCTGAATAGGGCCCATATCCGCGAGAAGTCGTTCCTGTACTAGGCTGACGGTGCCATAGTGACCATGTGCGGAGGCCATGTCCGCAAGGAATCGTGACTGGCATGGGCTCACAACGCCACGTCGGCTCTCGGTAGGCCCCACGACCGCGAGAGTCCGCAGCCACCATAGGATCACGATGCCATGTCGGCTCTCGGTAGGCCTCGCCACCTGGCGGGTACGGAGCGCTATTGTCCCTCAAACGCCTCTCACAAAGCGCAGTACTGCCAGCGTACACTGACCACAAGACCATGTATCGTGCGTGACCCACCTTCCGGCGATGCAGAGTACAGTGTGATGACCCACAAGTATAGGGGGTGTATCACAGTATTTTCGATAAGTAAGAGTGTTGAACCCAACAAGGAGAAGAAGGTGCTGGCTAGTGGTATGGATCAAGAATTCTCTGCAAATACTTAGCAAACGGATTTTTAGGGGTTTTCGATAAAGCAAGTAAACAAAGTACGAGTAAATAAAAGACAGTAGGAATAAATGAAGCAAGTGGCCCAATCCTTTATGCAGTAAAGGACAAGCCGGTTGTATTACTTAAGATGACCAAACGTTCTCGAGGACACATGGGAAGACTGTCAAGTGCTTTTGCTTCATATAGCTGATTAATCTTCTCTAGCTTGCTAAGTGTTGTGTGGGTGAACCTGTGCTAATGTACCGCCCCATCCAAGACTAATACATACTTGTGATTATACCCCTTGCAAACATCCGTAAGTACAAGAAAGTAATTAAGGTAGAATCCTAACCACAGCTTTAAACTCTAAGACCCTTACGTCCCTTGTGCAATGGTTTCCGAACGGGGGTTCGGGTTTCTGTCACTCCGGCGACCCCTACGATTAGTAGCCAAATACACAATGCATTCCCCTAGGCCCATATAGGTGAAGTGTCATGTAGTCGACGTTCACATGACACCACTAGAAGAAGTACACCACAACTTAAATAACAATCTATTGAATCTTTCTCAACACAACTCCACTACTAACAACATGACTTCTCCCATATCCTCAAGAACAAAACGAACTACTCACAGGACATCATATGGATCATGATCAGAGATGGAACAATGATGTATAACAATCTGAACATAAACAATAATTCAATGGTTCACTCAATAGCATCAACTACAAAGAGTAATCAACACCGGGAAAGTTTCCCCTATGAACTAATGCAAGATTCAACTCAATTGTTACAGCAATATAGAGATGGTGATGAGGGTGCTGATGGTGATGATGGTGGTGATGATGATGATGATGATCCCGATGAAGTCCAGGTTGATGGTGGTGTTGATGGCGACGATCTCCCCTCTCCAGGAAGGAATTCCCCTAGCAGAAATCTGTCTGCCGGAGAGATCTTTCTCTCTCGGTGTTTTCCGCCCCGCAGAGGCGGCGAAATCTTTCTGTGGTCGCTCCCCGAGTCTTAGGGTTTCAGGAGGATGATATACGCCAGAGGGGAGAGCCAGAGGTGGGCCAGGGCGGCCACACCACCTCCTGGCACGGCCTAGGGCTGCCCGCGCCATGGGGTGGTGTGGGCCCCCTCTAGCCCACTCCACTCCGTCTTCTGGCATCTTTAGTCTTCTAGAAAAATAGGATTTTTCGTATATTTTCCCGGATTTTCTGACCTTCGCGAATTTTTCCTCCAAACATCACCTTTTCCATCAGAATCTCGACTGCAGCGGTCCATGCTCCAAAAGTCATCAACCATGCAAAAACAGATGAAATAACATAAGTATCACCTCTCAATACGAAATATATCAATGAATAATAGTGAATTAAGACATAGAATAGTGATGCAAAATGGACGTATCAACTCCCCCCAAGCTTAGACTTCGCTTGTCCCCAAGCGAAACTGAGCTCAATAAACATGGCCTCAGGTTTATGGAGTGAAGAGTTGATAAAAGAATACGGACAAGAAGCTTCACATTCATCAAAAGCATAGATCATAATAGAAGACAAATCACTATTATATAACTCAACTTGTAACGAGTAAAGGAAACACAATAAAAATACATAAAGTGAATCATAATTGGTAATGGCAAACTTAGCTCTTGGTCGAAGAATAGTTGATAATTTGCTGAAGTTCACAAATAACTGGTTTTCAAAGAAAGCTTTTAAAGTAGTAAACATCAATATAAGAGCAATGTGCAAAACAAGGAACATAAGAAACATGATTGAATAAATCATCATATGAATGAATGAAACACATCAACTCAAAATACTTGCTGAGGTAGAAGGGAATAGGTTTACTGACTCAACCACAAAGTAAAAGAAAGGCCCTTCGCAAAGGGAAGCAGGGATTGCAAGTCTCATAAGGAGCTCCCAAAAATTATGATACTAGCTTTCAGCTCTCATTGCCCCTATCATAGGCATCTTTTGGTGGTTAAGGTTAAAGTGACACAACTAAGAGGATATGTTTGACAAGTTATAAATTGAAGTCGCATGCCCCTTACTTATGAGTACTGATCCTCATGCTACTCAACTTCAGTCACGAGCAAGCTCTTGTCATTGTAAATACATGTGTATCATTAAGAACCGCCAACGGGGTATCCCTTGCACATGTTAAAGGAGCTATCCCATAATCAAAATGACAAGGTAAGTAGACAGTGAGCATCTCAGCAATCTTTTTATTTGCTATTTGCATAGGTTTTTATTGAGGATGCTTCATAGAATGCTCACTATAGTTATGCTGCAAGTTTCCACCATGATTAGGCATGGCTTAGGCTAGCGGCCCAGGCGTTTCTCTAACACACATATAAACTCCATGATCTTACAAGTTCCACTTTTATTTCACACCACCGGGATAAGCAAAAGAACATGATATCAACTAGGTACAAGTACCAATGAAGTGTTGAAAGCGGTCCCCATGATACATGGTTCTGCTAACTTCAACTCATAAAGTGCAAGCATATACGCAACAAAGAAGGACCCAATGGTTCAAGTTTATTAAATGCAAGAAAGTAAAGTGTGCCATCAAGTTTGTGAGAGCTTTAAATCACTAATTTTCACATAACAAGTTTAATTTGGGAGATAGATAAAACAAGAATTTACTTGGAATAGCAATAATGCTACTAGGTAGGTATGGTGGGCACAAATGGCAAAGGTTTTGGTTTAAAGGAGTGGATGCACGAGAAGAATTCCCTCTCAGTACAGGTTTTTGGCTAGCAAGGCTAGGTAGCAAGTATAAGAGTTGAAGGAAACAACCAAACATACAAGTGATAAAGACAAACATGCAATCTTCCTTGGAAGCACAAACGATCTTAACTAGAGAATACTAAACTTATGAGCAAATCAAGAAAGAAAGATGATGAAATTATTTTTTTTCTCTAGAGTACGTCTATCTTTTTCATTCAACTCTCGAAAATAGTTGCTACTGACCGAGCTAGGTTTGCCAAAACCAACTAAATTAACTCAATGATCCCAAACTGATACCAATACTAACAACAAGATCAATCATATAACCACGAATTGAAAATTAATATAAGCTATGCAAAAGAGTGAATGATAGAACTTCTCATTAATATTCCATAACGGAAACTCACACCAAGGGATACATATCTAACGAGAGAGGGGACACTTCCAAAATGCAAACCATACTACAGAATAGCTCCTCTATTCATGATAAGACTCTACTAATAAGGTAAAAAGATAGAAGATAGTGATGTGATACCGCGGCACTCCCCCAAGCTTGGAACAAACCCAGGGGATGCCAAACCTGATGACGAATTACTCCTTCGGTGGTGGCGATATCTTCTCATCTTCATCCATCTTCCATGGTAAAGGCTTCCCATCAACAAAGGACATCATGGTTTCCAACATCCTGAAACTTGCAGGAGCACTTATGCGTTTAAATCTAGCCTCATACTCACAGTTTTGATTTTGAACGTCATAGAAATGTGCTTGCAGTTCGTTGGTTGTTTGGCGGAGTGAGAGGACTTCGTCTTTGAGTTCAGCAGTCTCCTTTTGGTGCTCGGTGATGAGTTCGGAATAAATCTTATGGATGATATCCACTTCGCGCTCCGCCATCTTCTTGTACCTAAAGACTTCTTGCTCCACTGCTTCCATCCTGTCCTCCAGACTTCCTTCACCTTTAGGGCCTTGAACCTCTTTAATCTGAACCTCCCCACCTTCGAGCAATAATTCCTTGGGATGAATCTTCAATTCTCTCATGTATGGGTTGATGATATCTTCCAAGGAATCTCCCTCGACTGATCCAGTGGAAGACATTGTGGCTACAAATCTGGGATCTTACCTGGCAGAAACAGATCGAAACAAAAACACAACGAAAACATGATATACGAGCCTCGAGGGATCCGGGGGGTTATATATTACGAAGTTTCATATCAAAAGGAAGGTACTGGGAGAAAACGAGTCGGAGGCGGAGTCTGGGGTGGCCTCACTGCCTGGTGGCGCGGCCAGGGGTGGGCCCGTGCCACAGGGTGGTGTGGGTCACCCTGGCTCCGGTTCCGTCCCTTTTTCGCTTCGTAACTTCCCTTATCGACTAAAAACTGCAAAAACATAGTTGGATAGTATTTTTGCGAAACTTTTCTTACCATAATTGTTACCTAGTTGGAAACGGACTCTCAATGTCTCTGAATTTGGTCCTCGATGAATTCCTCCGGAGTTATAACTTGAAAGGCATCAACATCTTCATTGTAAGAATCTCCAGCAATATAGTGTTTGAGTCGCTGTCCATTCACTACTTGTTTAGTATTATCTTTTAGAGAAGAAATTTGTATTGCTCCTGAACGGTATACTTCTTCAATGATGAAAGGTCCTTCCCATTTTGATAGTAGTTTTCCTGCAAAAAATCTAAGACGAGACCTATACAATAGAACTTTCTCACCAACATGAAATTATCTCTTAAGTATTCGCTTGTCATGCCATCTTTTAACTTTTTCCTTAAAGAGCCTAGCATTTTCATAGGCGTCACTCATCCATTCATCTAAAGAACTTAAGTCAAATAATCTTTTCTCACCAGCGAGCTTACAATCTCTATTTAGTCCTTTAGCGGCCCAGTAAGCTTTGTGTTCTAATTCTAAAGGTAGATGGCAAGCTTTCCCATAAACCATTTTATAAGGAGACATTCCCATAGGATTTTTGTAAGCAGTTCTATAGGCCCATAAAGCATCATTCAACTTCTTAGCCCAGTTTTTTCTAGACCTATTAACTGTATTTTGCAAGATAGATTTAATTTCTCTATTTGATAACTCTACTTGCCCGCTAGTTTGGGGGTGATAAGCTAGAGCAATTCTATGATTAACATCATATTTAGCAAGGGTCTTCCTAAAACCACCATGAATGAAATGAGAACCCCCATCAGTCATGAGATACCTAGGCACCCCAAACCTCGGAAAGATAACATCCTTAAGCATTTTTAGAGAAGTCTCTCCATCAGCACTCTTTGTAGGAATGGTTTCTACCCACTTAGTAACATAATCAATGGCAACAAGAATATGAGTGTAACCTTTCGAGGGAGGGAAAGGACCCATAAAGTCAAATCCCCAGCAATCAAAAGGTTCAATTACTAGAGAGTAGTTCATAGGCATTTCATTGCGTCTAGAAATATTACCAACACGCTGACATTCATCACAAGATAAAACAAATTTTCTTGCATCTTTAAAAAGGGTAGGCTAGTAGAAACCTGATTGTAGCACCTTTTGTGCAGTTCTATATCCTGCATGATATCCTCCATAAGCACTACCATGACATTTACGCAATATCTCCTTCTGTTCATATTTTGGAACACATCTTCGCATTATACCATCCACTCCTTCTTTGTATAAGTGTGGGTCATCCCAAAAATAATGCCTCAAATCATAAAAGAACTTTCTTCTTTGCTGAGCTGTAAAAGTTGGAGGCAAATACTTGGAGACAATAAAGATAGCATAATTAGCGTATGTAACTACCTCGGTGAATTACGCTCTTAGTTACATACCTGGATGAACGAAAGTGGTTAAAATAGTACGGTGGGGCCCAGGGCCACTCACGGTAGACCTTTCGGCCGTCCTAACCACTTTAGACATCGGGACAAGAACGAGCAGAGTAATCGGCAGGCGAAGGGATCAACTACATACACAAATGAGTATGTATGCAAGCCACATACAACAGTCCTCAGAGCCATTCAATCTAAAAGAAATAGAAATATTGCAACGCCATACGGCAAGATTCAAATTTCCTAGATAGAGATAATAATTTAGGATAGCTCCTCATACATCACACATCAGAGTATCAGGCGGAAGCAGAAAATAAGATCCGAGTAAGGATAAGAAGCAAATCGGCATAAGATGCCACATAAATAAACACATCCCACCCACAGATCTCACGGATCCCCGTTTCCGGAATCTCTACACCGAATGATCGTTGCCAACATCATCTGTCTCTTCCACCCAGTATCCATCTTGCGGGTATACCTGTTCATCTGAATCAAACAATTTATCGTGTGAGACCCTAGGGGTACTCAACAAGTCTTTATGCCGCTAATGGGGACACAACCTGGGGTGACGCAATTGCAGCAAAAGATAATACCTAACAATTCTACAGAGACTCACTAACCATCCGCCTAACCAATGATAGACGGATGTCCGTGAATTAAGAACAACAGTTATAATAGGATAATTAACAGATCCATCCTCCTCCTCGCTTACCAACGAGGAAGCGGACGAACAACCCCCATCATCCGTTGGCATTTTTATTAACCATTCCATGAGTATTGCACTAGTTACTAGTCAAGTTCTTAGTCAAATTAAAAGCGGTACTTTAGTTATACTTGTCTATGATCGAGAAACTGTGCTCCAAGTCGTCCATAACCGCGGACACGGCTTTCAGAAAGATTTACCCTGCAGGGGTGCACGAATAGCAACACACACTCGATCAACCTCGGAAAAACCAAATCAAAACCCAACGAGGCATTCACGACAAAGCAATCACAGGATTCAGAAATATTTCAGGGGGCCACCCCATTAAGCTACCCGCAACGAAGTTGGCCGGCTCCGAGATGGACCCAAGGTTTGCGTCAATGGCTGTAAACGACTAGGAACCCGAAAGTGTGACTGGGCTTGTCGATACCATGAAAACACTCCGCATCCAAAATAGTACAGGTGCTCCACGCACAATCTTAATAACAGTAAAGCATGGCATAAGTACAGGATAGTAAAAAAGCCCCAAACAACTTTGTGGCCCCAAGAAATAAGAATGAATCAAGCTCTGGCTCGGGGGGTCCAGAAGGCCTCTCGGATGTGGATAGTGAGAATAGTCAAGGAACAGGAATCAAGTACTCGGGGTCCTACGGGACACAAGTGAGCATGAAAAACCAAATAGCAGATATTGCTCACCGGCGCCTCTTTCATTAGTTATCCCATTACTACTCAGGTTAAGTTGTTTAGGTACCTCGTTATTCATCAGACACTCACATACCCTACACATGCTTTTCTGCGACTCACATGGCCCAAGCAACTCCTGTACTAATGGCTCATGGGATGGAGGAACAAGCTTCGGTGGGGTTTAAAAGTAAAGGCTATGCAGTACTTGGGATTCGATTTAATGCAATCGTGACTCAATGATGCAAGAGTAAGATAGAGGCAATAGGTACTATATGTATGCAAGAATGTGGTAGTGCTTGCCTGGCAGCTCAGTTGAAGCGAGAGATGGATCTGGGTAGTACTCCTATGATTCCTGGTAATTCTCCTGCTGGGCGTCTATTCGAAGAAGAACCAAAAAAACAAGGGCCAACATAAAGAAAGTGCACAAGCATATGAATTAAAGTGCGAAAAACAAACAAGCATGCCATGATGAATGATGCGCAATTTTCATGGCATTAAAGTAGCATGGCAAATGGTGAGGTGTGGATACAAGAAATAAAGCATTTTATTATTTATTTGGTCCAATTTTATTGTCATAAACAGTTCAGATTTGTAAGGACGACATGATGCATTCTTCAATTCAGAACAAGGACTGCATAGATAGAACGGGCTCGTCGCGCTGATCGATTTAGACATATTATTGGCCAAATTTGGAGTTATAGAATTAAAGTTATTAATTTATTAAGAAAAGGGCATTTTATTGTAATTTAATCATCTCGAAATTTTAAAGTGTTCAAACATTATTTTGAATGGCATATTTGAATTCCTCACATTTTTCTGATTCCCAAACATATATTATTTGTATTATTTGGATTTATATTTGAAAAGTTATTTAAATCTGATTTGAATTTGAATTTAAATAATTTTGAATTTGGTTTAAATAAAATAGACAACAGAGAAAACTTTTGTCACCCAGCTCGACCCAGCCATAGTCACCGACGGGTGGGCCAGCCGCTGGCAGGGCACACGCGCGCGGGGAAACTTCTGCTACCGCAGGCTTAGCTAGCTGCTGCGGTTGACAGGCGGGCCAGCGAGCTAGGGCCCATGTGCCAGTGGGGTAACCCCCAGAGGCTGACAGGTGGGGTGTGTGCTGGGGCGCGGGTTGAGAGTGTGGAAAGGCAGGTACCTTTTTGTAAAACGAGCCGCGTCGATGATAGGTGGGGCCTAGCTGGACCGCGGGTTAAGCCAGCAAAAGTACAGGGGGGTCTGTGCAAAAAGGGGGTGCGACACTGTTTTTCTTCTTGTTTTACTGACGAAACTAACGGACGCGTTCGGCGACAGCGCGCGCGGCGCGGTGGGGAATTGAACTGGGGACCTGGCGTGCGCGGGCGGCGGCGGCTACCGCTGGGCTAGGGAGGGGGTTGTTGTCCGGGAGCAGCTGCGCGGCTAAGTGAGGCTCTAGGCGGCGCGGGCATGTGCAGCCGCAGTGATCGATGGCGCACCGAGGGCGTTTATCGGAACGACTGACGTGGCTAGGGCTTCCCGGTGAGGCGGAGCATGTCGGGGCGGTAGAGGGGCTCACCGCAGGGTGGTCGGTGGTGTCAGATCGGGGAGAGGCGTGGCAGATCGTCGACGAGGCTGGCGGCCGGAGATCTAGGGTTTGGCGTCAGTGCTGGTGCTGGTGCTGGTTCCGGTAGTGCTGGTGCTCCTTGTCCTCGTCGGCGCGTACGAGGCGAAGTAGGGGAGCCTCCTCGTTCTTCTTGACCACCTCCACGTCGTGTTGGCCGGCTGGAAAGAGGGGACGACGCGGGTACTGGCGGCGACCGGCGGCAGGTGCTGGCGACGGTGAAGAAGAAAGGGAGGAGAGGTAGGGCTTGGGGTTGGATCCGGGAGAGGCAGGGGAGCCGTGTGGATGACGGCAAGCGAGAGAGAGGGAGGAGGTGGCGTGTGGTCATGCGGTAGAGGTAAAGTGGCTTCGGCCCTTTCCTCCTTCTCTTCCTAACGTGGTCGAGCTGGGGCTCGACCTGGGGCAGCCAGGGCAGGGCAGGTAGGGTGGTGGAGGCTGTCAGGTGGGGACGCCGTGTGGAGGAGCTGGGTGGTGCCGGCACGGCGGTAGAGAGAAAGGAGAGAGGGGAGGGGCTCAGGTGAGCTAGGGTGTAGCTAGGGTTTGGGGTGGTTAGATGGGTAGATGGGGTATGGCTATGGAGAGAGAGGGCCAGGTGGGGCCAGCATGATAGAGAGAGAGGGAGGGTGGTTGAGGTGTGGTAGGGGTTAGGGTTTAAGTAGAACTAGATTAGAGGAAATTAGAGAAAGATAGCTAGGTTAGGTTTTTATTAGGTATTTAGGTTTCAAAACTTGTTTACAAGATCAACCCAAGAGGTAAAAGTGAGGGCTTGGATTTAGGCTAAGATGAGGTGAAAAAGTAATCAAGAAAAAGAGGAGAAAATAGCTTATGGGAAAAAGGCCTCACTTGCATAATGAATGGAAAAGAAAAAAAAGGTGTAGATGAGAATATGGAGATGGTGGAGAGATATGTAGATGATCCCACAAAGAATGGACCACTAAAACAAAGGAAAACCAATGGGACAAAGGTGGTGATGATGGTTGCATGGCCCATGCAAAAATAATAAATGCCATGTTTGATTTTGTGAAAATAATAATAATATGGCATTATACTTATGCATTTCCAAGAAGTGGAATAAGGCCACTCAAAAGAATTAATAGAATTAGATCCACCCCAACCCACATGAGCTAGAATAATTATCAAAAGAAAAGAAAAACAAGCTCATGGGTAATAGGATGGTGGAATTATGAGGTGGTGAAAAGAAAAGTGATGAAGGTGAATAAAAGATATGCCCCCAACTCAACTTGGGCATTAAACAATATATCAATAACCAAATACAATATCAAGAGGCAAATACAATTAATAATGCATATGAGAGAAGAAACAAAGAAAGAGGGTTTTATATGATGCTCAAATGCAAGGTGCCATGATGACATGAGCATGATATAATTATGATGCAACAATTATATATAGGAAGTAGCCATTATATTACTAGACCAAGTAGCATTACAATTGTTAGACAATTGGGATGCTACAACTCTCCCCCACTAAACAGGAATCTCGCCCCGAGATTCTAGGAAGAAAAAGACTCAAAGAGGGTAGGATACTTGGCACGGAGTTCATCTTCACCTTCCCAAGTGGCTTCATCAACGGAATGGTGCGACCACTGCACCTTGCAGAACTTGATGGACTTGTTGCGAGTCCTTCTTTCTGCGACTTCAAGAATTTTTGTGGGGTGTTCTTGATAAGATAGATCTTCTTGGAGATTGATGAGTTCATGGTCCACGGTCCTGCCGGGATCCTTGAAGCACTTTTTGAGTTGAGAGATGTGGAAAACATCATGGACTTTGAGTTGTTCAGGGAGCTCAAGAGCATAAGCAACTTCTCCTCTTCTTCCACGAATTTTGAAAGGACTGATGTATCTAGGAGCCAGCTTTCCTTTGATACCACAGCGGTGCGTGCCTCTCATGGGAGTGACACGAAGGTAAACGAGATCACCAGGAACATACTCCATGTTCGTGTGCTTTCTGTCATAATTTCTCTTTTGGCGACTTTGAGCAATCTTAAGATTTTCGAGAATGATGTGAACTTTCTCCTCCGCTTGAGTTACAATGTCAGGGCCAAACAATATTCTTTCACCTGCGCCAGACCAACCAATCGGAGTTCTGCATTTGCGACCATAGAGAGCCTCAAATGGTGCCATCTTTAGACTTTTCTGGAAACTGTTGTTGTAAGAGAATTCAGCATAAGGAAGACATTCTTCCCACTTTATGACGAAAGAGATAATGCAAGCACGGAGCATATCTTCTAGAATCTGATTGATCCTTTCAACTTGTCCTTGTTACTGAGGGTGGTAAGCTGTGCTGAAGTTTAGTTTTGTTCCCAAAGCATTTTGGAAACTTCCCCAGAACTTGGAAGTGAAGATGCTTCCACGGTCTGAACTGATCTCAAGAGGAACTCCATACAGAGAGACAATTATGTTGATATAGAGCTCAGCCAACTGAATTGCAGAAATTGTTTCCTTGACTGGAAAGAAGTGAGCTACTTTAGAAAGCCTGTCAATGACAACAAAGATTGCATTGTTGCCCTTCTGCGACCTTGGAAAACCAGTGATGAAGTCCATCTCTACTTTCTCCCATTTCCATTCCAGAGGGTTCAATGGCTGTAGAAGACCGGAAGGTTTCTGATGGACAGCTTTAACTCTGCGACAGACATCACACTCCGAGACATACTTGGCACAATATCTTTTCAAACCAGGCCACCAGTATTGTGTTTTCATGTCCATGTACATCTTAGTGCTGCCAGGGTGGATAGAAAGAACAGAATCATGCGCCTCCTTGAGAACTTGCTCTCTTAAACCCGGGTAGTTCGGAACAAACATCCGGTGTTCAAAGAAAAGAGTGCCTTGGTCATCTATGTGGAAAGACTCATACTTCGGAAGCTGAATGTTGGAAATAATCTTTTTAGTGTAAGGATCACCAAGCTGAATGGAACGGACCTTTTCTTCCAAGAGAGGTGTTGCTAGAAGATTCAGAAGATAACCTTGATCCACAATTTCAAGGTTGAGTTTGTGGAATTCCTCGCACAAGAGAGGCTGTTGTTCTTCCACCATGAGATTGTTGACATAAGCTTTTTGGCTGAGAGCATCGGCCATGACATTGGCTTTGCCCGGAGTGTAGTTGATGGTCAAATCGAAATCATTGATTGTTTCAATCCACCTCCTCTGACGAAGGTTGAGATCAGGCTATGTGAAGATATACTTCAGACTCTTGTGATCAGAAAAGATCTCACAACGGTTGCCAAGCAAGTAATGCCTCCATACTTTCAAAGCAAAGACAACTGCTGCAAGTTCGAGGTCCTGTGTAGGATAGTTGATCTCATGCGTCTTCAACTGTCGAGAGGCATAAGCAACAACTTGCTTTTCTTGCATAAGGACTGCACCCAATCCTTGCAATGAAGCATCACAAAAAATCTGGAAAGGCTTTGATGTATCTGGAGGAACCAAGACTGGTGTGGAAGTGAGCTTCTCTTTGAGTGTTTCAAAGCTTGCTTGACATGCAGGAGTCCAAAGGTATTTCTTGCCTTTCTTGAGGAGATCGGTAAGAGGCTTCGCAATCTTTGAGAAGTTTTGAACGAATCGACGACAGTAACTGGCCAAACCAAGGAAACTCCGGACTTCTTTGACATTTATGGATGGAAGCCAGTCCATAATTGTCTTAATATTTTCTGGGTTGACGGCAATGCCCTTGGCAGAGATGACGTGACCAAGGTAGGTGACTTGAGGCAGCCAAAACTCACACTTGGAGAACTTTGCATACAGGCGGTTCTCACGAAGCTTGTTTAGGACACCCCGAAGGTGTTCTTCATGTTCTTATTTTGACTTAGAATAGACTAGAATGTCATCCAGATAGACCACAAGAAACTTATCAAGATACTCCATGAAAACCGAGTTCATAAGCCTCGAGAAGGTGGCAGGTGCATTGGCGAGGCCGAAAGACATGACCGTGTACTCATACAGGCCATAGCGGGTGGTGAAAGCTGTTTTAGGAACATCTTCCTTGCGAATCTTGATTTGATGATAACCACTTCTCAAATCAAGCTTAGAGAATACCACAGCTCCAGCTAGCTGATCGAAGAGATCATTAATCCGCGGAAGGGGATATTTATTCTTGATTGTTTTAGCATTGAGTGCCCGATAGTCAACACAAAGTCTATCAGTCTTGTCTCGCTTCTTCACAAAGATGGTTGAACTACCCCAAGAAGAAGTACTGTGCTAAATGAAACCCAACTTCTCTTGTTCATCCAACTGACATTTGAGTTCAGCCAACTCAGCAGGACCCATTTTATAAGGCCGCTTGGAGATAGGAGCGGTACCAGGTTCAAGTTCAATGACAAACTCAACCTCACGATCCGGAGGCATACCTGGCAACTCTTCAAGAAAAACATCTGGGAACTCACAGACTACAGGAACACTCTGAATACCTTCCATAACATCATCATTCAGAGATGGCAAAGAATAAAGTTGAATTGTAGGAGAAAGACTTGGAGAATAGACTATATGGCCTTCAGGAATTTTCAGAGAAACCGAACGTTCAGCACAATCAATCACAGCTGCATTTGCTGTTAACCAATCCATGCCCAAGATAACATCAATGTCAGAATTGCCCAGAATAATTAAGGAAGCCGGAAACAAAGAACCACCAATCTCAATTTGATTGTTATGGCTGATTTTAGAAGATGCCATTGTTGCTCCAGGAGAAAGAACCATTAAACGCTTGGGGAGAGGATCCATTGCTAACTCATTCTCATTTGCAAACTTGTGAGAAACAAAAGAATGCGAAGCACCAGAATCAAACAAAACTCGTGCAGGAACTGAGTTAACAGGAAGCATACCCATCACAACTCCAGAGGCATGCTCAGCTTGAACGACATTGACACAGTTGGCACGAGCAACCGTAGACCTAGGCTTGGTGTTGATGTTGAGAGCCCGAGGTGGAGGTGCACGAATCATAGGAGCACTTGCCGCAGGTCTTGGAGGTGGTGGTGGAAGAGCTTTGTTGTTCATAGGACAATTCCAGTGCTGATGCCCAGTGTTTCCACAAGTATAACAAGCACCAGGTGGACGTGGAGCAACGTAGCTAGGGACTCCGCCAGGCGCTCCAGGGTAGTTGTGGTTGTAGCCCCTGGGAGCCGCAGTGAAGGAGTTTGGTGGCCTTGGTGCGTAGCTTGACGGTCTTGGTGGAGCAGGGAGCAACGGTGGGGTGTTAGGAACCCAGAAAGGACGCTTAGAAGGAGCTTTCATACCAAAAGAGCTTGCTGTATCACGGCTGTGTTTCTTTGACTCCTCAAACACTTGCCTACTCGCTTCTTCCTGCAGAGCTGTGTGTTGAAGTTCCAGAAAAGACGTCGGCCTTGCATGAGTGATAGCATATCTGATGGAAGCATTGAGGCCTTGCCGAAACCTCTTTTGCTTCTTCTTGTCATCAGAGATCTCATCGCCACCATAACGAGAAAGGTTCATGAAGTTTCTGATGTAGGTGTTGACATTGTCAGTGCCCTGCTTGAGGTTGAGAAACACTTCCTTCATCCTTTCCATGACAATTTCTGACAGATATTGCTCTTTGAAAGTAGCAGTGAACCGCTCCCAAGTAGGCTGAAAACCAGAGAGATCTGCCTTGAGGTAATTTTCCCACCAGAGAGCTGCATCTCCCTTCAGAAGGTGAGTGGCACATTTGACCCGTTCTTGCTCGGGAACATCCGCAGTCATCAGCAACCTTGACACTTCACGAAGCCAATCATCCGCATCAAGTGGCTGATCAGACACCTCAAATTGGCGTGGGTTGAACTTGAGAAAACTCTTGATGTCTCCTCGCTTGGGAGGTGGAGGTAGCAGAACAAACTCATTCCTCCTCACGCTTTCCTCGAAGCGTTGCTGGTTCTGCTGCATAGTGCCCAAAGCATTTGCAATACTTGCCAAAGCAGCCCCAAGTTCAGGTGGTATGTCCTCCTCAGAACGGCGCGGTGGTGCCATCCTGTGATTGAAATAAAACATAAGTCAGTACTATAATGGAGAATGATAGTAATCCAAAATAGTACCAAAATGGAATTAACCAAGATTAAAGGATGCAATTCACTGAGATGATATTAAAATATCAACAAAGTTCAAGGCAACTAGAAGATATTAAGCATAACGCACACGACTGAACAAGGAGTGTGGTACACAACTAATAAAGAAAAAAATTCCGCAAATTTTGGCATTAAAATACCACTATATGCGCAAAACCACTTCACGAATCAAGATTAGTAACTCTAATAGTTCAACATACAAGAGCAAATGATAACAGTAGTGGTATGGTCGCGACTCCATCCCGCACTCAAATCATTACTTCGCACATGAATCAGTAAAACACATATCCCAACACCTTCTTCTTAAGATGAACCTAAAGATTGGTAACTACGAAAAAGAACACCCCAACAAGATAACGTCGGATAACAAAGAGTAAGATAGATCGCATCGGTATACAATGAATCAGAATAGATCGCGTCGGTTTACAAAGGCCTGTCTGTATGGTATGTACCAACAGTTGATAACCAAAAGGCAGATAGTGATAACATTTGGATGCAACAGATAGACAAGGAATTCACACACACACACACAACCTATGGTACTACGGAACCCAGAACACGTGAATCCTAGTTTGAATTTTAGAAGAGGATTGAAAACGTTGCACTTCCTTACCAGAAAAGGGTGGGTAAGAAGAAAATGGAAGCAGTCCTACTCTCACGTTTTATTTTTCCCTAGTATACATAACTACCAAAATATTTGCTAGACTGACAACGACCATTTTGGCTGAGACCCTGAAGGGCGGGATGGCTCTGATACCAATTGTAACTACCTCGGTGAATTACGCTCTTAGTTACTTGCCTGGATGAACGAAAGTGGTTAAAATAGTACGGTGGGGCCCAGGACCACTCACGGTAGACCTTTCGGCCGTCCTAACCACTTTCAGACATCGGGACAAGAATGAGCGGCGTAATCGGCAGGCGAAGGGATCAACTACATACACAAATGAGTATGTATGCAAGCCACATACAACAGTCCTCAGAGCCATTCCATCTAAAAGAAATAGAAATATTGCAACGCCATACAGCAAGATTCAAATGTCCTAGATAGAGATAATAATTTAGGATAGCTCCTCACACATCAGACATCAGAGTATCAGGCGGAAGCGGAACACAAGATCCGAGTACGGATAAGAAGCAAATTGGCATAAGATGCCACATAAATAAACACATCCCGCCCACAGATCTCACGGATCCCCGTTCCCGGAATCTCTACACCGAATGATCGTTGCCAACATCATCTGTCTCTTCCACCCAGTATCCATCTTGCGGGTATACCTGTTCATTTGAATCAAACAATTTATCGTGTGAGACCCTAGGGGTACTCAGCAAGTCTTTATGCCACTAATGGGGACACAACCTAGGGTGACGCAATTGCAGCAAAAGATAATACCTAACAATTCTACAGATACTCGCTAACCATCCGCCTAACCAATGATAGACGGATGTCCGTGAATTAAGAACAACAGTTATAATAGGATAATTAACAGATCCATCCTCCTCCTCGCTTGCCAACGAGGAAGCGGACGAACAACCCCCATCATCCGTTGGCAGTTTTATTAACCATTCCATGAGTATTGCACTAGTTACTAGTCAAGTTCTTAGTCAAATTAAAAGCGGTACTTTAGTTATACTTGTCTATGATCGAGAAACTGTGCTCCAAGTCGTCCATAACCGTGGACACGGCTTTCAGAAAGATTTACCCTGCAGGGGTGCACGAATAGCAACACACACTCGATCAACCTCGGAAAAACCAAATCAAAACCCAACGAGGCATTCACGACAAAGCAATTACAGGATTCAGAAATATTTCAGGGGGGCACCCATTAAGCTACACACAACGAAGTTGGCCGGCTCCGAGACGGACCCAAGGTTTGCGTCAATGGCTGTAAACGACTAGGAACCCGAAAGTGTGACTGGGCTTGTCGATACCGCGAAAACACTCCGCATCCAAAACAGTACAGGTGCTCCACGCACAATCTTAATAACAGTAAAGCATGGCATAAGTACAGGATAGTAACAAAGCCCCAAACTACTTTGTGGCCCCAAGAAATAAGAATGAATCAAGCTCTAGCTCAGGAGGGTCCATAAGGTCTCCCGGATGTGGATAGTGTGAATAGTCAAGGAACAGGAATCAAGTACTCGAGGTCCTACGGGACACAAGTGAGCATGAAAAACCAAATAGCAGATATTGCCCACCGGTGCCTCTTTCATTAGTTATCCCATTACTACTTAGGTTAAGTTGTTTAGGTACCTCGTTATTCATCAGACACTCACATACCCTACACATGCTTTTCTATGACTCACATGGCCCAAGCAACTCCTGTAGTAATGGCTCATGGGATGGAGGAACAAGCTTCGGTGGGGTTTAAAAGTAAAGGCTATGCAGTACTTGGGATTCGATTTAATGCAATCGTGACTCAATTATGCAAGAGTAAGATAGAGGCAATAGGTACTATATGTATGCAAGCATGTGGTCGTGCTTGCCTGGCAGCTCAGTTGAAGCGAGAGATGGATCTGGGTAGTACTCCTGTGATTCCTGGTAATTCTCCTGCTGGGCGTCTATTCGAAGAAGAACCAAACAAACAAGGGCCAACATAAATAAAGTGCACAAGCATATGAATTAAAGTGCGACAAACAAACAAGCATGCCATGATGAATGATGCGCAATTTTCATGGCATTAAATTAGCATGGCAAATGGTGAGGTGTGGATACAAGAAATAAAGCATTTTATTATTTATTTGGTCCAATTTTATTGTCATAAACAGTTCAGATTTGTAAGGATGACATGATGCATGCTTCAATTCAGAACAAGGACTGCATAGATAGAATGGGCTCGTCGCGCTGATCGATTTAGACATATTATTGGCCAAATTTGGAGTTATAGAATTCAAGTTATTAATTTATTAAGAAAAGGGCATTTTATTGTAATTTAATCATCTCGAAATTTTAAAGTGTTCAAACATTATTTTGAATGGCATATTTGAATTCCTCACATTTTTCTGATTCCCAAACATATATTATTTGTATTATTTGGATTTATATTTGAAAAATTATTTAAATCTGATTTGAATTTGAATTTAAGTAATTTTGAATTTGGTTTAAATAAAACAGACAACAGAGAAAACTTTTGTCACCCAGCTCGACCCAGCCATAGTCACTAACGGGTGGGCCAGCCGCTGGCGGGGCACACGCGCGTGGGGAAACTTTTGCTACCGCAGGCTTAGCTAGCTGCTGCGGTTGACAAGCGGGCCAGCGAGCTAGGGCCCATGTGCTAGTGGCGTAACCCCCAGAGGCTGACAGGTGGGGTGTGTGCTAGGGCGCGGGTTGAGAGTGTGGAAAGGCGGGTACCTTTTTGTAAAACGAGCCGCGTCGATGACAGGTGGGGCCTAGCTAGACCGCGGGTTAAGCCAGCAAAAGGACAGGGGGTTATGTGCAAAAAGTGGGTGCGGCACTGTTTTTCTTCTTGTTTTACTGACGAAACTGACGGACGCGTTCAGCGACAGCGCCCGCGGCGCGGTGGGGAATCGAACTGGGGACCTGGCGTGCGCGGGCAGCGGCGGCTACCGCTGGGCTAGGGAGGCGGTTGTTGTCTGGGAGCAGCTGCGCGGCTAAGTGAGGCTCTAGGCGGCGCGGGCACGTGCAGACACAGCGATCGACGGCGCACCAAGGGCGTTCGTCGGAACGACTGACGCGGCTAGGGATTCCTGGTGAGGCGGAGCATGTCGGGGCGGTAGAGGGGCTCACCACGGGGTGGTCGGTGGTGTTAGATCGAGGAGAGGCGCGGCGGATCGTCGACGAGGCTGGCGGCCGGAGATCTAGGGTTTGGTGTCGGGCGGCGCTTGTTCCGGCAGTGCTAGTGCTCCTTGTCCTTGTCGGTGCGTACGAGGCGAAGTAGGGGAGCCTCCTCGTTCTTCTTGACCACCTCCACGTCGTGCTGGCCGGCTGGAACGAGAGGACGACGCGGTACTGGCGGCGACCGACGGCAGGTGCTGGCGACGGTGAAGAAGAACGGGAGGAGAGGTAGGGCTTGGGGTTGGATCTGGGGGAGCCAGGGGAGCCGTGTGGATGAGGGCAAGCGAGAGAGAGGGAGGAGATGGCGTGTGGGCACGGGGTAGAGGTAAAAGTGGCTTCGGCCCTTTCCTCCTTCTCCTCCTCACGTGGTCGAGCTGGGGCTCGACCTGGGGCAGCTAAGGCAGGGCAGGTAGGGTGGTGGAGGCTGTCAGCTGGGGACGGCGTGTGGAGCAGCTGGGTGGGGCCGGCACGGCGGTAGAGAGAAAAGAGAGAGGGGAGGGGCTCGGATGAGCTAGGGTGTAGCTAGGGTTTGGGGTGGTTAGATGGGTAGATGGGGTATGGCTAGGGAGAGAGGGCCAGGTGGGGTCAGCATGATAGAGAGAGAGGGAGGGTGGTTGAGGTGTGGTAGGGGTTAGGGTTTAAGTAGAACTAGATTAGAGGAAATTAGAGAGAGATAGCTAGGTTAGGTTTTTATTAGGTATTTAGGTTTCAAAACTTGTTTACAAGATCAACCCAAGAGGTAAAAGTGAGGGCTTGGATTTAGGCTAAGATGAGGTGAAAAAGTAATCAAGAAAAAGAGGAGAAAATAGCTTATGGGAAAAAGGCCTCACTTGCATAATGAATGGAAAAGAAAAAAATGGTGTAGATGAGAATATGGACATGGTGGAGAGATATGTAGATGATCCCACAAAGAATGGACCACTAAAACAAAGGAAAACCAATGGGACAAAGGTGGTGATGATGGTTGCATGGCCCATGCAAAAATAATAAATGCCATGTTTGATTTTGTGAAAATAATAATAATATGTCATTATACTTATGCATTTCCAAGAAGTGGAATAAGGCCACTCAAAAGAATTAATAGAATTAGATCCACCCCAACCCACATGAGCTAGAATAATTATCAAAAGAAAAGAAAAACAAGCTCATGGGTAATAGGATGGTGGAATTATGAGGTGGTGAAAAGAAAAGTGATGAAGGTGAATAAAAGATATGCCCCCAACTCAACTTGGGCATTAAACAATATATCAATAACCAAATACAATATCAACAGGCAAATACAATTAATAATGCGTATGAGAGAAGAAACAAAGAAAGAGGGTTTTATATGATGCTCAAATGCAAGGTGGCATGATGACATGAGCATGATATAATTATGATGCAACAATTATATATAGGAAGTAGCCATTATATTACTAGACCAAGTAGCATTACAATTGTTAGACAATTGGGATGCTACAGCGTACCAAGGTCTCCCTCGCGAGCTCACCCCTACTGCAGCTAACTGTTCATTTGGGAAACTATCATTAACAGGCATAGGGTTAAAAGAGATGTTTTCCAAACGAGATAAATTATTAGCTATAGGGTTTTCAGCACCCTTCCTATACTATATGTAGATCAAACTCTTGTAAAAGCAGCACCCATCTAATAAGCCTAGGCTTAGTGTCCTTCTTCGTCATAAGATATTTAATAGCAGCATGATCAATATGAATGGTGACTTTTGAGTCTACAATATAGGGCCTAAACTTATCACAGGCAAAAACAACAGCTAGAAATTCCTTTTTAGTAGTAGCATAATTTCTTTGAGCAGCGTCTAGAGTCTTACTAGCATAATGGATAACGTTTAACTTTTTATCAATACGTTGCCCAAGGACAGCCCCTACAGCAAAATCGCTAGCATCACACATTGTTTCAAAGGGTAAACTCCAATCAGGTGGTTGAACAATAGGGGTTGTAGTTAAAGCCTTCTTAAGAGTTTCAAAAGCTTCCTTACAATCATCATCAAAAACAAAGGATACATCCTTTTGAAGAAGATTAGTGAGGGGCTTTGATATCGTAGAAAAGTCTTTAATAAACCTCCTATAGAAACCAGGATGACCAATGATACTACGAATACCTTTGATGTCTCTTGGACATGGCATCTTCTCAATTTCCTCAACCTTAGCTCTATCAACTTCTATGCCTCTTTCAGAAACTTTATGCCCAAGGACAATCCCTTCATTAACCATGAAGTGGCATTTCTCCCAATTAAGAACAAGATTAGTTTCTTCACATCTCTGCAAAACTTTATCAAGGTTGTGCAGACAACTATCAAAAGAAGTTCCATAGACAGAAAAGTCATCCATGAACACTTCTACAATTTTCTCACAAAAACCATGAAAGATAGCAGACATGCACCTTTGGAAAGTAGCAGGAGCATTACATAAACCAAAAGGCATACATCTATAAGCATAAGTTCCATAAGGGCAAGTAAAAGTAGTTTTTTCTTGATCTTGTTGTTTAACATCAATTTGAGAGAAACCAGAATAACCATCAAGAAAACAAAAATGGGTCTTTTTAGACAACCTTTCCAACATTTGATCAATAAAAGGAAGCGGGTAGTGATCTTTCTTAGTAACTTTATTAACTTTCCTAAAATCGATGCACATCATATAGCCTACCACTATTCTTTGAGGAATAACCTCATCATTATCATTAGGGACGACGGTAATACCTCCCTTTTTAGGAACACAATGAGCAGGACTAACCCATTCACTGTCAGCAATAGGGTAAATAATACCAACATCAAGGAGTTTCAATACATCATTCCTTACCACTTCCTTCATCCTAGGGTTTAAGCGTCATTGGTGCTCCACTACTGGCTTCGCATCTGGTTCTATGTTGATAGAATGCTGACATATAGTAGGTGAAATCCCTTTTAAATCATCCAGAGTATAGCCCATAGCTCCTCGGTCTTTCCTCAAAACCTCCAATAACCTTTCTTCTTCCTTCCCTGAAAGTTTAGTGCTAACAGTGACATGATATATCTTTTTATCATCAATATAAGCATATTTAAGATCATCAGGGAGAGGTTTTAGATCAAAAACCAGATCCTTTTTAGGTGGCATCGTGGTACCCAAGTCTTCTACAGGCAAGTCATGCTTAAGCATCTTAGGTTGATCACGGAGAATCCTGTCAATCTCATTCCTTTCTTCCATGAAGATTTCACTTTCATGGTCTTCCATAAATTGCTGCAAAGCATTGTTAGGAGCAAGAGAAATAGAAGCAAGTTGTTCAACTCTAAAATCCTCATTATGGGTTTCCTCTTCGCAAGGTTCTTTAGCAAATTTCAAAAAGTAAAACTCATAAGATTCCCCATCAAACTTAGTCAAGATTTTCTCCCTCTTGCAATCAATAATAGCTCCACAAGTACTCAAGAAAGGTCTACCAAAAATGATAGGATAAGTTTTACTAGCAGCTGAACCAAGTACTAGAAAATCAGCAGGGTACTTAATCTTACCACAAAGAACTTCTAAGTCTGGTACAATACCAATTGGATAGATGGTCTCTCTATTAGCAAGGTGAATAACCACATCAATCTCTTCCAACTCGCAAGGACTGATTTCATGCATAAATACTCTGTAAAGCTCATAAGGAATAGGACTAGAACTCGCACCAATATCACATAAGCCATAATAGCAATGATCACCAATTCTAACAGAAAGCATAGGAACACTAGCCTTTTTAGTTCTATTAGGATGTGAAACAATATTAGAAGCATCCTCACAAAAGACTGTGTGCCCATCTTCTACGCTTTTAGTGACAAGGTCTTTCACAATTGCTACCACAGGTTCAATGTTTATTTATTCATCAGGTTTTATAGTTCTCTTTTCACTTTTGGTGATTACATTAGTTATCATAGGATGGTCCTTTACCTTTTCAGGGAAGGGAGTCTTCTCGATATAAGGTTCGGGTAGAATGGCATCAATAATGCAATACTCAGCACTTCCAATAGGAGCATAGTCAACAATATCTTTGTAAGGTGCATGGTATTTATTCCATCCCCTTTTTGGAATTTCGATATAGGAAGCAAAAGCTCTAAAGCAATTCGTAATAACTTGCAAATCAAGACCATAAACATTACTAATTTTTTGAAAGTCATCAGTTCCCATAAAAGATTCAATGCATTCATAATCATAATTTATACCTGACTTTATACCTTTGTCATTCTCCCAAGCTTCAGCTTTGTCTTGAATACGGTCCAGAAGATCCCATTTAGCTTCTTCTTCCATGCGAGTGAATGATCCAGCACAAGAAGCATCCAATAAATCCTTGTCATGTAAAGGGAGCCTTGCACAAAAGTTATTGATAATAATATTGTTGGGGAGCTCATGAATGGGACATTTGAGCATTAGTAACTTCAATCTCCCCCAAGCTTGAGCTGTACTCTCTCCATCAAGAGGCCAAAAGTTGTATATTTGATTCCGATCTTTATGAATCTCACTAGGAGGATAAAACTTTGAATAAAAGGGAGGTACTACTTCCTCCCATTCCAGAGCTTGACCATTCTTTAGCAGCTTATACCATTCCTTAGCTCTTCCTTTCAGTGATAATGAGAATAACTTCTTCTTAACTTGATCTGTAGTAATACCTGCACACTTGAACAACCCGAATAATTCGTATATAAAAAGCAAATGATCACCGGGATGGACAGTTCCATCCCCAACATAGTAGTTATCCATAACACGATCAATAATTCTTGTAGGTATTTTAAAAATATCATTCTCAGCAGGTGGTGGCTTATCTACTACCTTAGAAGTGGTAGTAGCATTACCAAATAAGAAACTCAGCGAATTATCCATGACGAAAATAAAGCAACTAACAGAAGTAAACAATACTCACAGTAGAAGTTTCCTTTACCAGTTCCACTCTCCAATAGCGCTTCACTCCCCGGCAATGGCGCCAGAAAATAGTCTTGATGACCCACAGGTATAAGGGGTGTATCGCGGTATTTTCAATAAGTAAGAGTGTCGAACCCACCGAGGAGCAGAAGGTGCTGCCTAGTGGTATGGATCAGGAATTCTCTACAAATACTTAGCAAATAGATTTTTAGGGGTTTTCGATAAAGCAAGTAAACAAAGTACGAGTTGATAAAAGACAGTAGGAATAAATGCAGCAAGTGGCCCAATCCTTTATGCAGCAAAGGACAAGCCGGTTGTATTACTTAAGATGACCAAACGTTCTCGAGGACACATGGGAAGACTGTCAAGTGCTTTCGCTTCAAATAGCTGATTAATCTTCTCTAGCTTGCTAAGTGTTGTGTGGGTGAACATGTGCTAATGTACCGCCCCGTCCAAGACTAATACATACTTGTGATTATACCCCTTGCAAACATCCGTAAGTACAAGAAAGTAATTAAGGTAGAATCCTAACCACAGCTTTAAACTCTAAGACCCTTACGTCCCTTGTGCAATGGTTTCCGAACGGGGGTTCGGGTTTCTGTCACTCCGGCGACCCCTACGATTAGTAGCCAAATACACAATGCATTCCCCTAGGCCCATATAGGTGAAGTGTCATGTAGTCGACATTCACATGACACCACTAGAAGAAGTACACCACAACTTAAATAACAATCTATTGAATCTTTCTCAACACAACTCCACTACTAACAACATGACTTCTCCCATATCCTCAAGAACAAAACGAACTACTCACAAGACATCATATGGATCATGAACACAGATGGAATAATGATGTATAACAATCTGAACATAAACAATAATTCAGTGGTTCACTCAATAGCATCAACTACAAAGAGTAATCAACACCGGGAAAGTTTCCCCTATGAACTAATGCAAGATTCAACTCAATTGTTACAGCAATATAGAGATGGTGATGAGGGTGCTGATGGTGATGATGGTGATGATGATGATGATGATGATCCCGATGAAGTCCAACTTGATGGTGGTGTTGATGGCGAAGATCTTCCCTCTCCGGGAAGGAATTCCCCCGGCAGAAATATGTCTACCGGAGAGATCTTTCTCTCTCGATGTTTTCCGCCCCGCAGAGGCGGTGGAATCTTTCTGTGGTCGCTCCCCGAGTCTTAGGGTTTTGGGAGGATGATATACGCCAGAGGGGAGAGCCAGAGGTGGGCCAGGGCGGCCACACCACCTCCTGGCGCGGCCTAGGGCTGCCTGCGCCATGGGGTGGTGTGGGCCCTCTGTGGCCCATCTCCACTCCGTCTTCTGGCATCTTTAGTCTTCTAGAAAAATAGGATTTTCCATATATTTTCCCGGATTTTTTGATCTTCGCAAATTTTGCCTCCAAACAGCACCTTTTCCATCAGAATCCTGACTGCAGCGGTCCATGCTCCAAAAGTCATCAACCATGCAAAAACAGATGAAATAACATAAGTATCACCTCTCAATACGAAATATATCAATGAATAATAGTGAATTAAGACATAGAATAGTGATGCAAAATGGACGTATCACAGTGTTGCGCGGTACAACTGTACACGGTAGGAAATCTTCCGTCATGGCTTGCAGCGGGGTCCGCCTCATGGGATAGCAAGGCTCTGTTATGACGTCGCAGCGTGTCCTTTCCGGCGTCCATCCCGCGACCGAAAATAATTGGAATGAAGAGGATAGTAGTTTGACCTGAAATAATCTAGCACTATTATTTACTCCTGATGTGTTTGGATGTAAAGAATTGCGCCTCTGAATTGGTATTCCTGAATTGGATACTAAATTCCAATGTTTGGTTGGTTTAGTGCCGAGGGCTTGGAAATGGTATCCCAATTCTAAGCTCCTCTCTCGTGGGTTGTTCTCCCGCATGAGCTGATACAGAGTGTGTTGCCTCTGTGTCTGCGTGGAATCACACCCCCATGCAGGGCTTGTTTGTTTGCGGCCAGAAAGTTCCTGGGCGAGTTGCTTGTAATTGCCGCGTTTCATAAAGTTGGGCTGCCAACTACTGAGAGGGGTCATTTCGAGGCAAACTCATCTCACCCCTACCAAATTCAAACATTTCGTTGAACTACCCCATGAAGTAGACGGTCGGGACCCACATGTCGGTCATCTGTCCATGACGTGAGCGCCAACGCGGAAACCTGTTAGGCAAATCTAGGAACTAAGTGGCTTGGATGCTTTGAACAATTTCACAAATCCATTCCCTCCTTTTCCCTAGCATCAGCGGCATCGAAATCCACCCTCCAGGCAGAATGATCCCTTTGGACATTTGACTTCCGGCGCCAAGTTGTTGTGCCCATTCACTGATCCCGACCTCCAATGGCGCATGCCGTAGCCGCCGTTACGAGGCTCTAGCCCACCTCCGCCGCCCACGAGTTGACAGCTCAGAGGATGGAAGATCCTACTACCAAGGAAGAAGAAGTTCTGGCTACATGCAGGTGAGCTTCCCTTCTCTTTGCTATTCACACTAACTATAACTCCTAGCTGGATACTGAACCTAAAATTGTTTGTTAGCCCAACACTGACAAACATATTTTGTCCATAGTTTTCTATCAAGTGAGATCTCCACGGACCACCCTTACCTGGTTACGGTAGCCCTCTTCTGGTACGACTCTAAATCAGCAAGGGTGAAGGGAAAGTGGTATGGACACCATTGTATCGCGATGGAAGAAGCGCCTGCGCAGATCTGCACTATCCCTGGTATGGTTTGCTGCTCTGCATAATCATGATGAAATATGGCCGAACAGACTGCAAAGTTTGGCTTCATGGATGAACGAGGCATCATGGTTCCTCTAACGTGTGACAGTCAGCTAATTGGGTTGATGAAAAGGTATGCTTCGGCTTGCATGTTTGAGCTGAATTGTGATGTACTGGATGTGGAAGCTTCTACAACTAGGAGTCGCCCTTCTATTCTTGGATAGGATGGTCGCTCGAACCCAATTAGCTCCTGGTAAGCAAAAGTCTCTTGGGGTTCGCATGTTTGTGCTGAATTGTAATTTTGTTTTATTTACTCCGTATATATTAGGCAATTATGCAACAATCATGTTTCTTTGACAGGAAGCACCGCAAGGTTAGAAACATGACTAGCGGGTCAGTCATTTTGCTGCCGGAAGAAAATAAAAATGAGTGGAAACATGATGCTGGTCATGATTCTAGTGCTAATTGTCCCAGCGATGCAATGTACGTGAAGCTAAGAAAATTGGCACTTAGGAAGAGGAAGATGGCAGGAAATGAAGAAGCTAGTGGACATGAAGGCTTGGCACCCAAGTGGGGGAAGAAGACTGTTGGCAATGAAGATGCATGATAATGTGTTGAACTTGAACCTATATATGTAATTCAGTTAAATTTTGGAGTTCTATGTGTGGAACTTGTCGGGCGAAACAATCGACCCACATTCTCGGAGTAAAATATATCACAACTTAGGGTTTGGAAATGCCCGAGTCAGTAGTTGAATCTGAAATTGTGATTATGCCACTACTATCTGAAAACACGCAACACCGGTTCCATGATTGCTGAGGGGCAGGAGGTCTCCAAATTCGATGGAATGTAAGTGGCACGAAAATAAATTATTTAAGCTGCTACACTCCATGAAACAACAACTTGTTTCAGCTACTGCACAATGACATGGCAACATAAAAAGCAATGGAAACCGATAATGCCCAGATGATGAGGAAATCGGTACCACTTTATGGACTAATCTTGAGCCCGTCTATCTCACCGCCTCCCTGCTCCTGCATCCCCTGCATCTGGCGAAGCTCCTGGATCCCCAGTAATAGGGTGTACATGCTTCCACTTCATAAATTGTGGTTGTGCCATTTGCATGTGGCGCAATCCACATAGATTACATTTAAACAAACCCCCAATGTCAAAATACCACCATCATCAGACAAAAGGAAGTAATGCAGGGTTAAGACAGATTAACGGGTGACCAAGTTTTTTCTCCCAGGACTTCAAGACCACTAGTTCAGACCACTAGGTCAACATGTACTACTATTACAACTTAAAATAGTATGGAGCTCAAGCTAAATAGAACTAGTTATCACACATCTCATTAATCTTCCTAATCTTAGCCCGATGCGCATCTTCCCACGAGAGAAAGGATCGAATCATCTCCTCCTTCCTTTTAGCATCTTCCTTGAATAACTTCAATTGTTCCTCTGAATTTATCCTCATGCACTTGTCAATACTCGTAGTTGTGAACTGCAGGACTTTGGCCTGGTGAAGTTCATTCCTTGCTTGAGTCAGTTCTTGCTCTGCTTTAGCCTTTAGGGCCAACGCCACGTCCCTCTCCTTCTCCACTTTGCTAACCTTGTATTGCACCCTCCTGAGATCTCGGTTAAGCTTGGTTGTGTCAACTTGGTCAAATAGCTTCATCTTAGCACTACCAAGAAGTGAGTTGACTATGGATTCTTTCAACTCAACAATCATATCCCATAGTTTGTCCAGTGTTTTCTGCATCAATTTGGGCCACTCTGGATCTACCCATTTGACAACACCGCAACTTCTGCCTTGCATCATTGCACGATGTCCTTGACACCGTAAAAACCTCTTGCCTGTCTTTCATCCTTCGAACGCTAAAAATTTAGCGGGCACTTATCCATGTTTACATAGCAGAGGAATGTCTTCCTTCGCTAAACCGTGATAGTCGGAGTCGTACATAGTTTGGTTGGCCTAACACATCATACGTGCATGAGTAAACAAAGTATATAGATAATTGGCCATAGATGATAGATATGAGACGACTCACATCGAAATCACCGTCCCTATCGTCACAACGCGTTTCCTCACCGTCTCCCCTTGAACCCGTGGCGAGAGAGGGGGTGGGGGACTGGGATGGAGGCACCGTCGCCTTGCAGCTATGGCAGGATGGGAGAGAAGTGGGGAAAGTGGCTTCGATGGGAAGGAAGAGAAGTATGGGGAGGAAGAGAAGTAAAGGGGACGTGACACTGGCATATGGCCCACGGAACTCGTGACACTCGCAAAAGGGGAGCACGCGGTGTTGCAAGTTTGTCCAAAGCAAGTGGACAATAAGCATGACCAATCATGTCGCAGAACATCCTACTCGTGGATCACACTTACGAAGAACCATCCCAATCGTCCAAGCGCCCCGACTGAACGGTGTGTAATAATCGTCATGCAGAACCACTGTGTTAGGGCTCTCCTAAGGTTAGGATCCATGTGGTTTATGAAAAGAACACACATTTCAATGACACTGGTGGATCCATGTGGTTTATCAAAATAACACACATGCAAATGACTCTAGTGGATCCATGCGGTTTATGGAAAGAACACACATGCAAATGACTCTAGTGGATCCATGTGGTTTATGAAAAGAACACACATGCAATGACATTGGTGGATCCATGTGGTTTATGAAAAGAACAGACATGCAATGACTTTGGTGGATCCATGTGGTTTGTGAAAAGAACACAAATGCAATGAACTCTAGTGGATCCATGTGGTTTATGAAAATAAAACACATGCAATGACTCTAGTGGTGGTTTAGGAGAAGAACACACATGCAATGACTCTAGTGGATCCATATGTGGTTTAGAAAAAGAACCCACATTCAATGACACTGGTGGATCCATGTGGTTTATGAAAAGAATAGACATGCAATGACTCTAGTAGTGGTTAATGAAAAGAACACACATGCAATGACACTAGTGGATCCATATGTGGTTTGTGAAAACAACAGACATGCAATGACTCTAGTATATCAATATGTGGTTTTTGAAAAGAATAGACATGCAATGACTCTGGTTGTGGTTAATGAAAAACACACATGCAATGACTTTGGTGGATCCATATGTGGTCTATGAAAAGAACACACATGCAATGACTCTAGTTGTGGTTTGTGAAAAGAACACACATGCAATGACTCTAGTTGTGTTTAATGAGAAGAACACACATTCAATGACTCTGGTGGATCCATATGTGGTTTGTGAAAAGAACACACATGCAATGACACTATGGATCCATATGTGGTCTATAAAAAGAACACACATGCAATGACTCTTGTGGATCCATATGTGGTTTGTTAAAAGAACACACATGCACTGACTCTAGTTGTGGTTCATGAAAAGAACGCACATGAAATGACTCTGGTGGATCCATATGTGTTTTAGGAAAATAACACACATTCAATGACACTGGTGGATCCATATGTGGTTTGTGAAAATAACACACAAGCTCATGTGGTTTATGAAAAGAACAAACATGCAATGAACTATGGTGGATCCATATGTGGTTTATGAAAAGAACACACATGCAATGAATCTGGTGGATCAATATGTGGTTTATAAAAGAACACACATGCAATGATTCTAGCTATGGTTTATGAAAAGAACACACATTCAATGACACTGGTGGATCCATGTGGTGTATGAAAAGAAGAGACATGCAATGACTCTGGTGGATCCATATGTGGTTTGTGAAAAGAACACACATGAAATGACTCTAGTGGATCCTTATGTGGTTCATGAAAAGAGCAGACATGCATTGACTCTAGCTGTGGTTAATGAAAATAACATACATGCAATGACACTAGGGGATCCATATGTGGTTTGTGAAAAGAACACACATACAATGACTCTAGCTTTGGTTAATGAAAATAACACACATGTAATGACACTTGTGGATCCGTATGTGGTTTGTGAAAAGAACACACATGCAATGCCTTTGGTGGATCCATATGTGGTTTGTGAAAAGAACATACATGCAATAGCACTAGTGGATCCATAAGTGGTCTATGAAAAGAACACACATGCAATGACTCTAGTTGTGGTTTAGGAAAAGAACACACATGCAATGACACTGCTGGATCCATATGTGTTTTAAGAAAAGAACACACATTCAATGACACTGGTGGATCCATATGTGGTTTGTGAAAAGAACGCACATGCTCATGTTGTTTAAAAAAGAACAGACATGCAATGACACTGGTGGATCCATATGTGGTTTACGAAAAGAACAGACATGCAATGACTCTGGTGGATCCATATGTGGTTTGTGAAAAGAACACACATGCAATGAAACTAGGGGATCCTTATGTGGTTTGTGAAAAGAACAGACATGCAATGACTCTAGCTGTGGTTAATGAAAAGAACACACATGCAATGACGCTAGTTGATCCATATGTGGTTTGTGAAAGAAACACATGTGGAATGACTCTGGTGGATCCATATGTGGTTTGTAAAAAGAACACACATGCAATGACTCTAGCTGTGGTTAATAAAAAGAACACACATGCAGTGACTCTGGTGGATCCATATGTGGTTTGTGAAAAGAACACACATGCAATGACTCTGGTTGATCCATGTGGTTTATGAGAAGAACACACATGCAATGAACTCTAGTGGATCCATGTGGTTTATGACAATAACACACATCAATGACTCTAGCTATGGTTTATGAAAAGAACACACATGCAATGACACTGGTGGATCCATATCTGGTTTATAAAAAGAACAAACAAGCAATGACACTGGTGGATCCATATGTGGTATGTGAAAAGAACACACATTCATTGTATTCCATTGTATCAGACACTCACTTTCCATTTTTATACTACTTAGTTTTGCCCTTGGTTTTTTGATACTACTCAGTTTTGCCCTCCCCCTCTTTCTCTTTTGTAGAAGCCCAAACATGTGCTCACTCTGTCTGCTATGCCCTGATTGGTTGACATAGTTTTCACGCAGATCGTGCACACAAACCATTGATCCTGTGTGATCTAGTGAGGATCGTTGCACACATCATGCCCTTCACAGTACAGATTGAGACATCACAGATGTCTCCCTCAACGAGACTTATGCAAGACAGAACACAAAGCCATCCATGGAAAGAGTTGTCGAGTGGTCATGTATGTTTAATCAAGTCTGAAAAGCCTACTACTGCTGCTGCAACACATGCACATGGCAACGGGGTCATCGAGTGCACGGTTGTCGATGGGATGCCGCTATTTATTGCCACTTGATTTTAATAAGACATATCCTATTTTTACTCCGCGCTCTCAATCTCACTTCCAACTAGGCCCTACCGCAAGTTACTTCCATGCGTCAAGGGGGCCCCTCGAGTAGACCTAATGTTGCTAGAAATTGGTTCTGTGCCACTTGCATGCAGTGGAATCGAGGTCTGCCATGAGCGTGTTTTCAATGCAGTTCTAAAGTGGAGATTAGTTGTTTCAAAAAAAGGGAACCAAAACAAAGTGGAGATCATGGTAGCCCCATCCCCCTGCCCACCACACGTGTCAACTTGAGGACTACAAACAGTCTAGTGTTTATAAACCCACTCCGCCTTCTTCTTCCATGAGCTCGTGTAATTTTCTCCAATTTGTCTAGTCCCAAAACCCCAATTTGCACCTACCTTGCGCGCCGAAGATCCTTCGCTTGCCCACCTCCTTCCCTAGGTGCGCCATGAAGCGTACGCGTGGAGACGAGCCGGAGGTGAGGCCCGTTGAAGGCATAGCAGCAGATGGCTCTGTCGCTGCCAAGCAGGCGGAGGCGTCTTCTCCAGGCATGAACTCTGCTCGTCACCGCGCCGTCGAGGGTTCGAGGTCATCCGCCTTGCCACTAGCCATCACCATCGAGCAGCAGGTGGCCGACAACATCATGGTGCTAGTGACAGATATAGATGGTAGGCAGACGACAGGCGGAGGCAATCCAGTGCTCTACATCAACGACCCCGCCACCGTCCAAGAAATCTTCGACGCAATCGTAGAGAATGACGAGTTCGAGGAGGAGGTCCCTAATTAGGAGTCCGAGGTACTACATTGCTAGCTTCTCTAGTCGCAGCCGCAGATTTCATTGTTCATATGTAGGATTTGCTCAATTGTGTATAGATTCTTTTGCTCTTGAAGTAGGGTAGTATATATATGGTTCGAATGGTCGATTGATGCATCTGCTATCTAGTCACAAAACCCCAATACGTCTAGTTACAAAACCCCAATCTGCTCATCTGCCATCTTGTTGAGTTTGCTAGTTGAGTGTTGATTTCGATACACAGCATGCCTATAACATTACATTTCTATTCCTTGCTAATCCCAATGATTCAATGTTGCCCCAAAATAGTGCAAGGGAGACACATCTGATGGTGTCATTTTCTTAAGGATGGTTAGTGAACCTGAGGCAGCAATATACATAAACAATATAGGTTGTGATATTGGTATTTTGGTTCTCCAACTCCATCTCTGAAAAAATAATGAGGCCCTTAATTTATTCTCATATGGAACCTACATATATAATCGTTGTATTGTTTCTGATCTTTGAATGAGTTGTATGATGCATATATATATCCCTGAATATTGTTTTGTATGATTACATTTCAATTTCATATTATGACCAATGATTCAAATATGCCCCAAAACAGAGACAGACACATTGGTGTCAGATTTTTTCAGGGATGAGTTAATGAACCTAGGGCCATGTTCAAGAACAATATAAGTTGTGCAATTGTTACTTGGTTTGCTTACGTCATCCCTGAAGAAACTTATGAGGCCACAATCTTTATTCTACATTCATAGAACTATGATATTTGAATTATCTATTCCATGTATTCATAGTGTATAAGAATTACATTTCAGTTTGTCACCGAGGCCGATGATTAAAATTTGCCGCAATAGAGTTCAAGGGGAGACACATATGATGGTGTCGTGTTTTAGGGATGGGTTGGTGAACACGAGGCAGCAATGCAGAAAAAAAATATGTTGAGTTGTTGGTACTTTTGTTCTCCAACTCCATCTCTGAAACAAATTATGAGGCCCTTGCTTTATTCTCATATGGAACTACATATATGATCCTTGAATTGTTTCTGATCTTTGAATGATTCGTATGATGCATATGTATATGAATGGTTTTGATCATAAGTATTTTTAACATGTACTTGAAGATTAATTGTTTGGTTTTTTATTTATAATTACAATATTTAGGCTTGTTTTTGTACCGGACTATGTATATCCCTAAATATTGTTTTGCACGATTATATTTCAATTTCTTATTGTGGCCAATGATTCAAATTTGCCCCAAAAGAGAGGCAGGCACATTGGTGTCAAATTTATGAAGGGATGAGGTAGCAAACCTGGGGAGATGTACAAGAACAATATAGGTTGTGCAATTTTTACTTGGTTCTCTTACACCATCCCCGAAGAAACTTATGAGGCCCCTAGATTTATTCTACATACACTCTGATCCAATTAATTTTCATTTTGTTGAGATGAAATGATATATGAACTGATCAAACTATTGCTGAGATGTTTTCTCTTTGATATCAACTTAATATTGGCTTACATATATATGTTGTCAATTCTTGAGTTGTAATACAATTCAATCATATGTATGAGTTCTAATTTATGTTGTTAAAAATCAACAGGAGGATGATGATGACGTCGATGATAGCAAGGAATCCAGGAACAACAAGAGTCGCTACGTGTTGAGGTGGTTACGGTGTGGGCAAATCCGTTTCTACCGTAGGGGGAGACTGTTTTACCTATTCTGTGGTAGAGCAATCAACGTGGACCTCGACAGCATGATCCAGCATGCGGTGGGTATTGGCAAAGGCGGAGGCAGAAAGCATAAGCCGATTACCTTGGCGCGGCACGCAACCTTCGGAAAATTCCTCTGGGAGTATGTCAGGACTGGCCTATATCCCCTCGACTAGGCTGCCCCTGTCCTGCTAGGCGTCTCCATGTCCTGACCTCCTACTGTTGCCCCTGCTTTTATTTTGTTTTAGTTACTTATTACCTGTATGTTGCATGTAAGACAATATATCCGTGGACCGTGGTGTCTCTGGTGAACCTTCTATATATATATATATTAATCTACTCCTTTATATGGAGTGCCTTAAAATTTCTAGTGCTCAATTATATTACTGATCATGCTCATGCACACTACCAGTCAAGGAATGCAACAACAAGTTAAATTGGTCGAAATTTCATATTGAAGTAACTAAATGATCTCACATCGGCGGTGGACATTGGCAGAAGCCGAGACCGAAGGCATCAGCTAAAGACCTTGGCAGAGCACGCAGCCTTCGGCAAATGCCTTACACGTTCAATAACGGGTTGCCGCCGCCCAGCTCCAAATTATAGGTTCAACATGGCAGAACTTGAGCTACTAAGGGTACAGCTCGCATAGAGACCTCGGCAGGGGGTGCGACCATGGCGACAGCGAGCTCGGATTCTGGAGGAGGAAAACATGACCGAGCATGGTCGACGCAGTGACAGATCCCACCGGCAACCAATTGTCATCCTCGCACCGTGCCATGGTGAGGGCGAGCTCCGACTAGGGATGGGGAGGAGAGTGGGGCCGAGCAGGTTCGTCCACGTCCCAGCTCCACGCCATGGCCATGACCACAGGTTGCCGCTCTGGGGAAGAAGAAGACGCGTTATGGATGCAGGCGCCAACGCTGCAAGCCTACAGGGAGGAGAGCGGGGCTGCGCAGGTTTGTCCATGTCCCAACTCTGCGCCATGGCTGCGATGCCCCACAGATTGCTGCTCTGAGGAAGAATAAGACACGTAATGGATGTAGGCGACAACGCTGCAAGCCTAGCGACGGTAGCGACATCACGGCAAAAACTAACAGGGAGCCCAACTTGACGGGCGTTAGCCTGATATTTTGTATTGAAACGTAAAGTTGAATTCGTGCCAAAAAAGACCCTCTGAGTATTTGGCACGTCAACTGTGGTCATCGCGGCTGATTACAGGCAACTTGGGTACCGAGTTGCCTGGGCGCCTCAACTTTCGGGCCGCAAAATGATATTCTCCCCCATGCACCCCTTTGTCCGGCACGAGTCGAGCAAAAGGGGAAATACTTGAGCGACTAGGGAGCACACACCGGCACTTGTAACTAGGCCCCACCACCCTCTTCTTCCTATCGCGATGTCCATCTTTCCAGCATTTCTAACCATGCGCCCTTCCAAGATCTCGCGCCCCTTCTCCAATCTCACTGTAACCCTCGATGTTGCACATGCCAACATCGGAGGGAGGGGAACGACAACAACCAAAGGTTGTGGGAGGTAAACACGACCTCTCCGTAGACCTCCCATGTTGGCATGTTCCCTATCCTCTTTCTCCCATTAATTTCTAGGTGTCGCACAAGTTCTTCTAAAGAAACCTGTAATTTCACATTTGACCTCTTTGAATTGTAGATTCCAAGGAGGTTTTATAATATTTGAGTCCAATTCAAGTTATAATGTCTACAACTAGTTCATGTGTGCCTACTATGATTTTTATATAACACATGTATTGTTGCAATGGTTTGTGCCTATTGTGAAATTGAATATCAAATATGTTATGAATGGTTTATTATCTATCTCATTTTCTAAATAATTCATGTTACAAATGGTGTGTTCATTGTAGCTTCATCATGTCTCTAACTAGACTTGGTTTCTTTCCTTACTGAATAGAACAAAAGAATAAAAAACAAATGTATATTGTTGACAAAGAAGTATTTAAAGATGGCATGTATTTCTCTACGTTATCTTAGTAAGCAAAGGGCACCAAGGAACCTAAGATGCTTCAATGATGATGAGGATAAGATTGCATATATGAAGTATATATTGGAAAACAAATTGATCATGGGCCTGATATAACTTGGTATGATAATCTACAATTAACTAAAATAAAATTCCATGGTCTTTGTGTTATGTTGCGTTAGAAGTGCGGTATGAAATATAACATGCTTGTGAAGAAAAGATTTCTATGTTCCTGTAAGTTCTTGGTCATGATGGAATTAAAATGAGAATGTTGGGTGACACTTACTAACGGTCTTTAGAGACTATTAGTCGACACTTCTAAACTATGCTAGCAGCCATCCTATCTCTATCTAGAGAGTTCTTCAAGCTTCCCGATCCTTCTGCCAACACTCCCGATGGTTACAAATGTAGGTGGTTTGGAGATGCACTTAGAACACTAGATGCGTTTCATATTCATATGTTTGTTAATGATGCTTACAAAGGGAGGTATATGAATAAAAAACAAGACATCACCACTAACATGCTAGGTGTGGTTGACTTTAACATGAAATTTCTCTATGTGCTACTTGGTTGGGAGGGCTTGACATCAGACTCACGAGTATTAAAAGATGCACTGAGAAATTAATTTCTTGCATCACAAGGTATAGCTCTTTCTCTGGCTTTCTATTTCTCATATTTAATTCTTAGCTAACTTATGTACTTCACATATAGGAAATTACTACCTAGTTGATGCTGAAAGGAATATGTCCGAGAGGCAATAATAAATTCGTTATTATCTTATTCCATGTTTATGATAGATGTTTAATTCTCATGCTAGAATTGTACTAACCGGAATTGTTAATACATGGGTGTCTACTAAATAAACAAGAGTTCCTAGTAAAGCCTCTTGTTTAGCTATCTCGTTGATTAACTAATGATCAATGTTTCCTGATCATGAACATTGGATGTTGTTAATAACAGGATCATGTCATTAGGAGAATGATGTGATCAACACACAACCAAGTATGGCAATGCGATCAAGTCATTAAGATTACATTGTTGTATCAAGCACATAAGAAGTAACCCTAATACTTAGATCATGAGGTCATGTCAACACCTAACACCAGAGGAGTGCTTTGATGATATCAAACATCACACCAAAACAGGGTGGCCATAAAGGTGGCGTTGGGTACTCTAAAAGTATTATTTGAGGCTCATGGATCAAGAGTGGGATTTTTCCATTCATAAGATGGAGATATATACTATGGGCCCTCCCACTTTAGCAATTGGATGCTAAAGTCTCGTGATGGAAAATTCTCAATTTGATAACATATCAAAGGATTTTGGGATTGCCAAAATATTTAGAACATCTTCACTTGTGAAGTATTTAAGTGGGAGCTAAATAGTTTCTTGGTCAAATGTGTGAATGTCATATTTGAGTGGGAGTTATGAGGATATCACAATATCTCATATATGATAGTATATTTGAGTGGGAGCATGATAGCATTGTAGTATATGTATTCGACATAGATGAACGGTGCAATTGGTATTAGTGATATTTATTAGTAAATGTCCTGTGAATGAAGTTGAACAAAACATTAAACATTAAAATCTATCAAGATAGGTTGATTTGTTTAATGGAAATTAAAAGTCCAAGTGTTTCATTAATATTCTGAAGAAAGTTCAGAATATCCTAGATTTTGAAGTAATTCAGAATAGAACAAGATAAGAAGTATGTTCTTACTTGTAAAACTAGGAGAAACTATTGGTATTATCAATTATGGTTAAAATGAAATAAAGGGATGATCTTCATCCCATATGACTCTATCATATAACTTACACATATCACCATGTTGAATACTTGGCTAAAATGTGACCCGCATTCTAGAATAGAAGAATAGGTTCTAACATGATTCATATATAAATCACTGAACCAGGATTGAGCATGTCATTGGACCTTAATGAAAGGGAGAATCTACATAGATATTGAAGTAGGAAAATACTTCAAAAATAGCAAGTACGACAAGTTTGGCTAATGAAGTTCGACTTCAAATAAGTGTGTTTCTGATGTACATGACAACTTTGAAAGTTCTCGTGACTGATTGATCGTCATTATTAAAAACTAAGAAATAGAGTCTCACTCTATCGCCAAATGAATACTTTGACACAATATTTGATAATGGTATAAATGTCAAAATTAGGGAGATAATGATTTGCAAAGGACATACGATCTGGTAACACAGATCAAAGACATGACGTTTCCTGTCGTGTCGTGGTTTCTGACATTGGGGATCATCCCCTTTGAAGTTAGGCTAGGGGCGTAGTGCCTTGCGAGTGGAATCGGGGAACCTAGCAAACATAATCACATGAAGAGGGACATAGTGTTTTTACCCAGGTTCAGGTTTGATGTGATCAAATCCCTACATCTTGCAACTATCTAGTGTCTGATTGCCACATAATTTTACACTTGTCTTCTCTCTTTCCCTCCTCCTCTTCTCTCGATCAACCTAGGCCTCCTTTTATATGGGTAAGGGGTCACCACAGGGGTCAGAGCTCGCACAGTGACAAGGGCTCAGCCACACATCTCTATTGACTCGCAACATGGCTTAGCAGCCCTGCTCTTGTGCCATGTGTCGCTTTCTGGGCAGTGCTAGACTAGTGCTGGTCTTGACTTGATCGGGCCCTTGCCTCTGGGTGGTTCACCCCGAATGGGGTTGTTGGCGGGGGTGCTGGTGGGACCCGAGTGGGCATCCCGGTTGAACCTTCAAGTGGCCACGCGATGAAACCTCCAGTGCATGTCGGCTACATGTTGGGTGAGAGCTACGATAGGGCGATGCATGGTCTTGACTCTTCCGCTGGATTAGTGGACAGTCTGCAGCTGGTCTGGTGTTGCAGGACAACTGTCAGTATTTGTCTGTAGGGGACCTTCTGATCCGGGAAGTGGACCCTCGAATCTACCGGGGGAGGCCTCCACAGGCCTCCCGGGTAGACAAGCCACGGGCGCCCGGCCCGGAGTCCGTTCTTGTGTGGCGCATGGGGAGCATAGAACCGATAGTAGCCCCTGGGAAGATTGTTGCCTTAATGGGTTTGAGGCCCGGGGCGGTACATTTTGGGCACCGGATGGGGGGGTGGGGGGACGGAGCCTTCTCGGATCCCGACTAGTTGATTCTAGCGATGATCTTGGCGCATAGGTTCCTCTACCATAGGCTCCACCCCCTTAGCCTATTTAAGTGGCCGCGAAGGTGAAGGTTGTATCCAACACTTTCCTTCTCTCCCTTTTTGCTCTTCGCTCTCTGTAGAAGCATGGCCACCATCCACCTTTCCGACCGTGCGCTAGCGTTGGGGAGTTTGCTTCTACCGGTACCGGAGGGTTGGCTTCGGCTCGGCGGTGGAGAGGCGGATCGAGGAAGAGGGCGGCGAGGCCTTGGATGGGGTCGTCACCTGGAAAGGGATGTTCCCCTGCCATTCCTGCTCCTCAAGACTCGTGGCCATATTTGTCCGGCTTCGAGTTCTATGTGAGGGTGCACCAAGAGAATACAGGAACGATGCGCCTTCCTAACGCCTTCACTTGTTCCTTTGGTAGCCGCCGCCATCCTCGCAGGTTGGTGATGCAACCTACCAGGGGTTGTAACACCATCTGGTGGGCTCATGTTTTATCCGAAGAAGGAGGGAGCATGTCCCTCGAGAGGGGATGGACCCATTTCTCCGAGACCCACTCCCTCGAGCGGGGAGTCATCCTTGTTGTCACGTTCAACAGAGTGGAGACACTGTTTGTCAAGGTGTTCAGTAGCAACCAGAACCGAGTTGACTACTTCCACGAGGATGGCTTCTTGCCCTAGACTCCTTGTCGAGCGAGTAGGTTGCACCTGCATAGGTTTTATCAAGGAATACAACATGTAAGGTATTAGTACATGTATCATGCTTTATCTCTCCTAGCTATAATTCTGCACTTATTATCCCGAGAATAAAAGAGGGCACTTATCTGGCGCTGTTGCCTTCTTGTCCCTCGAGCTTTTTCTATTGTTGGTGCTCCGGTGGTGGCAATGTTCTCTCCTTGATCATCCTAGAGTGCATCTTGGTGCACCTTTGGATGGCGGTCAGCCCCTGGTAGGAGGGGGCGCAGGAGACCGCTTTACCTTCATTCATCATCCGGGACGATCCTTAGTGCATCACTTTAGAAAAAGCCCGGGGGTAGCCCCAAGCATTTTTGCTCTTCGGGTGACTTAATCACCATTAGAGACCAACAACGGGCAAGCCCTGCTATGCTCACTACTTTGATGGTGCATCTATCATCGCAGTGAGCGAGACACGCGAGGTTATCCCGCCTGGACTCACGCGCTGCGTGAGCAGCATCATTATCCAGCCGTGCCCACTACTCCAATGGCGCGTCCATTGTCATAGTGGGTGATACACGCAGGGTGATCCCGCCTGAACTCACGTGCTACACAAGTAGCACAGAACCTTATCTAACCGTGCCCACTACTCCGATGGCACATTCCATCATCGCGGTGGGCAAGACAGAGGGGGGAGGGGTGATCCCGCCTGGACTCACATGCTGCCTAAACAGCACGCAACCTTATCTAACTGTTCCCACTGCTCCGATGGCGTGTTCCATCATCACAGTGAGCGAGACGCACGGGGTGATCATGTCTGGATTCACATGCTACCTAAACAACACGCATCCTTATTTCAGGAGCATCTTACGGGTAGAATTTGCAAAGATGGTATTTGTGCAAGTGCTCGATATTCCACGAGTTCTCCACGGGGATGCCATCTTCGGTCTCCGAGAGGACCTCTGTAGGCCTAGAGACTTGTACTACCCGATAAGGGCCATCCACTTCGGTTGTACCTTGTTACTGCCCTTCTCGAGCGAGCCCGGTGAAGGACCAAGTCACCTTCTTGACTAGTGCAAGGCTGGACCCGGCAACTATGATCGAGCTGTAGGCTCTGTTGATAGTGAGTTGCGCACATAGACGCTAGGTTATGAGCCTCTTCGAGGAAGTTGATGTCATTGATGCGGTGTTCCTCTAGGCGGCCTCTTGATAAGCTCGCACCCGGGGGAACCCATGCTACAGCTCGATGGGCAACAGAGCCTCGGCACCATAGACCAAGGAGAAGGGGGTATCTCCCATGGCCCTGCTCGGGGTGGTCCAGATCGACCAGAGGATGGATGGGATCTGTTCGATCTAGCCCCACCCACTAGTCTTGAATCGATTGAAGGTCTGGGTATTGAGCCCACAGTGTCTAGCCCCCATAAGGCGAAAGGCCATGACAAGGGTATAATATGGAGAGCTTGAGCTGGTCGATGTATCTCTTTGGTGGAATTGGCAGGCGTCGCAGGTTTTGACCAAGTGAAACGTTTTCCCTGCCAAGGTCCGTGAGGTGAGATGACTCAAGCACTCCCCCTCATGGATCTCGGCAATGATTTTGCATCCTTCTTCTTGGGTGATGCAGCGGAGCAGGACACCGGATGCGTGCTTCTAGTAGAGGTATCCATCCATAAGGGTGTACATCTTGGCTTGTCGTAATACTTTCTCGGCATCAGTGCAGTGGGCGAGGAGATCCTAGGTCTAGAGGTACCTTAGTACGTACGAGGCCTGGGGTAGCCTAGGCATCTCCTCGCTTGGACGACGCTCTTGCTAGGAAGGATTCCCGAGTCTTCGTCCCCGAGGGCACACAGCTTCGCACCCGACAATTCATGTACGAGGGGTGTGGCCGAGGGTTCTACCTGGTTTTTTTGTAGGTTTGATTGCTTCCCGCGCCTTGGTATCCGGGGGAACACACCTCCACACTCATCGCTTCGCATACGATGGGCGTGGCCGAGGGCTCTCTCCAGAAAATCCTGCGGGATTGGTGAGTTCCAGTGCTTTGTTTCCTAGGGGCACATAGCTCCACAGCCATCACATCGCATATGATGGGTGACATGGGTATACCCTGCAGGTACTCGAGTTTAGTATATACGGTCCAGATACGGTGGAATCCCACGGCATTGCCACGGCCCGATGAAGACTTTGAGTGGCCCACGGACTCTCGATTACTTGCAAGACAAGGAGAAGTTTAAAGATAGAAAATTTAAAGGGAAAACACTAATCTGTAACCGATTCGACCTGCTACCCGAGACCTAGCCTATCCATATAAAGGATAGGAGGGGGCGGCGAGGAGGACACACGCAAACCTAGTTTCCACAACTCTCGCCAGATTGCATCTGCGCGCCCCAGTAATCTTCGATTCCTCCATTAATTCCAAGAGCAGACAAGGAGGAGTAGGGACCTCTACGAGGCCTGAACCTGGGTAAACCTTGCGTCCCCGTGTGCTTGTTTGCTAGCCGACTGATGCCTCCAGCGCTCCCTCCTTCTCCAAAACTCAAGTCTATAACAATGGGCATTGATGAGTTAAACCCTCGTCAATTGGCGACGTATGTGGGAATTGGGAGTGCTGATGTTGCGGCTTCTTCGGCCCCATCAATTGCGATCTACAACTCTGCAACAGCAGAGATTTGCCAGCTCTTCGGCGCATTCGACTTCACCGTCCACACGCCAGCCACTCGCCTGACTTTCAAGTCCGTGGGCGATGGAATCAGCCTGGCGATCGGGAGTTTCCGCTTCCAAGTTGGTCAGATGGGCACGCTTCGCATACCTGACCAGCCAACAGCATTCGCGATTGCTCCAGCATCCTGGTTCTCGCCACCAATCGGCATCCTTAGTGAGCTCAACACCTCAGCAGCAGCTGAGAGCACGGACAGTGACAACAGTCGCGGATCCGATCTGGGTGACCTAGCAATGGAAGACGGGGTCTGCGGCTCCGGATCTGAAAGTTGCGGAAGCAACAATTTCCCCAAACACTTCATGTGCGCCGTCATCAATGCCGGCGAAACTAGCGCCAATCACGAAAACGGTGGCAACGATCCAGATCCACCCAACGATAGCATACCTAATGGCGGTCCACCCAACGGCGGCCCCACCAACGGTGGCAATGGCATGCCCGTCAACAATGGAGGGGCAGTCGAACCACCAACCATGGTGAACGAACACACCGGCGAACGCGTCGTGATAAGGCTCAACGACAACGAGTGGGCCCATTGTCGAGAAGCTCTACGAGGTAATCCTCTGCCCCCCAGCACGCCGCAGGACCTGCTGATGGGCTACCATTGGTTTCTAAAGGAGGAGTACAGATGCCAGCTGCACAAGATCGTGCAACTCGAAGCGCGTAAAAAGGCGGCGAACGAGTCGAGTCTTCGACGGGCCGGGCTCTCCTCCCATGGAGGATCCTCCTCCAAGGGAACGAGTACGTGGCCAACAAGAGGTGATCTTGGATGGTCCACCTCACCGAGCTGGAGCGCATAGAAGTTGTGGAAGTCCTTGACTTCAGCTCCATGATGATCGACACACGGGGCAACGTGGTCCCAAAGACACCACAAGCTACGATAACGGCGACCACCATGTACCTCCTCAACAATCAGCCGCCGGCTAGAGATCCTCGAGCCGCCATGCACCGATCTATGATCGCGGGCTTGGGGTTAATCGAGGCCGCTCTCGACAAAGAGCCAACACCGGAGCCGAAAAAGGGCAAGGCTCTGGCAAAATGCTATTCCTCACCCTCGTCCAGCGACGACAGTCACGATCTGTCTCGACGTCGCCGCTCACGGCGGCACGATCACGATTACGATGCACGTGATGACCTCACGCAGCGCAAAATCGACAAATCAAGGGCACGACGTGCCTGTTCGACTGACTTAGAGGACGACGACGTGGAGCTCTGTGGTGCCAGATGCTTCAGCAGAGCTATCAGGCAGAAGCGAATGCCCAAGGGGTTTAAGCTCCCATCGAAGAACCCAAAATTTGACGGTCCGCAGGACCCGAAAATCTGGTTGGAGGACCACATCTCCTCCGTCAGGCTCCACGGCGGGAGTCGAAGCACGGCCATGCAATGCCTGCAGCTACAGCTGCAAGGCACTGCCCGAGCGTGGCTACAGCTTTGTGCGTAACTTCAAGGGCACTTATAAAAGGCCCGCATCAATCGAAGAACTGAGGAGCTGCCAGCAAAGGTCGGGTGAATTGCTACGCTCGTACATCTAGAGGTGGTCCATCATCAAGAACTCCGCAGAAAACTTCTTGGAAGATCGCGCAATCGACGCATTCAACAGCGATGTTCGCTGCATAGAGCTCAGGGAGGAGCTAGGCCGCTCGAAACCCAAAACAATTGACCACCTAATCGAAATCGTGAATCGGTAGGCAGATGGAGAAGACTCGGTGAAACACCGCATTCACTCCGATGACGAAGCGGAACTCGAGCGCAGACGTGATCACCGAAGCAAGCGTCGAATGCGCATCTATGATGATTGCGACGCCGTCAACATGGTCGCAGCCGGCTATGCCGACAGGCGCGACGACAACCGCAACAGCGGCTATTGCAGTAGTGGACACCACGACTCCGGGAAAACCACGCAGGTATGGCAGCGCCGCACTCGCGAAGAGGCACCCGCAATAACAATTGAGGACAAACTGTCTGGGCCGTATAACGTGTACTTCTACATCGACAAGCACGATGGTAAGAAAAAATCCAGCCACCTCCTCAAAGACTGCCGCGAGTTCCTCAAACTCCATGAGGGCCTGGCTAGGATGAATCGTGACGCGATTAATAGGGGCTATAGAACTGCCCCAGGCGCCGTGGCACATGGATCTCCTCCACCACCGCCCAGACTACCACCGCCCGCGGCTGCGCCAGACCAGCACCACAGAGGCGAACCATACCCACGGGTCATAGAAATATGATGATCCAAAAGGGACGCCCCTCAAATCGGGTGCAGAAGGCCATCAGTCGCCAAGTCAACTTGGGGACAAACTCCCCGCCCTCCACCACTAAGTACCTCAGCGGAAGTGATTCCTTCATCACCTTCGACAAACACGACCACCCGCGCCAAGTCCCTCGTCTAGGCCACTGTCCCCTCGTACTCGAGGCGTAGATCGGAGGCTTCGACATGAGTCGCGTCTTCATGGATGGCGGGAGCAGCATCAACCTAATGTTCGCAAGTACGTTGCGAGCGATGAGGATCCCTCTGACATGTCTAGAGGTCTCGGATACGACATTCCACGGCATCGTCCCAGGCAAGGGCATATATCCCCTGGGCAAAATCAACCTCGACGTCATCTTCGGCATGCCAAAAAACTTTCGACGCGAATGCGTCGACTTTGAAGTCATCGACTAGCCTTCAGAGTACCACTGCATCCTCGGACGTGTCGCGTTCGCTAGGTTCATGGCAGTACCACACTACGCCTACCTGTAGATGAAAATGCCAGGTCTAAACGGCATCATCACAATCAACGGGAGCTTCGAGAGGTCCGACAACTGCGACAGGGAATTCAACAGAATCACCCAGTCCTTCGGCATGCAGGAGGAGCTCACAAGATTGAAGGAGTCGATAGACAACAGTCTGCCTCCCCTGAGCCGGCCAAGTTCACCCAACCTGTCCTTCCATTCGTCAGTGCACACGAAGAAAGTCTAGGTCCACCCATCGGACCCGACCAAGACGGCTGTCATCGCTAACAACTTGAGTTCCGCATAGGAACTCGGACTCGTCGAATTCCTCCGTGAGCACTAGGAAATATTTGCCTGGTGTCCAGCGGACATGCCAGGGGTTCCCAGGGAATTCGCCGAGCACGCACTCAACATCAACCCAAACGCAAGGCCAGTCAAACAGACAATTCGACGATTGTCCGAACCAAGGGCAAAGGCGGTCGGAATGGAGATCAACAGACTCCTCGACGCCAAATTCATACACGATATCAAGGAAAGAACTTGGCTCGCCAACACGGTGCTGGTACCTAAAAAGTACACGGATATCCTACGGATGTGCGTGGACTTCACCTCCCTGAACAAGCACTGCCCAAAGGATTACTTCTCGCAACCGCGAATCGACCAAATTATCGACTCCACCGTGGGATGTGAGCGCCTCTGCTAACTCGACGCCTACTCAGGCTATAATCAGATCCGAATGAAGGAGGAAGATCAAGAGAAAACAGGGTTTACAACGCCTTTCGGTGTGTTCTTCTACAATACAATGCCTTTCGGGCTAAAAAATGCAGGAGCCACCTATCAGCGGTGCATGCAGGCTTGCCTCAAGAATCAACTTGGTCGCAACATCCAAGTCTATGTTGATGACATCGTCATCAGGACCAAAGAGGAAGCCTCGCTAATCGACGATTTACGCGAGACCTTCGCCAACCTCGATCGCTACCGAATCAAGATCAACCCAGACAAATGCGCCTTCGGCATACCATCTGGATAGTTACTTGGGTATCTCATCTTCGCAAGGGGAATTGAGGCGAACCTGAAGAAAAGAAAAGCCATACTGGCCATGGAGAAGCCGAAGAATATAAGAGGCGTCCAATAGCTGGCTAGGCGAATCGCGGCGCTCAGTCGATTCATCAGTTGGATGGGTGAAAAGGCACTGCCTTTCTACCAACTTCTCCGCAAAACTGACAAGTTCGAGTGGACCGACGAGGCGCAGGAAGAATTTGAAGACCTCAAGCATCTACTATCTACTTCGCCTGTACTAGTGACTCCACACGAAAAAGAACCATTGCTGCTATACATCTCCGCCACCAACCAGGTGGTCAGCACAGTACTCGTGGTGGAACAAGCCGAAGAAAACAAAGTCCACGGGGTGTAGCGTCCAATCTACTACCTCAGCGAGGTGCTCACGCCAAAAAAGCAGTGGTACCCGCACTACTAGAAGCTGGCATACAGCGCCTTCATGACAGCCAGGCGACTGCGCTACTACTTCCAGGAGCACCCAATCGTGGTGGTCAATGACGCCCTACTTGGGCATATTCTCAACAACCCCGACGCCATCGGTAGAGTCGCGCTTTGGGGAATCTAGTTGTCTCCATGAGACATTACATACGAGAAGCGCGACACGATCAAGTCGTAAGTCCTCCCTGATTTCCTCGTACACTGGATGGAAAACCAGCTCCCCGAAAAGCCAGATATGTCTTACCTCTAGACGATGCACTTCGATGGATCCAAGCGTAAGGACGGGGCTGGCGCATGTGTCATACTAACATCGCCGCAAGGAGACAAGCTGAAATACATTTTGTGAATGCAGTTCACCGCCTCCAACAATGAAGCTGAATACGAGGCCCTATTACATGGGACGCGGATGGCAAAAGCCTGCGGCGCCAAGAGGCTCGTCATCTACGGCGACTCCAAGCTGGTCGTGAACTAGACAATGCACGAGTGCGACACGCTGAACGATAATATGATCGCTTACCGTGACCTCTACCACACACTCGAAGGGGACTTCGACGGCTGCGAGCTGTGGCACGTAGGCTACAAAAGCGATGAAGAGGCGGACGCACTTGCCAACATTGGCTCCACCTGCGCCCCATACCACCTGGGGTATTTCTCGAGCGTAAGGCCGCCGATAAGAAAACAAGCGCAACAACAGACTCGGGGGCTACGCCACCCAATGAGCCAATGGCACTCATCGACCTGGAGCTTGACGCAGGACTCGAGGGACTGATACATTGCAAATGTATCTATAATTTTTGATGTTCCATGCCTTGTTTTATCTACTTTCTTATGTTTTGTCCACACTTTGGAGTACTTTTCATATGATTTCTTGGACTAACCTATTAACAAGTGCAACAGTGCCAGTTGCCTGTTTTCTGCTGTTTTTGGTTCCAGGAAAGTTAGAAAATCAATATTCTCGGAATTGGAACGGACAAAAGCCAAAGTCGATATTTTAGCGGAAGACTCATGGAGCCAGAAGACGAGTCGGAGAGGGTCCAGGGGCCAGCCACACCATAGGGTGGCGCGGGTCCACCTTGGCTGCGCCACCAGGTGGTGTGGGCCCCTCCGGCCTCCACCGACCTTGCCCTTTCGCCTATAAGAAGCCCCCGATGCGAAAACCCTAAATCGTCAATCCTCCAGCCACGAAAAGTTCGGCAGCGCCGCCGCCACCGAAGGGGAGATTCGGGGGACAGAAAGTCTCTGTTCCGGCACCCTGCCGGGACGGGGAAGTGCCCCCGGAGCCATCTCCATCGATCTCCACCACCATCTCCATCACCATTTCTGATTCCCATGATGAGGAGGGAGTAGTTCTCTCTCGAGGCTAAGGGTTCTACCGGTAGCTATGTGTTCATCGCTCTCTCTATGCATGATCATATTGTGATCATGAGCTTTGTAATCAAGTAGATCTACCTTGCTACTCAAGTGCTTTAATAGATCTCTGCTCTCCCCATGTGTGTGAAAGTGACAGCGTGCGCACCATGGTGGCACTTAGGCTAGATATTACAAATACTTGTTATGAGTTATATTTGGAGTTGGATGTCTTTATGAAATTGTGGTGTTTGTTGGAACCATCTAGTGCTCAAGGTGACAATGTGGGGTTATCTAGATGCGGAAAGCAAACTTTGAGGAGTGTTCTTATAGCCCTACCATGGATTAGAGTGTCCAACCGGAGAGTAGTTCAGCGTAGTATCCTAAATAAGAATATATTTATATGAGAGTGTTCACTAGTGAAAGTATGATCCCTAGGCCTTGTTTCTTAGCATTGAAACACCATTTGCTATTAGATCTGTTACATGTTTGCTTGCTTCCATCTTTATTTCAGTTTGTTTTTAGTCTCTTCCACGCCATCAAGTTATCTTCTGTCACCGTTACCACTTATAATTATCCATACCACTTGTATTTTACTATCTCTTCGCCGAACTAGTGCACCTATACACCTGACAAGTGTATTGGGTGTGTTGGGGACACAAGAGACTTCTTGTATCTTGATTGCAGGGTTGCTTGAGAGGGGATACCTTTGACCACTTCCTCCCTGAGTTCGATAAACCTTGGGTGATCCACTTAAGGGAAAACTTGCTGCTGTTCTACAAACCTCTGCACTTGGAGGCCCAACAACTGTCTACAAGAATAGAACTGCGTAGACACCAGGGACCAACGGGGGTGATGATGATTGAGCCATCTTGGACTCAACCCTACATCACATATCTTCTCAGCAAGAGGCTACCAGACGACCCGACTGATGCGCGACACATTGCACGGCGATCCAAGGCATTTGTCGTCAGCAACGGCAAACTATACAAGCGCAGCATCACAAGAGTACTCCAATGGTGCGTCTCCAACGCGGACGGAAGGGCCGTCCTCCTCGACATCCATGAAGGGTCTTGTGGGCACCATGTCGGTAGTCGCGCCCTCGTTTCCAAAGCTTTACGATCTGGATTCTACTAGCCCACGGCCATGCGCGACGCCAAGGACATCGTCCAGAGATGCAACGCTTGTCAGCGATTTGCGGACAAACCGCACGCACCTGGAGCAGAACTCCGACCAATACCATTGGCTTGGCCCTTTGCGCAATGGGGACTTGACATGGTCGGCAAGCTCCCAAAGTCCACACGAGGAGGCTACGTCTACCTCTTGGTCACAGTCGACAAATTCACCAAGTGGATAGAGGCCATGCCGGTGACAAACCAGTCAGGAGCCAGTGCTGTCAAGTTCTTTGAGTCCATTGTCTATCGCTTCGGAGTGCCACACGGCATCATCACAGACAATGGAACGAACTTCACCTCTAAGGGGTTCCTGGGTTTCTGCGAAAACCTGGGAATCAACGTAAACTATGCCTCCGTAGCTCATCCACAGACCAACGGTCAATTCGAAAAAGCCAACGGCATCGCCTGCGGTGGAATCAAGAAGCGACTCCTCCCACCACTCGAGCAAGCCACTGGATGTTGGACAGATGAGCTACAGTATGTACTGTGGAGCCTGCGCACAACCCCAAATAGCGCCACGGGATATACCCCGTTCTTCATGGTGCACGGCGCCGAAGCAGTGCTACCCGCAGAAGTACGCTTTAAAGCCCCACGGGTAGTCGCGTACAGCGAGAAGGAGTCAACACTTGCACTCGAAGACTCCGTCGACCTCCTTGACGAGGCACGGGACATCACAGTAGAAAGATCAATGATCTACCAGCAGAACCTACGCAACTACCATAACAGAAGGTTACGCCCTAGATCCTTCGTCGAAGGAGACCTGGTCCTACAACTACAGAAGCAAGGGCACCTTTAGCTTGAGTCCCCTTGGGAAGGACCATACGTGATTACATAAGTAATCCCAGCTGGCGCCTATCGCCTCAAAGATTTCGAGACAGGAGTCGCATACTCCAGCCCCTGGAACGTCGGCGCAGCTGTGGCGCTTCTACCCTTAGTCATTTCCTTTTCTATTCTTACATTACAAATAAGGCTATTCAGCCAGACTACTTAGCCACACATTGTACCTCATACTGATTCTGCGAATAAATAAAGCTAAGTGCCCCAAAACTCTATGTTTTCCTCATTTTTCTAGCAATTCTATCACTCGAGGGCTACATCACCCTTTACACCCTTGTTCTACGAACAATACGTAGTATCCCGAGTAGCTGACACAACAACGATCGAACCCTTGATACACCAACCCAGTTGCAAAGCACCTGATAGGTTGGCAAGGCGATGAGATAAAATAAGGCAGGCTAATGAAAAGGAACTGCAGAGTACAAATACACTCGCAAAATATATGAGCTAGCAAGCTCTTTACATATCGACATCAATCAATGATGTACAACATACGCATACGAACTTTACAACATTGGTACACTTATGTGCAGGAGACAGGTTAAACTACTGCTGCAGCAGAAGAACGTTTGTCTGCTCCTTAAAGAAGTCGACAATTTCTTCTGTTGAACGATCCACTGCCTGATAATTGGGAACCATGTTCCAGGTCGAGCTTGCCGGTGGAGTCGGAGGTCTGGCAGCAATAGCTGCAATGTCTACATCAGGCCTATGCAGTCGCACCGGCGACAAAGCAGCCTTGGCACCAGCCACCAACTATTGCCGCACGCAATCATGAACTGCACTCAAATCCTGAAATTTAGCCAGGAGAGCCGACATGCTCGAAGGGACGACGTCCAGTGGAAACATTGTCTGGTATATTTTCCTTAGGCACGATTGCGATTTCTTCAGAAAGTGGAGTACTCGAGAGGCACGATCCTGCAGGGTCGCAAGAGCAATCACATGATCGTGGTCCACCCAAAAATATCCACTCACTTGAAGTTGTTCCTGGGTTAAGTCGTTCATTCGGATGGTATATTTCTCATCCTATGGATGACGAGCACTTACAACTACACCCAGCAAAAAAAGGCAACATATGAAGACAAGGAACTATCGCGACTGACTACAAGAAAAGATAAGGGGTCAGGAAGCTAACACTTGAAATGATCGCCCAACTACATCAACTCCTCCAACAGATATTGCTCTCAGGCGGTAGCCTTCTCCGCCCTTCACTTCCACACATCTGCATTACCGCGAAGGACGGGCAACTCACGTTCCAGCTGCTTAACGCGATCGCGCAGTCGCGAAAGCAGAGACAACTCATCCACCTTGGAACGCGAATACGCCAAAGTCTCATCAGCGGATGGAGGGTCCCGAGGATCACCCAAAGGACCACTTGACGTACCCTATCACAAGCCAAGCAAGAGCGAATAAGGGACCAAGCAATACGTGGACAAAGGTCAAGTGCATTCAAACATGACAAAAGTACCTATAGAGACATTCAGCCAATGTCATGTTTTCCACAAAAGGAGTCGAAGTATTAACTATTACAATATAACTACTAAGGAGCAGCCTGCTTCTTTGACTTGGACTTCGGCTTCAGGGGCCTCATCGAGTCCGTGGCAGTATCAGACGCCACAGACTTCCCGCCAGCCCCTGACGCCGCAGCCTTTGCCGCCTTCTTGGCTCGCTGCAGCTCCTCGGAATACTTGGCGACTGTGTTGATGAGTTGTGGCCCGTACTTGCCGCAGATAGTTGCAAAGGGAGCAAAAACTACCTGTTGACCATCTGCGCCGATGGGCTTGCAGGTAGGATCCACCTGCACTCCATGGGCTTGCACCATGGCGAGTGCCATGGAAGCGCCAACCGCATGCTGCGATTTCCTGAAGTCCGCGGGGATACCTCCAGTAAGGTACTCCACCAGGTCCGCCAAGTTCTCAATCAGCTCAGCTTTGGGCGTCAGCTCCTCGCGGATGCGACTAAGCACAACCTTGGTCTTAGTCAGTGTCCCCTGAATGGAAGCACTACGGTCCTCGACTGCCATGACAGCGCCTGCCAAAGCATCATTGCGACGAAGTGCCTGGGCGTCGAAGCTCAGACTGCCAGCATCTACATAGAGCAAAGCGTTAGCATAACAACAAGATATCGAAGAAAGAAACAATCAAAATCCAGACGAAAGAATACCTGAAAGAGACTTGGCAATCGAGAAGAGTTGTTCTTCGAAAAAAAATTCCCTCGCAGCGATGGAGGTGCGCAAATCCTCTTCGTGTTTCCGTGATTCATCTAGCACAACGACTGCCTCGTCGCGACTCTTCACCGCCACGGCGAGTGTCTTTTCAAGAGAAGCAACATCGTGAAGAAGTTGGTTATGCTCAGCTGCAAAAATACAAGATGGATCATCAGTCGAATGTATAAAATATCACAAGAACAAAGAAGAACAAGAAAAAATACTAACCATCGACCACGCGATGGCGATTGTCCAGCATTGCATGCTGTCAACCCATCACAAGTACCTGCTCCGCCAAATGAGAAGCTTCCTTCACAATGAGCTATCTCAGAAGAAAAATAAAGGATCAGTAGATATCATGGATCACAAATTCGACTGCAAAACAAAATCACACTTACATGCTCCTCCAGAGACTCCGAAGATGATTGCCGCGCAGTCGTCCGGACAACCATCTAGTGATCCCCAGCGTGTGGAGAACTCGATGAGGTGTGCCTGGACTGGGCCGCCAATGGAGGAGAGGAAGATTGTTCAGCCAATTTCTTGGCCTTGGAGTCCCCGACTCCAGATTCCTTCACAAATTGGACGTCACCAGAAGACGACGATGCCGGTTGACTACGAAACAAAATCCAGCATCAGGAAATGCAACTCCAAAAGGAACCAAGATGAGAGTTGTAGACTTACCAATAAAATTTATCAAAGTCGAAGGTTTGCTCCTCCGACTCCTTCGGCAGCCGCATATTCTTGCGAGCAGATGGCGCCATGGAGCTTATAGGAACAGCAGGAATCGGCTCCTCTGCAGCAATGTATGGGCCTTCTGGATTCGACGGAGACGAAGCATCCGAATCCTTGCTGCGAGAATGCTTGCGAGTGTCTGGACCGCTGGACTCAGGGGCTTCCTCCTCGTCTTCAAGTGGGACGGTCGATTCCGACTCGTCCTCTTCATCTACTTCGCAAGGAATAGCCCCCTCAGGAAGAGGGGGCAAACTGGGAGATACCTTCCAATCCTGCATACAAAAAACAATTCAGTATAAGTCAAGAAATCAGAAGCAATCGACAAATAAAGCTACTTCGTAGCATAATCATACCTCAGGAGGAGGGTTAGAGGCATCGAAGGGAGGCACGACTGGTTCGCCGGGCAAAACCTCCTTGGTGGTGTACTTGGTCACCAATCGCAACCTCTTATCTACTTCACCCGCGGAAATGCCACCGGTAGATACACGAGTGACATCATCCGCACCAGCCCATTGAAACATGGGGTGGACTCTAGCCTGCAGAGGCTGGATGCGACGGTGCAACCATGTGCGAATGAGGGCGGCGCCTCCCTCCTCTTTACCCATGCAACTCTCGAGGTCGCAGAAGCGCTCGTACAGCACTTCCGTCTCCTTGGACTCGCCAGGCATAACCACGTTCTTCCAAGAATGCCTCCTCTTACATGGCGTCGCGGGGTCGAAGGGCGCGAGTCTGTAATGCTCTCCATTGACCTTCTGGTCGCGGATGTAGAACCACTTGTCTCTCCACCCATGGATGGACGCCATGAGCTTGATGTCGAAGTAGGTAGCGGAGGAGTCGACATGAATTCCGTAGCCGCCTACGTCGTAGACTAACGAGCCAGAAGCTGACTGACGCTTCAGCTTGAAAAGCCGCTTGAAGAGACCAAAGTGTGGCTCGACTCCAAGCCAGCACTCGCAAAGCGTGATATAGCATGCAATGTGAAGAAGAGAGTTTGGGGATAGCTGGTGCAGTTGGAGCCCATAGAAACAAAAAGGCCCCTGACAAAGGGATGCAGGGCAGAGATAGACCACGAATGATGAACGCTAGGAACATCACCTGGAAACCTGATGGAGGACAGGGGGTTACCTCGTCACCAGGCACTCGCGAATCGTCTTCGGCGAGCGGAAGAACTCCATCTTGGCGCAGAAGACGGAGTTCAGAGGCCTTGGTGGTGGATGTGCGCCACATGCCATTGGTGACGCTCGTGCCCGCACCTTTTTTCTTGCCGGCACCGGCGGCGCTGGTTACCACGGTGGCGGAGCCACCCTTCTTCTTGGCGATTGCGGTGGCGGCAACAGACCCAATGGCGGTGCCTCCCTTCTTTTTCCCCATCTTGCGATGGCGGTGCAAGCGGAGGAAATAGCTCAGGAACATGCGGAGTTGGTCCAGCGCCACGAAGAGGACATGCTCTAGGAAGTAGAGAGCAGCGGCAATGGCGATGGAAGAACAAGCAGAGAAAGAGCAGATGGGAAATTACTGCAGTTGTGCTGCTACTTAACCCCCTTGCGGATGCAATCCAACGGCCAGCAAAAACCCTATTGGACGCGTGGCGCACATCGCGGTTGACACGTGGAGGGGTCAAAACGCGAACCGTCCCCCACTATCTGCATTACGCACGAAAATCGAGGAGACGCAGTTAAAATAAAAGATTACGCACGCCCGGTCAAATCAAAGTCAAACAGTGGGACCCACCGCTCGTCACGTCCCGTCAAAGCCGCTCAAGCGGGCAACTGAGGTCATCACATTGTCAGCACTGATGTCATCACGATGAGTACTACAAGACTTCGACTACTTTAGTCCTTGCTCGAGTCTTCGACTCCACCAAGCACTCGGGGGCTACCCCCATAGGGAGCGCTGGTCGCGCACCCTACGATTTTCTTTTTTATGCAGGAATATGGACATTCAAGAGCATACCCAACCATTCGAATCTACGATTCAATTATGGATCATGGGTTGCTCCCATAGGGAGCGCCGGAAGCAAATTCGACTGAAACAAGCAAACAAAAGACGATAGCAATCGCAAAGTTTTAGTCCCTGCCTGAGTGTTCGACTCAACCAGGCACTCGGGGGCTACTCCCATAGGGAGCACTGGTCACGCACCAATGATTATTTGTACATCGCACTGTGTGTTGATAACATCCACACTCGAAGTCTATGGTGACACCGCCTCATATTTTTCCTACAAAGAGACTACGTCTCCTGGGCCACCCGAATCATCTCCGCGATGACAGAAATTTCGGATGCCGCGCTTGCAGCGTGAAGACAAGACCTGAATAAAGCCTAGCAATGCATTTACTGCGCACTACTAGAAATATATCCGTGCCTACAGGTACGACGAGCATGCCTTGACGGACGCGTCAAGTGCTCACACCCATATACTAGAATTCGACTCATGTAAGACCTCCGCGGCTTGAGTCGAATTACACCAGCACTTTTCCGAATTCGAGTCTAGGGACTCGAGGTCGAGTAGATTGTGTTGTTTTGCCCTAAGGCGGTTAACTAATACCGATACATCGATTAAATCAGGCACATATATCAACAATCCTTATAACATAAATAGAACACTCAAAAAAATACTCAGTCATGCATTCGAAAGGCTTCATAAAGTCCCCAGTCGAATCTACGATTCCATTGGACACTCGGGGGCTACTAACATGGGTATACCTTGCAGGTACTCGAGTTTAGTATATACGGTCCAGATACGGTGGAAGCCCACGACGTTGCCACGGCCCGATGAAGACTTCGAGTGGCCCAGGGACTATCGATTACTTGCGAGACAAGAAGAAGTTTAAAGATAGAAAGTTTAAAGGGAAAACCCTAATCTGTAACCGACTCGACCTGCTACCCAAGACCTAGCCTATCTATATAAAAGCTAGGAGGGGCGGCGAGAAGAACACACGCAACCCTAGTTTCCACAACTCTCGCCAGATTGCATCTGTGCGCCCCTGTAATCTACGATTCCTCCATTAATTCCAAGAGCAGACAAGCAGTAGTAGGGACCCCTACGAGGCCTGAACCTGGGTAAACCTTGCATCCCTGTGTGCTTGTTTGCTAGCTGGCTGATGCCTCTAGCTCTCCCTCCTTCTCCAAAACCCAAGTCCATAACAATGGGCATTGATGAGTTAAACCCTCGTCAATGGGTGTGGCCGAGGGCTCACCTCGGGATCTACTTTTGGCTATAGTGTCTTCGCTGCTAGGGGCACATATCTCCGCTTCGATCGCTTCACATACGACGGATATGGCCGAGGGCTCACCCCGGTGTCTGGTTGTTACCATGGTATCTTTCTTCTTGAGGGTGCACAGCTCCGCATCCATCGCTTCGGATACGACGGGTGTGGCCGAGCGCTCGCCCCGGTATTCTTTGTTGGGGGGCTGGATACTCACATATCCATCCCTGAGGGCACACAACTCTGCAACCATCGCTTCACATATGATGGGTTTGGCCGAGCGATCGCCCCGAGTGCTCTTGTCGACTCGATCTCGAGGGATCTTGACAAAGGGCTTGAGCAGCCGCTCCACTGATACCTTCGATCCGGATTCACGGATGTAGTATAATAGCTTTTTCCCTAGAAGACCTAGGTTTAATCGAACCTCGGAAAGCACTGCTAAAAGGTAATACAAAGGACACATCTACACGACTTTGTTTGTTCATTTTACCTTAGTTGACCAGACCAATCTAGTTTACTTTATAACAGGTTTGAATCAATGGATGGAGATAGGCCAGGGTTGAAGATCCACCTACAGCTGCACATCAAATGGGATAAAAGATAATAATAATAATAATAAGCATAGTCACGTATAATGTTTGTATTGAGATATCTTGTGGGCAACACATCCTAATATTCTAGAGCCTCCGTGATGCAGCGGGCATAGCAATAGATTTCTAATCCAACCGAGAGTACACCGAAACCATGGGTTACAAATGATTATTAAGTGTAAACACAGATCAAAGCTTTAAGTGGTGATGTTGTTGTTGATCCCGAATGGGGTGCTAAGCGAAGACCGTACTACCCTTTCTGTCACCGAGATTCCTATGAGATCGCCGCTAGCCAAGTATCTCACCTCAAGCCTTTAGCAATCTATGGGATCTTGGGTACCTACAATTCCACAGATCTAGACAAGAGATGAAGAAACAGAATATACAAATCACGAATTCAAAAAAATACAATTCTCCCATGATCTAGATGCACATAATTGCTGCGAGGTTTCTCCCCAACCCGCAGCCCATGAGGACTACTCACTCATAACAAATAGACCGGACATAGAAAACATGATGCAAATACTTAGATTGAAATCAAATATTCTTACAATGGTCGCCAAATCACAAGGAGATCTAAAGTCCAAAGAAATGGCTTTGGCTAGTGGATGGATGGATGGTGGAAGTGATGAACAATGGATGAAAAATGGTGTGGATCTCCTTTGGTGGTGTTGTGATGCAATCTAAGAATGGCGGCTCTCTGGCCGATGGTTGGAGCCTCAAAATATATAGGCGTCTTCACAAAATTTGTAGGGTTTGATGAGACGAAGTTATCGCCACTTGGTACGGGTGGGCAGTACGGGCGGACCGCGCCCGTACCAGTAGTCATTAAGCATGCTGACACCCTGGAAAGCTTCTCCAATTACTTGGTCATGTGTATTTCCTCAAAATCCTTCATTATGACTCCTAATTTTGCTTTTAAAAGCAGTGTTTTCTTGCACAACATAAATCAAAGAAGGGATTTTCATATCTTTGAAATTATTAGTCACTAGTGGAAAAATTTGAGAGTTTCTTTTGCAATTGCTTGACCAAAAACAACGTTTAAAGGCATTGGAAGATGCCAAAAATCGGAGCCATCATTCACCATGACCTCGGGAGGTACGCATCCCCTGGAAGACGCAGTCAAGTCAGTCGGAGTGAGTGCACGTATCACCACCGTGAACCGATGGGCCTCAAAGTAGTGACAAAGCTTCCTCGATGCGATGAGGATACCGAGTAGGAGCTTCTTTAGGGTAGGGTAGCGCACCCGGGAATCACATAGCATGCTGCTAATGAAATACATGGGGTGCTATACCGCAGTGAGTATCCAGCCCCGAGGACACATAGCTCCACAACCATCGCTTCACATATGATGGGTGTGGTTGAGGGCTCGCCTCGAGGGCTCTTGTCGACTCGATCTCGAGGGATTTTCATAGAGGGTTTGAGCAGCCGCTCCACCATGACCTCCGGGGGTACGCATCCCCTGGAAGACGCGGTCAAGTTAGTCGGAGCGAGGGCGTGTGTCACCACCATGACCTGATGGGCCTCATAGTAGTGACAAAGCTTCCTTGATGCGATGAGGATACCGAGTAGGAGCTTCTTTAGGGTAGGGTAGTGCACCCGGCACTCGCATAACACGCTTCTAACGAAATACATGGGGCACTATACCGCACGCTTTTTTAGGGGCTCTCGCTGGTCTTTATCTCTTGAGTTCCAGGGCCTGGGAGGGGCGCTTTCGGGCATCCAGGGTCGCTTCCTAACTCCAAGAGTTCAGGAGGTGTGCATGGCTCGATCCTAAGACCGGGGCCCTCAGCGATGACTCCTGAGTCATCTCTCTCCACCGGTTCCACCTCGCTAGGATCAGGAAGAGGCGCTTCCGGGCATCCAGGGTCGCTTCCTAGCTAAAAGAGCCCGGGAGGAGTGCCTGGCTCGATCCACGAACCGGGGCCCTTGGCAATGACACGCGAGTCATCTTCTTCCCTTTCAACGACAAGCACCACACTGACTACCTAGGTAGTGGCAACAACGTATAGTAGCAGTGGATACTCAGGTTTAGGAGCCACCAGAACTGGGAGAAGGAGAGGTAGCATTTCAGATCCTAGAATGTAGTCTCCGCTTCAGGTGTCCATTCTATCAGCCCAACCTTCTTCAGTAGTTTGAAGAAGGGAAGGGCATGCTCTCCTAGTCATGATATGAAGCGTCTGAGGGCGGTGATGCACCCATTAAGACACTAGACATCCTTGATCCGCTTAGAGCTTCCATACGGTCGATGGCCTTGATCTTGTCGGGGTTATCCTCGATTCCCTGGTGAAACCAGGAATCCGAGTAACTTCCTCAAGGACACCCTGAAAATGCACTTCTCGGGGTTGAAGTTGAGGTTGATCTTGCGCAGGTTATTGCATGTTTCGTCCAAATCCCTAAGCAACGTCTGATGATGCTTGGTTTTCACCAGAATGTCGTTGATGTAGGATTCAGTGTTACAGCCAATCTGAGCCCCGAGACACACCCACATGGCGCGCTGGAATGTGACCTCGACATTCTTTAGCCTAAACGTCATGTAGATGTAGCAGAAGCAGCCCTCCGGGGTGATGAACATTGTCTTCTTTGGACATCTTGTTCTGATGGTACCCGGAGAAAGGATCGAGGAAGCACAAGAGATCGCATCCTACGGTGGAATCAACGATTTGGTCAACTCACGATAGCAGAAATGGATCCTTTGGGAGGCCTTGTTCAGGTCCGTGAAGTCAATACACAACCTTTTGATTTTGTTGTGATGTTTGGGAACCATGACAGGGTTCACCACTGAAAGGGTATGTATGCCCCCATGTGTGGTTTTGGTAATTAATGACAATCCCTATGGACTAATGTGCAAATTGAGTTTCAATTGTAGGTTTGTCCATTTGCACCGCTTGGACCATGTGTTGGTTTCAAGGATGAAGAAGAAGAAGCAATGTCCATGGGCTTTGTGCCTATTGGAATCAAGTAGAAGAAGAAGATCAAGTATGTCTTGAAGAAGACGAAGAAGATGGAGTTCCTCATGGACATCTTCAAGACATCATCAAGAAATGAAGTGCAAGCTCAAGATGCACCATCTCTAGAAGATCTCATGCTTGGAGCTTGCCATCCTCGGCATTCATGGAGTGATGAAGACAAGGTCAAAGAAGTGGTTTTCCCATGGAGTATGGGGGAGCCATTTGCAAGTCTTCATCAAGCAAGAGCAATCAAGAAAGGTGTTCCATCTTGAAGGTGACAAGATCGTCTACATCAAGCTCAAGTGGGATGCTCAAGGCAAAGGTATGATCTTGATAGGGTTTCTATTTTGCCGGTCTCTTGTAGTGTTCTTGTAGTGTTGTGAGACCGGGTTTAGGATAGATAGCCGTACTATCAAGAGGGGCTCTCGAGTGGGTGACTCGTTCGTATCTTTCGGAGAGAGCTCAAACCTTTGCATACATAGCATCATATTTATTGGTTGCTGTTTGGTTCTTGTCCATGTGAGGATCTAGAGCTTGTGGTTATCTTCATAACAAACTCTAGTTCATCAAAAACGGATTTCCCATGCATATCTTATTGCGTTTTTGATCTTGAGGGTTTTCCGGCTCCACACCTTGGGAGGTATCGCACATATATATTCATGGAATTTTCTCCCTTGTTGATACCCACACCTTGGATTCTACGCGTCGCTATCTTTCCAATAAAATTGGTTTCGTCTCGTTTGGAGTTCGGATGCAAAAGTTGTGGTATTTCTGGTTCTGAAGTTTCTCTGACCGGAAGTAACGGCCAGACGCCGGAAGTACCGCTCAGGCATAAATGCCGCCGGTAGTACCGGTGTTACTTCCAGCCCAACTTCCGGTGAACCCATTTTTGGTTCTGTACTCTCTCTGTCTGGTTAGCGCTATTTGACGGAACTTGGATCGGATTTTCAGGCGGTAGTACCGCTAGGTCATTCTCGCCACCGGTAGTTCCGGCGAAGCGGCGGTAGTACCGGCCAGGCTCGCGTTTGTGTTCTTTCTCTCGATGTTTTCTGACCGTTGGCTGTGTGCCACCGGTAGTACCAGCCACCCACCGGTACTACTGGCCGTGCGCGATTCTGTGGGTAACAGGCAGATCGGGGAGCCCTTTAAAAGGAGCTCCCCTTTCCCCTTCGGCCCCAACTTGCTCTTTCTTGTTTTTTGGCTTTCTCTCTCCTCCACTGTTGACCTTGAAGAGCTTGCCCTCTCCCCTTCCCCCTCCTATGATTCTTGCATCTTTTTGAGGGATTTGAGAGACGAGATCTAGATCTACAAGCCCCACCAAGCAAAATCCCTTCTTTGTGAAGGAATCCTTGGGATCTAGATCTTGGAGAGTTTTGTATTCTCCTCTTGTGTTCTTCCTCCCTTATTCCCCCAATAGATTTTGTAGCTTTGGTGGAATTTGAGAGAGAAGGACTTGCCTCTTGCATTTGGTGCATAGGTTTGAGTTCTCCTCGAAGATTCGGCAAGTTCAAGCCCTTGGGCTTGTTTCTCTTGGGTTCTTCGAACCCTAGACGGTTGTGTGGTTGGATTGTTGACCTTTTGTGGTCTTGTAGCCTTTTGTGGCCTTGTTGCCTTTTGTGGCATTGTTGTTGGGAGCCTCCAATTGAGTTGTGGAGATTGCCCCAATCTTGTACGGGTTCGGTGACCGCCCTCAAGTGTCCCATAGTGGAACGTGAGTAGGCCTTTGTGGCAAGCTCACGGGAGATTAGGGTGAGCCTTTTGTGGCATCGGAGAGTTGCGTGGCTTCGCATCCTTGGTGAGGCCTTGTGTGGCGTTGGGTGAGCATCGAGCCACCACACCTCGAGGTGAGCCATTTGTGGCGTTCGAAGTACATTGCGCCCCCGCACCTCTCCAACGGAGACGTAGCTTCTTGGGAGTGAACTTCGGGAAACAAATTATCGTCTCCGCGTCCATCGGTTATCTCTCAACCGAGCCCTTTACTTATGCAATTTACATTGTGATAGCCTTCGTGCTTGAAGTGTTATATCTTGCTATCACCTTGTTGTTTATCTTGCTTAGCATAGGTTGTTGGTGCACTTAGTGAAACTAGTGGATATAGGTTTTGGCTTGATAAATTAAACGTTAAGTTTTATTCCGCATTTATTAGAGCCTAAACCGTAATTATTTTAAAACGCCTATTTATCCCCCTCTAGGCGACGTCCATTTCCCTTTCAACCACCCACCTTGGGTGCCATACTTCTCGGATGACCTAAGTGGCCTTTATCTTTCGAACCACCAAGATGATGAAGTCTTGCTTGTCTTGGGATTATCGTTGAACCTTTTTCTTTACCAGGTGGTATCCCGGGCTTACTGCCAGATGGTGCTCGATCACCTCCCTCAAAACCTCAGGAAAACCCACAGGCTCCCAGGAAAACACGTCAGTGTTCTCCTAGAGGAAGGTGAGGAGCGCACTTTCCTATTTGTCGGTGAGGTCTCGCAGTCCTAGGAGACTACTGTCGTGGTCTCCCGGTATGACTGGTCCATGCAGAAGAACACGGTCCGGGGGTCAGCCTTGATGGTGATGAAGCCCTTCAGAGCCAGGATCTTCACGATCCGGTAGGCATAGTGGGTGACCGCCATGAACTTAGCCAAAGATGGCCGTCCCAATATGCCATTGTAAGGTACAAGAATATCCGCAACATCGAACATGATGTTCTCCGTGCAGAAATTCTTGGGTGTCCCGAACATACAGGGTAACTTGCCCCAATGGTTGGGTCACCCCTGGGTTAATCCCTTGGAAATCCCCTGTTGGGGAGAGGCGTTTCATGGGGATCTGGATCTGCTTCATGTGTTGGGTGGACATGACGTTCAAGCCCGCACCCCCGTCCATGAGCATCTTAGTGACCATGACGTTGCTGATGGTCGGGGAGACCACCAGAGGTAAGATCCCCACACCCGCACATTAGTTGGGGTGATCCTTAGCATGGAAGGTAACTGACACAGCCGACCTTTTCAGGGGGCGCTGAGCATCCACACTCGGGTGCACAACGAATACCTCCCATGAAAGTTGTTTGACCGCACTATGCGCGGGGAACACCGAGGCTCCTCGATGCAGGCAAAGGACATCCTGTGGTCGAAGATTTGTCCGAGCGCGCCCGCGTGGCACTCCGTAGAGGGTGTATTCCTGGGATCTGCCCTAGAAACGAGCGAGGTGCACTTCCCTGCTTGAACGTCCTGGATTGCTTCCTCCCCTTTGCCGCAACGGCTTGGGAAACGATCCCGGTGGGGTGAGTCCCTGTTGATTGGTGAAGCCCCAGGACATATTCCACGAGGTCCACGATCTGAACAAGCCAGGATCCCACCCTAGGACTATCTCTGATAGCCTAGAGCAAGAAATGAAGGAGAGCATCGGCTGCCGCCAGCACGCCCCCCGAACTGAGAAAATCCGCCAGGGGTAGCGACATCTCGCTAGTAGCCTCGCTTTCTCCACTTCCCGAGGCTCCTCCTAGGTCATCTAGTTCTATCCCACCATGGGGGCGGCAAGGAACGCAAGGCGTATCCCACTGTGCCTGGTCCGATGGAGGTTGTGCGTGATCCTTCTTGCTGATTCGGTTGCATAAACTGTACACGAACGGTGCCCCCTCCGACTTCACGCCATCATGCGCGAAGGGAGGGTCAAGTCACCAGTGGTGGTAGCTCATAGGAGTGCGCCCCCTACCTAGTGCACCAGATGTCGTGTGTGGTTTCTAACACCGGGGATTGTCCTGTTCGAAGTTTGGCTAGGGGCGCAATGCCTTGCGAGTGGAATCAGGGAACCTAGCAAACGTAATCACACAGAGAGGGGCTACAATGTTTTTACCCAGGTTCAGGTTCGATGTGATTGAATCCCTACATCCTACAACTATCTAGTATCTAATTTCCACATGATTTTACACTTGTATTCTCTGTTTCCCACCTCCTATTCCCTCGATCAACCTAGACCTACTTTTATACGGGTAATGGGTAACCATAGGGGTCAAAGTTCGCATAGTGACAAGGGCTCAACCACGCATTGCTATTGACTCGTAACATGGCCTAGCAGCCCTGCTCTGGTGTTGTGTGTCGCTTACTGGGCGGTGGCAGACTAGTGCTGGTCTTGACTTGATCTGGCCCTTTCCTCCGGGTGGTTCACCCCGGACGGGGTTGTCAGCGGGGGTGCTGGCGGGACTCGAGTGGGCGTCCCAGTTGAACCATCAAGTGTCCACGCAGCGAAACCTTGAGTGAATGTCGATCGCGCGTTGGGTAAGCGCTGCCGTAGGGCGATGCGCGGTCTTGACTCTTCCCCTAGATCAGTGGATAGTCTGTAGCTGGTCTGGTGTTGCAGGCCAGCTATCGGTCCTTGTCCTTGGGGTCCCTTCCAATCTGGGAAGCGGACCCTCGAAGGCCTCCCCGAGCCTCCCGGTTAGACAAGCCGCGGGGCACCCGGCCTGGAGCCCATGGTTGTGTGACTCGGGGGGAGCACTGAACCGGTATTTCCCATAGGCAAGCATGATAAAAAACGCTTGTGTTTATGATCGGTAACAAATGCAACTAGATTATTTGTACTCTAGTTTTGTACCGTGCTATAACTGTATCAATAGGAAACACTAATACTTGTGTGGTACATAAACAAACCAAAGTCCCTAGTAGCCTCTAAACAACTAGTTCGTTGGGCAACCAATGATTGATGTTTCTTGATAATGGAGCATTTATGATAGTTGACAATGAAGTCATATCATTAATGAATGATGTGATGGACATTACCCACATAAGTATTGCAATATGATCAAAGTCACACAATTTATTGTTGCAATAGTTAGAAACGAAGTGACCTTTTCCTCAGACCGTGAGATCATATTTTATCACTATCACCCACGGCTACTTTGACTGTATCAACCGTCACACCATAATAGGGTGATCATAAATGTGCATGTTGGGTATTTCAGGGGGCACATTGAGGTGTATGCATCAAGATTGGGATTTGTTCACCCGTGTAATGGGAAGATACACTGGGCCAACTCGGTGACATTGTATCCAATAAGCTACAGTGAGTGAATAGGTCACGGGGATACGATATCACAATAACGAGTTAAGTAAACTTGTTAGTAACGGGACTAGTATGTTGATACTGATGATAAAATCTTGGACAAGGAATGTATCGAAAAAACAAAAGAAAATGTACATAGAGTTTATGCTTCAAACGACATAGCAATCATGGAATGGCGGGGTGTCATTATGGGCATCCTGGTCCCGCTATTGACCATTGATATGAGAGAGATCTTGATCATGTCTACAACATTCCCGAACCATAGGGTAACACACTTAAGGGTCTTATGATGTTCTGAGATCATTATGGAAGCATGGGGATGATACCATCGATCCGGATTCATTGATGTAGTATAATAGCTTTTCCCTAGAAGACCTAGGTTTAATTGAACTTTGGAAAGCAATGCTAAAAGGAAATAAAAAGGACACGTCTACAAGACTTTGTTTCTTCGTTTTACCTTCGTTTACCGGACCAATCTAGTTTACTTTTATAATGGGTTGAATCAATGGATGGGGATAGGCCAAGGTTGAAGATCCACCTGCAGCTGCACATTATATGGGATAGAAGATAATAATAAGCACAATCATGTGTAAAGTTTTAATAGGGATAATCTCTTGTGGGCAACACATCCTAATATATTATAGCCCGATGATGCAGCGGGCATAGCAATAGTCTTTTAATCCAACCGAATGCACCACGAAGCAACCGGATACAAATGATTATTAAGTGTAAAACACAGATCAAAGCATTAAGTGGTGATGTTGTTATGATCCCGATTTGGTCGCTAAGCGAAGACCTTACTACCCTTTATGTCACTAGGGTTCCTATGAGATCGCCACTAGCCAAGTATCTCACCTCAAGCCTTTATCAATCTATGGGGTCTTGGGTACCTACAAGTCCATAGATCGCGACAAGAGACAAAGAAACAAAATGTACAAATCTCTGTTTCAAACAATACACAATGCTCCCATAGATTAGATGCACATAATCGCTGCGAGGTTTCTCCCCAACCCGCAGCCCGTGAGGACTACTAACTCATAACAATACTTAGATTGAAATCAAATATTCTTACAATGGTCGCCGAATCACAAGGAGATATAAAGTACAAAGTAATGTCTATGTCTAATGGAGGGGATGTAAGATGGATGGACGAACAATGGTGTGGATCTCCTAGGGGTGTGTTGTGATGCAATCTAAGAATGGCGGCCTTCTACGCGGTGGCTGAGACCTCAAAATATATAGGCATTTTCACGAAAGTTGTAGGGTTTGACAAGACAGAACCACTGCCACATGGTACAAGCGGATGATATAGGCGGGCCATGCCCGTACCAGTGGTTGTTACAGCTGCAGACGCCTGGAATTGACCACAATTATTTGGTCGTGTGGACTTCCTCAAAACCCTTCATTATGACTCCATATTTCGCCTTAAAAAGCGTGATTTCCTGCACACCACAATTCAAAGCAATGGTTTGCATATCTTTGTAATTATTAGTCATTAGTGGCAAGGATTGGGAGTTTCTTCAATTGCTTGACGAAAAACCATGTTTAAACACGTTGGAAGATGGCTAGTTTTGGAGCCATCAACCTCCCCAAATCTCAAACCTTGATCGCCCTTGATCAAGAAGAAACAAAAGAACTATAAGGAATTCGGCGTTTAAACTTGAAACAACAAGTATCAGAATTCACTTACGGTTGGTAGTCATATACGTTCAACACTTCATTCATTTGAAAGGCTTATCAAAGTTACATACATGACAAGAATATTATACAGGCTTCGGTAAGTTAAGACAATCAAAGTAAAGTTTAATATAAGCATAACTAACTAGAACTGTAACAATCAATCCAATTCTTCTAGTTAGCTCTCAGCTTGCTAAGGAACACTAAGATGTTTTAATAGCATAATTGAGTAAGAGATTTCATGTCCTAAGTAGTATATTAGTGAAGTGTCTTATTAACGCCCACATCAATAAATTAAAGCTATTAAAACACTTCTAATCCAATCACTGTCTTTCAAGAAAATTCATACAGTAGCAATGAGACCATGCCAAGGACATGTTATGTGGATCTTCATAAATATCTTTTTCTCTTCCCTTTTTCCCTCTTTCAAGGATCATTGGCTATTTCTTTTATAAGTGCTTGCACAACCTTTGAGAGTTACCAATATTTTTTTCCATATATTGACACATATGCCACTCATGTCATCAACTCATAGCCGGAATCCGTGGTTATACCCAAGATCGTTCAAAAGCTAGCGGAGTTATTGGCATCCCAAAGATGTGCATGAGAAACATGGAATTTTTTCTTTTCTCTTTTTATGCTAGTACCACAGTTTGATCCACAAGGTTAGCTTTGGCATGCATCACAATTACCACCAAACTTTATTTCAATTAAACAACTCATTTCAAGAGTGTCATCAAGTCTATCAAAACATATATGGGGTTAAGTATCTTTAAGGTTATACTCTCAAGACAATCATTTATCAAACAAGTCATAAATTTCAGACTTTTTCTTGTTATACTTGTTTGGCAATATTATTTTCAAGGCAAGACTCAGTTAGCTAAAAGAACTAGAGAAAAGGCTTCCACAACTAATTATCATACAAATAAAAAGTTTTACTCTAACTATTTTGAATTATTTCCACTAGCATGCCATCTTAGCAAATCAACCAACTAAAATAAACAACTCGAACTTCAGAAGTGAGAGACATAGAACATACCTCTTATGAGTGACTTCATAGTTCTCTTCCTTATAGAGACTAGTAAGCATGTACGTGCAACGCACGTCTCATCTATACTGAATTCATCTATTTTGAATCTTATTATATTTTAGCGAGTTTTTGGCCACTTAAATGTGTTTCATGATGCTAGCCCGAGGGCGCATGTAATACACGATTCATACACACGTGTCTCCACATAAAATTCCATATCACATAAATGTATCATAACATACAAAAAATGCTTTCAAAATCATTAAATAATCATGACTAATCATTTCTTTATGGAACCTTTGGACAAACCCCGATCATACAAAAAGATCCTAGCTGCACGGCTGAATCGGACACGCTCAATATACAAAAAAGATACTCCCTCGGATCCATATTAGTTGACTTGGATTTATCTAGATTCGTCTACTACTAAAACATGTCTAGATACATCTGACTGAATCTAGACAAATTCGAGTCAACTAAACGAGTAGACAACTTCGCACACCCGATCTCAATTTTCCGTGTCAGCTTCATTGCACGATGGGTTCCATTCTTCAAATGGACACAAGAACTGTATATTCCTCCTTTCACCAAAAAATGAATATTTCCTAATTTCTTGGTGTCAGCTAACACCAGTGAGAAAGAGCCAGCACCGTCCTAAATAAAAAAAATACTAAAAAAATAACATCCAAGCTTCATCACTGCTCCCTGGTCAAACGCCCCATCCCTGCTTCCCACCACCGTTCCCCATTCCTGTGCTCGCCAACTCCGTCTCTCCACTTCGCCTGGCCGCCCATCCTCTTCATGCCTACCGTCGGCGTAGGACTCGCACGCCCCTGCTCTTTCCAGCTCTTTCTCGTCGAATCACGGTCTCCGAAGTGCTAAAGGAGGAGCTCGAACTCGACATGCTCGCCGGCGACCCAACCTAGGCGTCGTCGGGAGCGGACGCGGAGGCACGGGACTCGCATGCCCCTTCTCTTCTCCGCCCCTTCTCGTCAAATCTGGTCGCCGAAGTGCCAAGGAGGCGGTGAGGCGCTCGAGCTCGGCATGCTCGCGCTCGCCGGCGACCCAACGCTAGGCGCCGTCAGAGGCGTACGTGGAGGCGTGAGACCCGTCTCCACCGGACCAGCGGCCGCGGCCATCGCGTGTCATAGGGCTCCACAGCGCCGGTTAAGGTCAATTCAGTTCCTCTTTAGGTAGGATTGTAGGAACAATATAGCAAACCATTTTCGTACCTCTTTTGGAGCTTCGCGTCTGGGCCAGGGTGATGAGCTAGATATGAGGATGGGCTTAATTGGTTCTAGTGATCTGGTTTTATCTGCTAGCTGCAGTCATAGACACTTTGAGCTACTGAACGAAATGCCATGAATTGAATCACGCATTGAAATGTTTGTGGTGGTAATGGATATTTTCTATTTTATTTTTTGAACTTGAATGAAAACATGTTGGCACCTCCCAGTACAGTGTGTTGCTGCCGGAGAAGTCTGTTTGGCAGATGATTTCTCATTGCACAATGATGTATGGGGAAAACGATTTTTGTCTATTTCTGACATTTGGTGATAAACTTGATATGTTAGATGTTGGAAGAAATGAAAAGTTTAGGCAAATCCAATGACCCAAAAACCGTCATGGATATCTTGAAAGGAGCCTCAAAAAGTTCAGACATAGACACCGAAGTAGCATATCTCCAGCAAGCACGATAAAGACGGTATGTTGCTAATAAAACATCCAAATATTGCATGCATGTTTTTTTCATTCTATAGATCCATCGACAGGTTCACTAAGTGTACCGTACAAAATCAATGCTCAATTTAATTGTAATATTCATTGTTTTTAGTCGGTGAATTGAAAAAGAGAATCCATGAGAAATCAAGTTAAGTATTCATGTCTTTTCTTCGTCGGTAAATTAGATCTTGTAACCCAGCAATATCGCACATCTTAGAACTATATACTTTTCGACAATAAATGAAAGAAATGATAACAATCAAAACTATATTTTTTCATGCGGATAAACTGCCACTAGTGCGCACACCCCCCTCTAACACCGGTTTGGAGGGCCCTCTAACAGCGGTTGTAGAACCGCTGTTGAGGGTTCGGTGTTAGAGGGCCCCCCCCTTTAACACCGGTTCTTATACGAACCGGTGATAAAGGGTGGCGCACGTGGGGCTGCCGCAGGGCTCAGGGCCCCCCTTTAACACCGGTTCGTAACACGAACCGGTGTTAAAGGTTCTGTGCCGCGGCAGGAAAAAGAGATAAATCTCTGCCGCGGCAGAGTTCTGCCGCGGCAGGAAAACGGCCTAAATCTCTGCCGCGGCAGAGTTCTGCCCCTGCCCCGTTCTGGGCGTATTTCTGTGGCGCGGCGGGGATGGGGAGGGGGGAGGGGGAATCGATCTGGAGCGGTATACACATACATCGTCATCGGTACATACGAGTACATGAATAATTAAGCAACTATTATTATACACAACACGTCATTGTGTGGTATTCTCCGTAAACGTTGAAGCATCAAGTACAAGACAAACACGTTCAAGCATATATACAACGTTCATTTTGGTGGATATCTAAAGAGTTCTTCGCCAGGCGTGATGACCTCATCAAGTATGAACCCCGCCAATTCCTCTTGAATGGCTCGTATGCGGTCAAATGGTAGGAGTTGGTCCCGCATCCGTTCGATCTGAATATATATGAAGAATGGGGTCAATATATATATAAGAATAAAACTCAACACAATTGATGGTAATAAAATAATGTTGTGTACTTTGTTTACTTACTCTAAGTTGTTCTAGTGCGGCTTGGCCCGTCGCACATATCGTGTTGCGAATGAACTCGCAAACATAGTACCCACATAAGTTATTGCCGTGTCCCTGATACGCGCACTTTACGAGAATAGAGAGTTCAATCAAAATAATAATCAATAAAGCATGATATAATGGAATTGGAAGCAGAATCAAAGAGATACGCAGACCTAGCTAGCTAGTATTACTTACATTTGGGTCTACAAATTTTAGTTCTTCTGACCATTCACCCACGGCCCTGCCCGTGAACCTTTTCCAAACCCTGTCCGGCAAAGAAAATGGATAAAGGAATAATTAATTACTTGTTGTCACGAAAGTTGCCGATCTAGTGCGATAATATGATTGAAATTACCTCTGGAGCATCTCTCTAAAGTCTGCCCATAGCTCTTTTTCTATTCGTAAGGAGTCCATGACAAGGACTTTTCCTGAGTCAGGTTGAATGACTAGCAGAATAAAGTGGAACCTACGCACGCATAACTCATCATCAATTACACTTAACATCGAGTAAGCCGAAACAGAATGTGTACAAGAGAGGGTAACAGTACTCACGAGAAGTTGTAAGGCAATAGTATTTCCCTTTTGGTTTGTTGTCTTAGTAAAGACCTTAGCAAAAAATCTTCTGTTTGCCCGGGTTTGGTTCTTACCACTTCTTCATGAACTCTATTTGGGTCAACGAACCCAATGTCAAAAGGTCCTCCTTTCATGCATTCCATAACCTTTTTCCTCATAATAGTATATACATATATGGTGAGCATATATATATACATGCAATTAATGAAGTGAATGAGATGAGATAGAAAATGTAGAAATAGTACTTACACACAATAAAGGCTGATGGCAGCTTTGTCGAGTTCCTTCTGATTGAATAGAAAATGCAAGTCTTGAATGTTGAAGTCGATCTCGTCGTCTCCGCACAAGAAAATCTCATCTCTTATATGCGCCGTGATCCATTCTTCCTTTCTCGTCTTGCAGAAATCAAGGTACCACTTGTGCAATCTTCGCATCTTTGTTGGTAGATCTTGAGCTCCTCTTTCTTGACGAGATTCTTCACATACTTCCATGGCTGTATGGGGTTGGCATCGCATTTGGGCAAGTTGTCTTCCATGATGTTCAAGTATGCAATGTAAGTCATCCCCATCTCATTGGCCTTTCTTTGTAGCTCTGCCTCGTAATCATTTACAGGAGGAGCGTCCCGTGTGTCAAACACTTGGAGCGGGGCGCATGATTGGTTTTCCTGCTCTCCGAGCATGGGAACTGTTTTCTGGGGTGCCGCACGACTGCTACTTTCAGTCTCCCTACGGCGCCTTGCATCCGCCTTCAAAATCTGGCGCTCGTAGTCCGGCACAAGTGGGGTTTCAGGTTTCAAAAGATTTTTCTAAAACTTCTCCACCACCGCCGGATCTATTTTCTCCTTTGGCTCGGCCCGTCTAGGTGCAAAGAATTTCTTACCTCTTCTTCCGAGATCCTATTGGTCTCCTCGTCGCTGCGATTCCACGGTAAAGCGTCAGCCATCTTCTTTAGAGTCCACTCTTTGACCTTTTCCTTTATAACCAGTTTGTTTTCATCCTCCTCTGGCGGAAGGGTGAAATTTACCAACAGCGAATTCCAAAGCGTTTCTTTGGATCTTTCATCGACAAAGGTACCGTCGCCTTTCTTTGGCTTATTCCAATATTCAATTATGATTGGGATTTGGTCCCTAACAAGAACTCCAGCCTGACGTACAAATTTGTCTACGGCCTTCTTGGGCTCCATCGGCTTGCCATCAACATGGACTGCTTCGATCATGAACTTTGCACGATCTTTCAACCGATGGCTCGCGCCTCGCTTGCTCTTTTTCGTAGAAGAAGATGGTTGCTGGCTGGTCGATCCAGATGGCTAAAAGAAGAAAGAAGTGTTAATTAATACATGTAGAAGAAGATTGTTGGTGGAAGTCAGCAGAGGCTTAATCAATGTATATACCTCGCCGGACTTTGTAATCACTAAATTGCGTTCACCGGAGTCTTCATATTCTTCATGACTACTTGAGCTGTCATCATGTCCCTCCAAGTTCAGATATTGTGAGGTGTCCTCATCGATAATGTTCTCCATTATTTCTTCTTCTTCAAGGTTTCTACTAAGTGGATCCATAGTTTCTAAAACAATAATATTATCTAGAGTAAGAGAGTAAACATTCAAGTGGACTTGGATTCATACACAAATATACATATTATTCATACAAAAATACACAAATAAATACACAAATGAAATTAAAACCCTAAGGATGCTTGATCATTTTAAACGAGTTCCGAGGGGTCCAAACCCTAATTCGAAGAAATCCCGGATGCATATGAGAGGGGCTAGCTACAGTGGCTGACCGGAGGATGCTCCAGAAAGCGGCGGCTGGCGGCGCTGGAGAGCGACCTAGGGCGCGCGAGGTAGCGGGTTCGCCTCAGCGTGATGCGGCCTACCTAAAACGGACGGCGCCACTACCTAGGGGTCACCGGAGCGACGTTAACGACGACGGCCAGCGGCGGCGCTTGCAGAGCAGCGAGGTGACGACCCTAAACTAATACTAACTATAAAATACACTAAATAACCCTAAACTAAATACACTAAACTACACTAAATAAATAACCCTAAACTAAATAAATAACCCTAAACTAATAACCCTAAATTAAATAAACCCTAAACTAATAACCCTAAACTAAATAAACCCTAAACTAATACTAACACTAAACTACTAATAATACACACTAAACTACACACTTATAAAATACTAATAACTAATTATATACATATATGCAACAATATATACAACATATATGCCACAATATATATATGAAATTACACACAAATAAAATTATTCATACACAACAATATAAATACATATATGCAACATTTATCCAATATACACACAAATAACATTTATCACCAACATCCAATATCTCGAAAACACAAACAGAGAGCTCTCACCGCCGGTGGCGGCAACTCTCGCGAACGGGGTCGGCGGCAGCGGTCGTGGACGCGGGGTTGGCGGCGGCGGCTCCGAGTTGGCGGAGGCTTCGGTGTTGGCGCGTGGCGGATCCGAGCGGCGGCGACGGGGGTGGCGGCCGACGCGGGCGTGCGCGGTGGCAGACGGTGCTGGCGCGGCGGGGGGCGTCGACTGCGACGGCGACGGCTCGCGCGCGGGGAGGGGGGCGATGGCGCTCCCGCGGGATGGCGACGGCGAGGGCGGCGACGGTGACGGCTGGACGGCGACGGCTAGACGGCGCCAGCTCTCCTCTGCTTTTCTCTGCGCGCGCGCTTTCGATCTAGCTGGGGGGAAGAAGGAAGGGGAAGGCACGTGTTATAACCCCCCCCCTTTAACACCGGTTCGTGGCTGGAACCGGTGTTAAAGGGGGGGAATTCATTTCGCGCCCGCACCCCCCCCCTTTAACACCGGTTCCAGCCATGAACCGGTGTTAAAGGAAGGGTGTGCGCGCGCGAAACGAAATAAATGCGCCCTTGAACCGGTGTTAAAGGGGGGGATTTATTTCATGCATTAAAGGGGTGGGGGCATTTATAATTCAAAAAATAGGATATGAATTTAGAAAATTCATATCTTATTCATTTCAACTCAGAAAAATATGAATAATATATCATAATTTTCAGAAAAATAATATCTATCCATTCATGTAAAAACATTTTATATTTACTTTAGATGAAATTTTTCAAAATGATTAAAACACTTACATATAAATTTTGATTATTCAATTCAAACAAAAATAAATTGTCAAATCCTAAAACTTTGAACATAAGAAATATTAAGCACCTAAAAAGGAATCTAACCCTATTTTATTAGAAGAAATCATATTTGATTTTGTATTAACATTTTTGAATTGATTGGATATTTAAATGCCACATCTTTTGTATACACTTGAATCTGAGAAAGCCTCGCTCAACTTGCATTGGATTTTTGATAAAATAGCATATTGTGAACCTAAAAATGATTTTTTTAAAAAAATCATGAGCATCATATCATGTACCTGTAGTTCATATCTGACCCACTTCCTACCGATTCGGCAGGAATTTGTCTTTTTCACCAGAGGTGGATGGAAAGGTTTCAGATCCCCCTGTTGGTATATTGTCCATATAAGGTGGTCTAGTATTTTTGTAAAATGTGGTGGTGGTTTTTTGAATTAGCCATTTGGTGGTTGCTTCACAAAACCGTCCGTTTTTTATGCTCGGAAAATGGAAAATGCCTTTTTGGTGCGATAAAAAGGAAAACTTCCTCTTGCAACATTGTTTGCCATGCCATGATGCACATGTATGCACAATATGGCCATATTATCACAAACTATGCCTTGATTCTAGCCATAACATTGGTCATTTGACCCGAAAGCCAAGAAACCTCGAATGAGATAGGTCATTTTGTGAAGGAGATAGAACTGGAATTAAAATACAGAATGCAACTAATAGTAAGTTACATAAAGCACGACTGAAAATTAAGATACATAAAAGAACTGAAAATTAAGATACATGGCCAGATTAAGTAACAATCGGCCGAACTTGTTTCGGAATGTGGGAGTGATTCAGTCATGCTCCTGCCTACACCTGTAATACTCGCCACTGTAGTCGTCGTACTCGCCGCCACCGTCATCGCTGTCGTCGTCGAGGTCACCGTAATTGAACCTTGAAGGCTGAGTACGCGTGGGCTGGACTTGAGGGTAGCACAGACGGGGGTTAGAGTCGGCGGCAGTGTCATAGGCCATGACGCTCTGGAGAGTCCGACCGCGCCACCATAGCCGACGGCCGGCCTCGTTGAAGTTCGGAGGAGGTGGGCCGTCCTCCTCGTGCCTGGCAAGCGCCCTCTCACGCCGATCCACGAAGAAGGCTTCCCAAGTAGGGAAATAGTCAGGATGCCATCTGGGATTCCTCCGCTGCTCCGGCGTGAGCTCGAAGTAGTAGTGGTTCGTGATGGCCATCCGGCGCGCCACACCTAGAGGGACAGGAGGAACCAGCATGCCTCCGGCGCTCAGCATCCAGCCGACGGGGACACAGTAGCCTGGCGGGCAGGGGTAGTTCGAGGCGCAAAGCGCCTCCGCCTTCCTGGGGGTTAGTGCTACGGTGGAAGCCATGGGAAAGAGTGATGAGGTTGCAGATATGAGTCTAGAGATGTGCAATGACAATGGAGGCCAACCCTACATATATATAGTGAAGAACTGACGGGAAGAACTGGAGGGAAGAACTGGCGGGAAGAACTGGCGGGAAAAAATGGCGGGAAGAAAAATGGCGGGAAGAAAAATGACGGGAAAAAATGGCGGGAAGAAAAATGGAGGGAAGAAATAGAAGGAAGAAAAATGGCTCCTTTAATACATATACTATTAACAGAAGAAATATGACATTGATTTCCATGTTGAGATACATATGTGTGCCAAAAATGGCTCAATTAATACATATAGTCAATCTTATGATCGCGTCGGCCGTAACCATGGAGTATCAACACCGTTTAACAGGATGGTTGGGTCAGTCTTCACTCTGAAGGGCGGAATTTCTTCAAACTTATTATAATCTTCTGACATGTCTGTCTTGTCCTCCACTCCCACGATGTTTCTTTTCCCTGAAAGAACTATGTGACGCTTTGGCTCATCGTGTGATGTATCTGTTTGCTTATTTTTTCTTTTTTTCGGTTTGGTAGACATGTCCTTCACATAGAAAACCTGAGCCACATCATTGGCTAAGACGAATGGTTCGTCTAAGTTCTTGTCTACCTTCATAAGATTGTTGAGATCCACCGTTGTCATTCCGTACTTCTTGTCTACCTCAACCCCCCCTCCTGTTAGCTTGACCCATTTGCATCGAAACAAGGGGACCTTAAAATTAGGTGCATAGTCAAGTTTCCATATCTCCTCTATGAACCCATAATACGTGGTCTTTTGCCCATTGTCTTCTGCTGCATCGAAGCGGACACCAGTATTTTGGTTGGTGCTCTTTTTATCTTGGCCTATCGTGTAAAATGTATTCCCATTTATCTCGTACCATTGGAAAGTACATATAGTCGAAGATGGTGTCCTGGCCAACAAGTACAGCTGATCCCCAATAGTGGTGTTATTCGTGAGAAGTCTTTGCAGCCAGCCGCCAAAACTCGCCATGTGTTCACTTATAATCCATTCATCAGACTGCCCCGGGTGTTTGAGGCGTATTAAATTCTTGTGTTCATTGATATACGGGGCAACCAAGATAGATCTTTGTAAAACCGTGTAGTGTGCTTGATTGAGAGAATGCCTGTCCCTACATATCATTGCTTTACATCCTAGGGTGCCTTTTCTACGCAGTCTCCCCTCATGTCGTGATTCTGGAACACCAATCGCCTTAAGGTCAGGAATAAAATCAACACAGAACTCAATGACCTCCTCTGTTACATAGCCCTTGGAGATGCTTCCTTCTGGCATAGAACGGTTATGAACATATTTCTTTAAGACTCCCATGTACCTCTGAAAGGGGAACATATTGTGTAGAAATACAGGACCGAGAATGGCAATCTCTTCTACTAGGTGAACCAGGAGATGCGTCATAATATTGAAGAAGGATGGTGGGAACACCAACTCAAAGCTGACAAGACATTGGGCCACATCTGTCTGTAACCCTGGTAGGCTTTCTGGATCGATTACCTTCTAAGATATTGCATTGAGGAATGCACATAGCTTCACAATGGGTACTCGAACATTTTCAGGTAGAAGCCCCCTCAATGCAATCGGAAGCAATTGTGTCATAATCACGTGGCAGTCATGAGACTTCAGGTTTTGGCATTTTTTCTCTGCCATATTTATTATTCCCTTTATATTCGACGAGAAGCCAGACGGGACCTTGATACTGCTCAGGCATTCAAAAAAGATTTCCTTCTCTGCTTTGGTAAGAGCGTAGCTGGCAGGAGTTAAGTGGCATCGTTTACCCTTCTCGTTCTCAGGATGCATAGGCTCTTCAGGGTCTTTCAGACGTTGCTGGTCCTGCCGTGCTTCCGGTGTATCTTTTGTCTTCCCATACACTCCTAGGAAGCCTAACAGGTTCACGCAAACATTCTTCGTCACGTGCATCACGTCGATTGAAGAGCGGACCTCTAAGACTTTCCAATAGGGTAGGTCCCAAAATATAGATTGCTTCTTCCACATGGGCGCGTGTCCGGAATCGTCATTCGGAACAGATAGATGGACAGGACCTTTTCCAAAGATTACTTCTAGGTCCTTGACCATACCAAATACCTCCTCACCGGTACGGAGGACAGGCTTCCTCCGGGGTTCTGCCAGACGTTTGAAATGCTCGCCTTCTTTCTTACTGGATGCAGGTTCGGAAGAAATCGACGATACCCTAGGTACACAACCTTCTTACATTTATCCAAATATACACTTTCAGTCTCATCTAAACAGTGTGTGCATGCATTGTATCCCTTGTTTGTCTGCCCTGAAATGTTACTAAGAGCAGGCCAATCATTGATGGTTACGAAAAGCAATGCTCATAGGTCAAATGGCTCCCCTCTGTGCTCATCCCACATACGTACACCTGGTTTGGCCCACAGTTGTAAAAGTTCTTCAACTAATGGCCTTAGGTACACATCAATGTCGTTGCCGGCTTGCCTCGGGTCTTGGATGAGCACTGGCTTTCAAATGAACTTCCTCTTCATACACAACCAAGGAGGAAGGTTATAGATACATAGAGTCACATGCCAGGTGCTGTGACTGCAGCTCTGCTCACCAAAAGTATTCATGCCATCTGTACTTAGACCAAACCTTAAGTTCCTTGCGTCACGTGCGAAGTCCGGGTACTCTCGCTCGACTTTTCTCCACTGTGACCCATCAGCGGGGTGTCTCAACATCGCGTCTTTCTTACGGTCTTCCATGTGCCATAGCAACAACTTGGCATGCTCTTTATTTCTGAAGAGACGTTTTAACCGTCGTATTATAGGAGCATACCACATAACCTTGGCAGGAACCTTCTTCCTAGGGGCCTCGCCCTCAACATCGCTAGGATCATCTCGTCTGATCTTATACCGCAGTGCAGTGCATACCAGGCATGCATCCAAATTCTCGTACTTCTCACCGCGGTAGAGGATGCAGTCATTAATGCAGGCATGTATCTTCTGCACGTCTAATCCTAGAGGGTAGACAACCTTCTTTGCTTGGTATGTACTGTCGGGCAACTCATTATTTCTTGGAAGAAGATTCTTCATTTTTACCAACAACTTTGAAAATGCGCTGTCAGTCACACCGTTCTCTGCCTTCCATTGCAGAAAATCCAGTGTGGTACCTAGCTTTTTGTGGCCATCTTCGCAAGTTGGGTACAACAATGTTTTGTGATCCTTTAACATCTGCTCCAGCTTCTCCTTCTCCTTTTCAGTTTCACATTCTTCCTTTGCATCAGTAATGGCCCGACCAAGATCGTCATCAGCGGGCCCATCTGCTGCCTCTTGATCTTCATTATCTACCCCCGTTGCAGTATCATCATATTCAGGATACATATTATGATAGTTGTCATCATCCTCTTCTTCTTCGTTGTCTTCCATCACAACCCCTTTTTCTCCGTGCTTGGTCCAACAATTATAGCTGGGCATGAAACCGGATCGAAGCAGGTGGGCGTGAATGGTTCTGGTATTTGAGTAGTCTTTCTTGTTCTGACAGTGAACACACGGACAGCACATAAAACCATTGTGACCACAGTTTGCATTAGCCACAACGATGAAATTTTGGAGGCCCGTAATGTACTCGGAAGTGCGGCGGTCACCATACATCCATTGCCGGTTCATCTGCATTAATATATAGTATATATCAAAAAATAATAGGGAGATGACCATTTATATATATACTACATCATTGACACATGAAAGGATAGTTGCCGACCTCGACCGACGAGGAAAGAGCAACGAGAAAACTTATTTTGAGCTCTCGGGCATTTCACCGAACACCTCTTGTGCATTCGAAAAAACACAAACTAGCACACTTCACACCCTCTTGCTAGGCTCCAAAATGAGATAGTGAAAAAATGGAAGAGTGGGGTGTGGGCTGCGGTGTCTTATATAACCCCCCCTTTAACACCGGTTCAAGCCACGAACCGGTGTTAAAGGGGGGGGGGCTGGGCGGGCCACTGGTGCAGGGGCCTTTAACACCGGTTCGTGCCACGAACCGGTGTTAAAGGGGGGCTCCTTTTTGCTGCACGGGCCACGCTGGTACATGCCCCCCCTTTAACACCGGTTCATAGAAGAACCGGTGTTAAAGCCCATTTCCAGGCTCAACCAAAGGCCTCGTTTCCACTAGTGTGCCATCATTTGCTCTCAGTACGGAGAAATGGGATATTCTTGCCACACAGAAAAACGCTATCTACTATTTATTCTTTGATGATATTTATTTCTTGAAGGTCCATCTACTTATGCGCTCTATAATGTTACGCTCCATTTCTGGGATATTCTTCAGAGCCTCATTCCCTTCATACTTTAAAATATGAACCACAAAACGCCTCCTCAATTCAATATCATCCTACATATCCATTATACAAACATTATTATAAAAAACCATGTGCATCGTATATACAAATGAGCAGGTGTAAATACTCACCTTGGGTATTGGAAAATGTAGCGCTCCATCGTTCCATGAGTGCATGAGATTAAAAGCTAAATAACCCAATAAAGGATTGCATGTATGAAATGTTACATTATGCGTTGAATGGCTCATTCAAGATTGTAACGCATTAACAAGATTCATACCTGTACGAGTTTGTCGGAACAACATGAGTTCTGCATCCTCATTTAAAGATATGGTGCTTGAATGCAGGGTTGGCATCTTGGAGAGCTAGGTTTAGATTGTTGGCCATAGCTTTAAGAATATTTTTTACCTAAAATAGGTATTGGAAGTGGTTCCAAAATAGAGACAATCTTTTTTTTATCCAAGACAAACAATAGGAATATCCTAAGAATATCCCTAAGGCAATAAAATCTGCAACAATGCAGTCATTTAGAAATTATCAATCATTAAGACCAGATATAACACTCTTGCGCCATTTATCGAAAAAAGATATAACACTCTTATGGAGAAGAAAAATATTACCTCATTGCATTCTGAGATATGATACTTATTGCTATCAGGCCAGCTATCAAACAACTGTACCAACCTAGTAGCATGCAAATTTTCACGGCGACTTGGGTCTCGTGCACATTGGGACAACAACTAAAATAACAATAAGAAAACATTAGTACTATGATTATGAACTTAACTGTAATATGTGAATATAGTAACTTATACAAAAGTTCAGATCCATGTAGTGAACTGGAGTATCTCTGACAAGTTAGATGTCATGGCATGCTAGTATCCGTATAGACATGTTAAAGCAATCAACATCCATGTATTCGTCATTCTTTAATATTTTTTTATTTGTCTCAAATTTATACTAATAGGATAAGGGTTGGTACTTTACACCCATTCCCTCCTGTGAAAATAAGAATCCCATCAACTATAATTATGTAAGAGGAATTTTGTACAACACAAAATGAACTGAAAAACGTGGCTTACTCCAGTGAAGGGACATCATCAGCCAAGATAATGCACAAGCAAAGTTTATCAATTAATTCATCGTCAGTTGGATTGGAAGATGGTGAAAGGATCCATGGTTGCGAGATGAACTCAACTTCCAATGATTTGTTCAATGGTTTGAGTTTTTAGCGGGTCTATCCACAATGTAACAATCTGTGCGATTTTCTTTGTTTTCCTTGCTTTTATCATCTTCCAATCCTCGATTTCTTACATTATCATCATTCAACCCCGAATCGACCAAAATGACAGCAAATTTTCTTCTAAAATGTGTCATATGAAGCTATCAAGTAGTACTAATTAGATTTAGTTTTAAAATAGTGAAACACCGCGAAATAAGTATCATGATACATAGCGAAATATACTTGTTCAAGAATGTCGGATAAAACATCTCCCATAAAATACTCCATGAAATTTAACATACAGAGACCACAAGATGACCTACATGATTATGAATTTTCATGATACAAAATTGAGAACAATTATAGAAAGACGTTGCGCTACCTACTGAAAACTAGAGCAAATAGGATCATCCTCCTCACATTCTTGTTCTGGAAAGGAGAAAAAATAGGAAATGTTGTGAAGTTGATGGCCCCCTGATGTAAAGCAAATAGGATCCTCCTCCTTATATTCTATGTAAGCATATTAAACTATACCAAAAATCTTCATATCCTTAGATATATATATATATATATATATACCATATACTACTACTACATGCATGCATGGATATATATTTTTAAATTAGTGTCGCTCCCTACTCTAATTATAGCTGGATATTAAGATTATATTAATCAAATGTTACAATCATATGTACATAAATTTCCTTGAGAAGCAAATGTTTGAAGGAGAAGTAAATATTAAACACATCATGTAACCATTGGAAACATCGTATATTTCATCGTTGGGTATTTCTCGTTGTCGTTAAATCTGCTCGCAAGGCTCTTGATGATCTATCATATTTCTGTTATAGGTGTATACTTTTTTCAAGGCTCTGTTGGATATATCAATACTATTTCCAAGCTTTATTACTTTCTTCAAGGGCATCATGCCTCATCCCGAGCCTTGGTAGCAAAAGCTTTCCGGCACGGATTCTACTAGCCAAACGCCTTAGAGCAAGTAGAAGATCTGATGAGAAAATATAATGGTTGTCAGAGGTACGCTACCAAGACACATATGCCAATGTCGGAACTCAAGACCATACCAATCACTTGGCCATTTGCCGTATGGTGCTTGGATATGGTTGGTCCGTTCAAACCAGCAAGGAGAAATATGACCCACATTCTGGTAATGGTGGACAAGTTTATGAAGTGGATTAAGGTAAATCCTATAAGAAAATGTGATGGAGCTACGGCCATAACGTTTCTCAACGATATCATCTTGAGGTACGGTTATCCTCACAGTATCATAACTGACAATGGCACAAATTTTGCGGAAGGAGAATTTGCTCGTTTCTGCCGGGATAAGAGGATCCGGCTAGACGTAGCCTCGGTAGCCCACCCTGCATTGAACGGGCAAGTGGAAAGATCCAACGGATTAGTATTATCAGGGATAAAACCCCGGCTCATTGAGCCGCTGCAAAGATCAGCGGGGTGCTGGATAGAAGAACTATCAGCGGTACTATGGAGTTTAAGAACAACTCCGAATAGATCAACAGGCTATACGCCGTTCTTTCTGGTATATGGGGCAGAAGCTGTATTACCAGCCGACATAGAGCATGATTCGCCTAGGGTCACCCAATACACAGAAGCCAAAGTGCAAGAAGCCCAGCAAAATGATGTTGATCTGTTGGAAGAAGCGAGAGAACTGACACTGTCCAGATCCGCCATATATCAGCAAAATCTCCGACGCTATGATAGCCATAAAGTGTGCCCCCGGGTCTTTCGGGAAGGCGATTTGGTGCTCCGGTTGGTACAACGTACTACGGGCATGCATAAGTTATCCCCCCCATGGGAAGGGCCGTTCATCGTGAGCAAAGCATTGCACAATGATTCTTACTATCTTATAGATGCAAAGCCACGGGAAAAGAACAAGGCGGACAGGTCCGGAGAGGAATCCAAGCGACCATGGAATATAGCTCTACTTCGTCCTTTCTACACTTAGCTAAGAAGTCTATGTATCCGAGTTATCTCATATGTCGGTATGTATGTCGGCAATGAGCTTATCAATGAAATGTTGGCACCTCGAGCAGTAACTCGGGGACTTCCTTAATAATGTTTGTTGTTTTTTGCGCGTCAGCTGGAATAAGTTATTCTACTTAACTCAGATTAGTAGTGTGCGAGCACCAAAAACCCAACTCTTCGACTTGCTGCTGTCCAACAAGAATTGGCTTCATGGCAAGCAAGAGAACAAGTTTGGAATTGCGTAGCACATGAAAAACGACTAAGGAGAAGAATTTATTCGACCCGACGTTTGTTTTTCGAACTAACCCTGCATTTATTTTCAAGTTATTATGCAGTTTTATTTTGGTGCTAAGTCTGAAATTTTGCTAGTATTGTTAAGACAATTTTTGAAGCTCGGATTCGTAAGTCATAAAACCGAATCAAGGTAGACACGAACCGAGCCAAGAGATTGAACGAACAAGAAAAAGAAACTCGGGTACTACGCCCAAGTTAATTCGGCATAAGAACTTAGTAGCAACATATCACATGTGTTTGGAATACAACTCCACCCGGCATACCGGGGATCTGATAAATTTTTAAGTGTTTTAACTCAAGGAGCAGCAGGAGGAGGAAGTTCGGCATCGTCCTCGCTGCCCTCAATATCAGAGGCATCATCTTCTCCTTCATCATCCGAGCCATCTTCACCATGCTCAACCTCTCCGTCTCTAGCAGCTTCCAGGAAGCTCGGCCCCTCAACCCATTCATGAATGGGAGCATATTCAATGAGGCTATAGGCACAAGCCTGGCGCCGAGCTACCCACTCCGGGTCATTGGTCCATCTGGATCCTGTGCGCAGACGTGTCAGGAGGTTGAGATCAATCTTCTCGTACCACGTGAGTATGTGGTGAAGGATGGTATCAGCTGCGGCACGTCCAGCGGACTCTCTCCAGAGGTCAAGCTGAGTCTCGGTTTCCATTAACTTCTCAATGAGAAGTGTGGTGGTCTTCGGGGCTTCTTCGCCGGGCCAGAAAGTGTTAAAGATGCGAGCTGCAGCACCGAGGATGTCCTTGCCATAATTTTTGATGAGCTCCATGCGAGATGATAAGCTGACCAACAGGTCCTCCAGGTCGTAAGGAATCCCTTCACTATCAGAAGTGACTGGAGTACCCCTTTGTCGGCGGAAGTTGGCAACTGCTGCGCTCGCGATAGGAGTGCCCTCTAGAAATTTGCCTGGAAACGAGACAAAGGAGAAAGGTCAAGAAAAGACATATGAAGTAACCCGGAGAAGTAGGTCGGAAAAGGGAAAGAAACTTACGTGATATATGACTGAGGATCCGGGTCAACTCCTTGGTGCAGTCATCACGTCTCTTCCGGAGCTCCTCAAGCTCAGCGTTCACCGACCCAAGCTGGATGCCGGACTCCTTGAGAAGATCCTGGTCCTTGGCGATCTGGAGGTTGAGGCGCTCGCGCTCTTCTGTGAAATTCTGGCCAGCCTTTTGAAGTTCGGATTGGTGCTGGGCCTTCATCTTCTCCATCTCAGCCTTGAGCCTAGAAATCTCATCGTCCTTGGTCCGGAGGAGGGCAAGCTCGTCATCTTTCTTCTTAAGCTCGGCTTGGTGCTGCCCTGCTTGTTCGAGAAAATGCAGCATCATATCAGGCACGTGCACACTATCTTCAAGTGATGCTGAAATAGTGTGTTGGCCCGGCAGAGCCGAGGTATGAATGTTGGCCGAGCCAAGGAGAAAAGGGAATGGAAAGTACGGCAAAGTCGGACAGAAATGACTTACCCTTGATCTGCTCTAGATTTTTGTGCATAATGATGTTCTCACCTTCCACCCCAGCTGCGGAAACCGAATGATGAGGTTAGTCCGGCAAAGGAAAATGAAGAAAAACGAAGAAGCGCTAAGGAAGAAATTTACCCCTCTTCTCGTATTCCGCAATAAGTGCAGCCTGCTTTGCGCGTAGTAGCTTGTGGGTATCCAACAAGCGTTGGAATTCAGCACTCCGGCGATTGGTGGTCACCTGAAAAGGACAAACACAAGTTAGCTCGATGCATATTCGAAGTGTACTAAAATCCGGGCCAAGTGAAGCTTAACCCGGCTATAGGTGTGTGCATATTCGAAGTGTACTAAAATCCGGGCCAAGTGGAACTTAACCCGGCTCTAGGTGTGTGCATATTCGAAGTGTACTAAAATCCGGGCCAAGTGGAACTTAACCCCGCTCTAGGTGTGTGCATATTCGAAGTGTACAAAAATCCGGGCCAAGTGGAACTTCACCCGGCTCTAGGTGTGTGCATATTCGAAGTGTACTAAAATCCGGGCCAAGTGGAACTTAACCCGGCTCTAGGTGTGTGCATATTCGAAGTTCTCATGGAGCTATGTTAGTTTTCTAAAGAGCATCCGGCTGAGTAACGAGTTACTCCCCTGGAGGCTCGAGGACTAATGGTTACTATCTACAACTTGTAAAGGGGAAGCGACGTACCTCCATCATTCGCCCAGCAAGGTTAATTGCCTTTGCGGCTATGTTCATCTGAGCGGAAAACTCGGCAGGGCCGAACTTCTCCGGAAGATCAGTGTCTTGAACCACCTCTGCCTTATTCCAATTCATGACGAATTCAATTAAGCTCGGAGGGTACCGTTCACCGCTGGGCATATGGGGCGCCACCAAGCCCTTCGCATGCGCTTCTTTCCTTTCGATCAAGGCAAGGGCTGGGCTGGTGTGCAGAACCATTTGCTGTGTGTCAGTTGGCTCGGCAGGCGCGTCCTTCACTGCTGGTGCTTTCTTGGGAAGCATTGACACGAGGGTACACTGCCCGGCTTCGACGGATGGTGGCTTGGTAGTGTCCGGAGTCTTCTTTTCCTTGGCTTGATGGGAAGAGGAAGGCGGCGCAGCGGTTTTTCCCTTAGGAGCGGCCGGAGTGGTTCCTCGCCGAGGTTGAGAAGACTCGGACGAGGCAGAGGAGCTAGGCGCTGATGCTCTTGGGGCTGGACTTGGTACTGCTGCTGATGTTTTAGCAGCCGGAGTTGGTGCTGATGATGGAGTTGGTGTTGGTACGGGTCTGGTTGTTGGTACTGGTGCTGGAGCCGAAGTTGCTTCAGTGGATGCTGGTTGCAGCGATGCCGAAGTGGTGGATGCCATCACCTCGGCCAGGCTGGTCTCCCCCGCTCCAAGGTTACCCCCCTCTTGCCGAGGTGGAGCAGAACCCGGAGCGGCCGCAGAATCCTCTGGAATAGGGCTCAGCGGACGGGACTCGTCATCGCGACAGGGAGAAGGGCTGGGTCGGAGAGGTGAAGAGATGCTCGATCCACTTTGAGGGACCTCCACCGGAGCCCTGCAAAAGAGAACAATGTTAGAAGAGAAATCACAACGATGCAAGGGAGAGCAAGTTACAGAAGGCAAAACAACTTACGCATCCGAGGTTTGGGCCTCCTTGGGTTTCCGAGCCCTTCGTGCTGGGGCCTTGCCTGCTGGCTTGGAGGCAGCCTTGTCCCCGGACTTCTTTCGCCTTTTAGCAGGCTGAGAAGGTCCAGAGGATGAACTTGAAGCAGCCCCGCGCTTCTTCTTCGGAGCCACCGGAACAGGTTCGCCCGTAGAGAGGGGAGGATCCTCGTGGATATGACCACCGGGGTGAGCTGATGGCGAAAAAGCAAAAGAAAGGGGGACAGCCTCAATAGGTTCAATCACCTCGACATCCGAGTCATCTTCATCATCGGTCCAATCTCTAATGGAAGAGGATTTACCCGTGGGTCGTTTCGTGGCGTCAGTCATTGGGAGGAACATCTCCTAGTCCGGCTCCTCCTCATCCGGGTTCTCCCGGTCCAGCGCCCACTTAAGGGTCGGATCGGTGCCGTCCTCGATGGTCTGTTGAAGAAATTGCTGAGGAAAGGAATGAAAGAAAGAGTCAAAAATGCAACCATAACTGACATATAATTGGTCCGGAGTAAGTTCACAACGTGAAACTTACCACGGGAGGAAGCCTATCGCGGCAGTAATGCTCCATTCCCCAAGTCCACTCGGAGGAGAAGTCCTTGTGGGTGGTGAAAAGAGCTTTAACCCGGCGGTAGATCTCTGTGTTGCTCAGCTCGAAGGAGGAGGTCCGGTTGGGGTCGCGGCCAAAGCTCATGTGGCACACCTTGTGGGTGCGCTTCTGGAGGGGGGAAATCCGGTTGCGCACGAAAGTGATCATGGCATCCTCATTGCGCAGCCCCAGCTTCTTCAGCTCCGCGAACATCTTGTTGACTTGATTGGCCAGGGCAGTGGGCTTCTTGGGGATCTCATCCCACAAATCCGGGTTAGGTGGACCCGGAGTATAGGGGAGCAACCGGATCAAGTCTTCAGTGCCCGTACTCCGCACATAGAAGAAGGTCCGGGCCCATCCTTTGCAGGACTCTAACCCGGTTACCCCGGGGAAAATTGAAAACCTCCGGGGTGAAATGGAAGCCGCTCCGAATTGAGTGAGCTGTTTGTCTTCCGGATCAGCATGGATGTTGGGGATGACATTGCGACGAAGGCCGAAGAACCGGATCCATAGCTCCTTCGTGGGCCACAGTCCGGCGTAGCCTTCGATCGTAGAAGAAAAGGCAGAGAGAGAAGTGATGGCGTTGGCTGGAAGATGGTGCGGCTGGAGCTGGTATGTACTGAGCCAGTCCCGGAAAATATCGCTCACCGGCAACCCGAAGCCTCGTTGGAAGTGGGAGAAAAAGACGACGAACTCACCCGGATTGGGTGAGGGGGCCAGTTCATTAGAAGGGAGACGAGTGGCGATGCCGGCGGGGATGCACCTGGTTCGATAAAGCCAGTCAAGATCATCTTGACAGACCCATGACCCGGCCCACGCGCCGCGGTCCGTCGCCGCGGCGTCCTCCTCCATCTCCTACTCAGCAACGATGAGTTCTTCTTCCGTCATCTGGTCCTCGAGGCCCTCGCTGGCGCTGGAGGCGGCGGGGGAAAGTGGCCGGGATTGACGAGGACCCGTGGCGAGAGATTTGCGTCGCGGTGGCGGCGACGCAGAGGTGCGACGGAGAAGCGCGGTGGCGACGCTGCTATTTGGTATCACTGGCGGCGGCGCGGTCACGAGGAAGATGAAGGAAAAGGGCAACGGGCAGAGGGGAGCGGAACGAGAAAGACCCTAAGGGAAGCACCCCTCCGCTATTTAACCACTCCCACCAGCGGTGAGTGGGATTGTATCCTGCGGACCCGCCACACGCAGTGGCCATGTATCACCTGTCCGGACCAATCAGCGGGGAGCCACACGGAGGGCCACAGAGCGGAGAGAATCCTATGACGTGACACTGTGATGCGAGAAACGAGGAGACAGGCATGACGTGACCCGCGCATAGTGATAATTGACAATTACTGCGGCGGTTACTGTGCAGGCCCTTAAAATAAGACGACATAATGATTACCCTTCACGTGGGTTAGCATACGAGAGAAGGAAATAAGACCCGGATGAAACTGTGGTAACCCGGCCGGCAAGTGAAAACTTGGAATGTGCAAAGGGAACGTAAATCCATATAATCCGAGGTAAAGAGGTAACTCGGCAATAACGACCAGAGCACAGAATTGAACCTGATGTGGCCTTAGCGGCCAAAGCAGCTAAGACCGCACCAGCTTCAGGGACTAATGTTGGGGGGATACCCCCAGGTAGGGTCACGCCGGGGTATAAAGGCCGAGTTAGCCGAGGTTCGGCAAGGCCAAAGCAGATGCTGGCCGGGTCACCTCAAGGCCGGCCGAATCACGGAGTGACCTGGACCAGGGGGTGTTCGCCTAACTAAGTCTCAAGCGACTTAAGCAGTAAGTCAGAAGTATATGTTTACTTGTATGCAGGAACAGGGGTGCCCGGATCAGCTGTGATCCGGGTCATGTTTGGCTTCTAGGAGAAGGAAGGAATCTTGCTGGTCAAAATGAGGGCGCGGTACGCACTGCATGAGTGAAGCAGACAAGAGCAGGACCACCGGGTCATGGCCGACACGGGTGACGACGCCCATGTCGGCTGACGCGGGCGCCGCAGAGGCTCACGTAGCAAAAGCAAGTGTGACACGGGGGAAAAAGCACCCCGGCTTACCACTTTGGGAGGAGGCATATCCCTCCCTAGGCAGAAACCGAGCCTCCTCTATAAAAGGGGGGCTGGGGCTTCTGTAGAAGGGGTTGTTTTTTCTACTATTCTATTTTGGCTAGGGTTTCAGGTGTGATCTGTGGGTTAGAGTAAGAGAGCTCCTTCTTCCTCCTCTCGCCGATACAGCTCTAGGAGCACTTGTAATCTTGGAAGGAAATCAATACAAACTTCTGTGTGGAGAATCACTCCACCATCCCTCCCTGGATTCCCCTAGCGTGTATTAGTCTCCACCTTTAGCCTATCCATGGCATCTGCCGTGACACCACCATGACAGGATGAAAGTAGGCGCTCCAACTCAACCAGTGTTATTTACATTCTATTATTTAATTCAGGATGAAAGTAAGCCTCGTCCATGGAAGCATCAAACATATAGTATTAAACTTGTCTGCTTGTACTTACCTTACTCATATTCTTTTATTGCTTGTACTTACCTTACTCATATGCTTTTATTCCAGTTCTAAATCATTCTTATGGAAGTATGACCTAGGATGGAGAAAAAACTTAGAGCAGATTTTTTCGCTGGTAATTTCCATTGACCAGATATGTCTGGCAATTTATATCCATCAAGCATAGGCTGTGTATTACTTTGGCAGAGCATCATCAGGTGCGCTTACATGCTCTCTCTCTCCCACATACTATTATAAAAAAAACTTCTTGTGACAAAAACACATAAAATCTATTACTTTGAGTTCTAAGTGTACCATCTATCTGTAGGCTGCTATTAATACACTCTTTCCTTGGCCATGTTGTGACGTTTAGGTCCTTCCACTTATCAGACATGTTCTAGTCCTACTAGCTGTTGCATGAATAATAAGGGATAAAGTATTAGCATCACAAGTGAAAAATAGCAGAAATCGTCGTATGAAAAGTTGGGGGAGTGGGTCTAATTACTAACCATTGCAGCGAGATCATTACAGTTCATTCCTCTGCCTAGCGAGTTGAGCACTTAGATACATTGTTTTCTGGCATTTATAACTGCTACGTACCAATGAAAGTCTATAATATTTATTGGAATGAATATCTGAAAAATGGATTGTTTTTAGTTTATTTAGGTCCCATCTATAGAAACTGAGACTAACCATATCATGTTCCAAGTAAATTTTGGCTCTCCTTAATACCTATGCTGGTACTTCACATTTCATACAACTACCACTTTTTATCGTTTTAGAGATACATGCATTCTCTAAGAACACACTTCCACATGGCCTCACTTGTAGATGGTCTGTAGCACTTATGCAATTTATGTATGCGTTTATGATCTACAATTTCGAGTGCATACATTGGTTATAGGAGACAACGGATACTCATACTAAATAGCATCTTCCTCTCACAAAGCTATATATACTTCATCGCCAACGAATTCTCCGGGAGTTAAGAGATCTAGTAACTCATGCTTCTTTAGATATGTGTTGTTGATGCTCAGCAAATATCTCCCTTTGTTTGGTTTATTTATGACATTTTCAATCACGGACCAATCATCGCCGGTGCAGGTATAATCTTTCATGAATGGAAGTAATAAAATTTACTAATAATGAAGAAATTAATTGTGGAAAAAGCAGGTCATAGAATGTTTAGTCTTGTGCCTTCTGGAGAAACCACGTAGTCTTGTTCCTTCTTAGGCTTGTTATGCCGTCGCATATGTTTTTTATCTGCACGGGCAATGCCAGCTCCTCCTCTATAGTTTCCAGTCCTTCTATATCAGGCGTTTGTGCTAATTCATTTTCCCGATCTACCAGCATTGGTTGACATGTTTCTTTGTAGGATAATTCCTGAGAACAGAAATAAAACCGAGTTATCACTATGGAGACTTAGAATTACTGTGGAGATTTAATAGGAAAAGAAAACACACATTGACAATTCGGAGTATGTTTCATCTTTGCCGGTTATATTTTCTAGTTCATTGTTCTCAGCTATTTCACTTGATTCTTGTTCACTCCCTAACTGAAACCCATAATATAATATTTTAAAATATAGTGAAAATCTTCAAGATATGATATGTGACATACCGTCAGAATTAGAATAATAAGGACATTGGAAAAAGGAAAACTCACCTCTATCAACTCTGGATTTGTATCCTTGTTAATAATCAGTGCCTCTTCAATTTGCACATTTTTTTGACCCTCTATTATGATTTCAGGTTGTAGCACTTGATTCTCAGGTTTCATAGTTGGTAATGCTTGTTCCTTTACTCTCTCATTGATGCTTTAATGTAAACAACCTAGCCGAAACTCTTACTTTTATTACTATAGTTGTTTTCTATTAAACAATTGAAGAGTGAAAATCTTCATAATATATAATGCTTGTTCTTATTTTGCCTTTGTTGACTCAGGGTATGTATCCTTGAGTTTGCTAATCACATCTTCAATATGCATAGTCTCCGTGTCCTCGTCCTTTGACCCCATGTCAATGTTTTCCTGAAAACCCAAGCACATATCACTTTTAGATACAAAACTTTGCATAGGATGAAGTTACATAGATATATCATTACCCTTTTGATAGCATGGCCAGTTGTAACGAATATGGTTGGAGATTGATTGAGAGAGGACATTGGGTATGGTGGCGTAGACACCGAGAACGATTCACAATAGGCAGATTTGTGCGTTGAGTGGAGGGATCTGTTTTGGAGGAGGCCAGCAAGGTGGAGGAGGGTAGGGATTGAGGCAGCGAGATCGCTGGGCAGGAGAGATGGGATGGACTTTATCAGGGGACAAAAACCCTAGGGCTATGCATGCCCTTGATTCTTATAGTAAGTCCAAATTGCGAGGATGGGAAATAAAAATCCCTACGATCGCGCAACCATCATATTTTTATTGACCTATAAATATCCCGCTAATTTATAGCAAGCCCCAAAGCGTTAGGAAGGAAACGCCTATCCCTAGGATCACGCCTCAATCATACTTTATTGAGCTAATCCCGCTGATTTATATCTGGCCCCATATTTTATTTTTATTTTGGTTATATAGCCCACGTACATAGAAGTTGCTGTACCCTTTTTTTAGCACTAGCTTTTTTCTTTAAAGTGGACTATTGAGTTGGTTTGGCTCCGGCTGTATAGTTGGGCCTGACTATTTAAGTGTATCAATCTTCTCTGTTTAATTCTCACACGAATGAACACGTTAGGAAATATAATTAGGTGACAATTATGTTGTAGAGTGGTGAAAGCTTGGCTAGTTGTTGACCAGTCTTTATCCAATCCACGGTGTATGCTACCTGGTAATTTGTGCTATCACGCAAGTAAGCGCCTATTTCCTGTAAATGCTATGTATTATTGATACATATGAAATACAGTCAAAAGAAGCGACGCCTTGTTGACTACAGTCTCACATTCTAACTAACTTAACATTAGGAAAAAGTTTGAATAAACTAAAGCAATCTTCGTATTGAAACTGAAGCATGTCTGAACAAAAAAAGATACATGAACACATGAATAGGTAATATCTGCAATGGACAATGACATTGACCTGAAACTGTAATAGATATGATGAGAGTTACAAAAAGTAGAAGTAAACCCAGAGACAAAGAACTTTTAAAAGCTTGTCTTACACACGCATACACGAGAGATCTGTCTTAAAAATTTACTCTCAGTGTCAAGGAAATTACAAGCAAAGGGATAGAGGATATGTTTATGGAAATGTTATGATATGGTGTCAAGGATAGATGTTGATCATCCTGAAAGCATCCCCACCAAATATGAGTTTAGTGCTACAGTCATAGAGCCTTTGGTACAGCCTATTGACATCATACAGACCTATTGCCATCGCATCGACATCTTTCTTATTTCATGCTTATTATATATCATGATCTTGAGAAAAACCTGCAAATAAAAAACAATTACATTAGGTATAAAAGTATAGTTATATAGATACAGAAACAAAGATGCAAAGAAAATACCAAAGCACGCACCTGCCTCATCCCTCTAAAACATCTCTATAAACAATGTTTTTGGTGCTTTTACCGGATTTGTCTACCTCCTTGTTGGGCTTGGCCAAAATCCGTGTCGTCTTTCTTGACACACCCCTTGATAGTGCAACATATAGCTGGCCATGTGAAAATACAGGCTCGGGAAGGTAAATACTGACATTTGGTATGGTCTGACCCTATGCCTTGTTAATGGTCATCACAAAACTCAGACGGATGGGGAACGGTTTTCTCTTGAGTTTGAAGGGAAGTGAGATGTCATCTGAGGGAGACATAGAGATCCTAGGTATGAACACTCTCGCATGCTGACCACCAACTATCTCCACGTCAATTGCATTATCCTGGAATGCTCTAATCATAAGTTGTGTTCCATTGCATAGGCCATTATGAGGGTCGAGGTTCCGGAGCAGAATGACTAGGAAATTCACCTTCAATCTCAAGACATGCGGGGGCAAGCCATTTGGTGTGAACGAGTTCAGAAAGGCAATAGTGTAATTATTCTGCAAGTCATCCTCGATTGAGTTAAAACTATGGTATAATCTTTCTTGGCCTGAAACCTGACGATCATCTTATCATTGAGGTTATCCACATGATCATTCTTGGTCGAAAGAATTGCCCGTGTGCTCATGTATTCTCTTGACCTAGCATTGGCATGCAGTGACGGGAAGACATTATCGATGAGCGTGTTAATAGCATTTTCATCCTCGGTGTATCCGATCACAATGTTGTCGGGGAGACGCACATAGTCATCGCCAATTGTCTCTTTTGTTCCATTGCCTATCCTTAGGAGGTATTCAGAGAACCAAGGATCAGCTTGTGGTCACATATTGCGCTTGAGGCGTATCTTGTGTGTCTTATCCCACAAATAGGATTTAAAAAGTGTAGCATATGTGGTTTGTGCTCTTGTCCCACGTGTCACAACGGGAAGGACCTGCCTAAAATCCCCACCAAAGACGACAACCTTTCTCCCAAACGGCAAAGGACATTCCATTATATCCTAGAGGAATCTATCAAGCGTCTCAACTGCTTGCCTTTTTTTATGGCTACTTCGTCCCAAATTATCAAAGAAGCATGTTTAAGCAACTCCGCAGTACTACTTTGCTTTGTGAAACTACACATGCTGTTGTCGGTGCGCTTGATTAGAATTTTGAACCTGGAGTGTGCAGTCCGGCCTCCAAGCATTATCGATGTTTCTATACCTGATGTAGCATTTGCTATCGCTATTTGGCCCATGTCCTGCACATTTGCAAGCAATGCATTATACAAGTACGTCTTCCCAGTGGCCTGCTGGACCATCAACAAAGAATACCTTGCCTTTTTGGTTCGTCACATGATCCATTATATCATTGAAACCATCCAGCTGCTCATTGTTCAGAGTGCTAATTAAATCTAGATGTTCTTTTTCTACGGTGACTTGCCTTTCCTCTGCTACTTTTCTATACTCAGCATCATAAGATCCTTCGGTTTCAACCAGATCCGGAAGTCCATAGCTTGTAATATCATTTCCCATGGATTGCAACATATCCTTGATATCTCTAAGGACAAACTGCTCAAGTGCCGCCTCATTCGGCTGATTAAGACGGTAATCCTCAGACATTGATGCTAGATGTTTGTCCCACATCTGTCTGATTTCTGTTACCTCGCAGAATACCAGTATCGTGGCAAACAGGCGTCTTAGGGTACAAGGCATCTGAAATGTGCTCGCCTCCGTCATGCAATCATCAAGGCTCCTGTTGTGCTCAATGAGTCCTAAATTCTCACATGCCTCACTAAAGGAACTGCATGGCATGTCATTTACCATTTTCAAATCATCAAACGAAGTGGCACCTCGGACATTACTTAGGAGCACTCGCAAATAGTACCTTTCTCCTTCAGCAGGATGTGCATACACAAGTCTTCCAATTTGTGATCTCTTATTTCTTCTATTCTGCCACTTTTTTCTAGCAATCCATCTATAATGTTCAGGAAACTCTCTATACAACCATTTCCGTGCCTCTAGAAACTTCCGGTTCATCTCAAAGTACTCGGTATGCATGGACTTGGAAGAAGATGGTCGAGCGACAACATCTTCCAGATTTTCACTGGCTTTAAATGTGACTGTATGCATGTTTGGTAAATGAAGCTGGAGTTGCAACACAGATGGGTTGACACCAAACATTTAAAAACCGTAAATCCTGTACATAGCATCTGGAGGATTTACATAGCGTGCATCCCTATATTGTCGTATTCCACAATCATTGATAATATCCTGATCGAATGCAAAGGATGTCCGATCATCGCCATTGTAGATGTACTTGAACAAGTACTTGACGGGCTTGATGCTTGAGCATGCTTCGACACTAATATGGTAGTTGTATCTCATAAGAAAAAAGGGGTTGTAAGGGACGACCCATCTATTGTCCAAATCCGCTCCTTTGATCTTTCCTGCACGTCCATCATCCCTCCTCCTATAGATGGGATACAAGTCTTTCCCTTGCTGTGTGGCATTGGAAATGTCTCGGGGGTAACGAAATCGGCATTGTCCTTCAATCATCCATGGGAAACTTCTTCTCAGCTCACCACATGGTCCGTGCAACATGTGTTTGACGACCAGTTCATGCAGGATAGGGTATTTATCTTTGTCAGGTATCTCTGCAGATATCACCTGATCATAGTCATCTGGGGTCGCTAACTTGCTATTTGCTTTCATGATTAGAATTATATGTTCATGTGGGAGACCTCGTTTTTGGAACTCTATGACTTGTACATAAGCTGCCACTTCTCCGAAATGCTTACCCTTAGTCAGTAACTCTATCACATCTCGCTGTTTTGCTTTGAATACTCTTGCCACCAGGTCAGGAGGGTCTTGTGGCAGTTGTCCAGGTAACAATTTCTCAGTTATCTCTTCCCAATATGGATTGCAAGTCATCGTGATGAAATAGTCTGGTTTTCCCCAACGTTGAACTATTGCCATCGCATCCAAGAACCTCAGTTGCATGTCGCTGTCACCACCAGGAAATGCACGTGAAAGAACAATTCTTTTGCCAATCCGATCACCATGTGACTCGCCAGCAATGACAGTGTCAACAAGACCCTATTAATAAATAAAAGTACACACGATTATAGAAAAGCATGCAACACACATCTATCTATAATAATGTATTTAGAATAGAAGCAAGCATGTGACCTGGTAGAGGTCAGCGTGGGCTTTGAGTACCAGGCAAGCCTCATAGTCTCAATCTTGATGTACATGTCAACATCCCACTATTAGAAAAGGCGCCCTTCAAACAAGATGATGTTAAAAAGCTTCTTCCTCACCTGCATCTTGAAACAATAGTACTCGTTCTCACTGACAAATTTTCTGGATTGTGTTGCATTGACCTCATCATCGCCAAAATCATCATCTGTGTTATCCTCGTTGTCATCTATAAATAATTTGACAACATAAATAGTTGTAGAATGGCTTCATTTACAACAAATATAAAATAGCAATGATGAGCAGTACCTTCGGGTAAATCAGTGGCTTGGTCTTCATGTCATGCATAATTACTGGTTGGTTCTTGCATTATGTTATTATCTGAAAGATTGTTAAAAACCATTAATATAAGGATGATATATCATAAAACATTAAAATAACTAATGATGACCAATACCTGCTGGAAAATCGGTGGCATAGTCTTCAAGTGGAAAAAAATCAGTAACTTGTTCTATGATGGAGCTTTCATCTGAAAGATAGGTGAAAACATAAGATTTTGTTCATAAATAGTAAAAAATAAAATTAATAGTAAACACTATACCAATAAGTAAATCAGAGGACTAGGTCCATTCTCGTGCGAAATTATTCGTCGAGCCTTGGTCATGTCAGGGTCGACATATGGCATCCAACGGTTCCAATCGGTTTTCCCACGTGGAAAGAATAGTGGATATAAAAATGGGTCATAACATCCGTAGTATGCTCTAATATACAAGGACCAATCTCCTTTTTCATGTACAACAACACTCCTATCAAAGCAATTTTGTGGGTCGCTCCCTTCAACCCATATTGCTGCCACCTAAGAAGTCGTTGGGACATTGTACCTTCGTTGATCTAGGTTGATACCAGTGTTCAGTGCGATCCTATATTCATCTAGATTTGGAACAGACCCAAGGATCTTGAAAACTTTCGCATAAGGGTTATGCTGCAGTATTTCTAGGATCTTCCGTATGACATCTATTTTATGATCTAGAGACCTCTGCGCCCTATGACTCGAGTTTTCATTTGTATCATAAATATAGAGTTGTAGATGCCAAGGGACATTACCAGCTGACACTAGATTGTCAAGAGAATGGTACAAACCACAACAAGCCCGAAATGTATATACGCCAGTTCTTGCAGATGCGCTTACACGGTGATCAAAGGTGACTCCTAGACTTGTGAATGAGAAATGGGAGTTAAAATATCGTATATTCTCTCTGAAGTATTTAGCATCATCATCATCTTGACTTGTAAACAACCGTTTCAACTCTTCTGGAACAACAGGAGTAACTAAACTGACTTTTCCTTTCCTGCAACAAAATGTAGGTCCCTCGAATGGAAAACGCAATGCCCCACAATGTCAGCAGTCCAGAACTTTTCTTAGGACATGATGCTTCTTAGGTATGTTTTTGTAAACATTATCATAGGTATCATCCTTGGGAACTGCATTAGCCTGTTGTCGCTGAACTCGCTAGGATTGAAAATTAACATCTGGAACATAATAAACATTTTGCATAAGTGATAGTATTATATCATATCTCATTTGTATTATAGCAATAATGTTTTTACCCTGTTCGGCAAAAAGCCTAGCTTCCTCACCAGGTTCAGCATATGCAGCCTCTCGAAGGTTCTCGTCTCCCAAGCAATCTATTACGTATAAATAAGATAGTAAAATAAATTCATGCCCTCAAAAATTATGGTCAGGAATCAAATGACATGATGCATATCATCAATGTTTGATGTGTTCCCATCAGGCTCAAGTATTTCGTAAGTGATGACCCACAAGTATAAGGGGTGTATCGTAGTATTTTCGAGAGAAGTGAAACCCAATTTATTGATTCGACACAAGGGAAGCCAAAGAATATTTATAAGCCTTAACAACTGAGTTGTCAATTTAGCTGCACTTGGAAACAATCTTGCTCACAACAGTTTATCATTAGCAACAATTTTGTAGTAGGAGTAATAAAGTAATAGCAGTAGTAAAGTAAAGACATCAGTAACAATTACAATAAACAGTAGGATTCGAGTGCGCTAGGCATAGAGATGGACGGACGGGCGTTGCATGGACAAGACAATTCAGATGGCAATCAGAACATAGGGAAATTGCAGATAAATAAGATAAAGCATCCTAGTACTAGATAATCATAGGCATGTGTTCCATATATAGTCATACGTGCTCGCAATGAGAACTTACACAACATATTTTGTCCTGCCAGCCCGTTTGCAGCGGGGTCTCAAGAGAACTACTAGCAATTAAGGTGCTCCTTTTAATAGAGCATCGGAGTAAAGCATTAACACTCCGTGAACACATGTGATCCTCACATCAAAGCCATTCCCTCCGGTTATCCCGATTTCTGTCACTTCGGGGCCATTGGTTCTGGACAACATAGTGTGTATACAACTTGTAGGAAAGACCATAAACAATACTATCATAATGAATCAATAACATGTTCAGATCTGAAATCATGGCACTCGGGCCCTAGTGACCAGCATTAAGCATAACAAGTTGCAACAAAATCAAAAGGCACTAATAGAAGATACTAGGCACCATGCCTAACAATCTGATGCCATTACATGAAAGATCTCATCCAATCCCTACCATCCCCATAGCCTACAGCGGGGGATTACTCACTCATAGGTGGGGGAAACATGGATGGTCAATGAAGAAGCGATGGTGATGATGATCACGATGATCTTCTCCAATCCCCGTACCGGCAGAGTTCCATAACGGAGTTTCTAGTTCTGAATCGTGAAATCTGGTGGTGGCGGCGCAGCGGAACTCTTTCTGAAAAAACGTAGAACCCCCTGAGTTTTTAGGTCATAAGGCAACTTATAGGCGAAGAGGGTGACCGATGGGGTGTCTGGGGCGGCCAGACCACCCCCTGGCGCGACCGAGCCCAGCTGATACGTCCATTTTGCATCACTATTCTATGTCTTAATTCACTATTATTCCTTGATATATTTCATATTGAGAGATGATACTTATGTTATTTCATCTGTTTTTGCATGGTTGATGAATTTTGGAGCATGGACCGCTGCAGTCAGGATTCTGATAGAAAATGTGCTGTTTGGAGGTAGAATTCGCGAAGATCAGAAAATCCGGGAAAATATACGGAAAATCCTATTTTTCTAGAAGACTAAGGATGCCAGAAGACAGAGTGGAGATGGGCCACAGGGGGCCCACACCACCCCCTGGCGCCGCAGCCCTAGGCTGCGCCAGGAGGTGGTGTGGCCACCCTGGCCCACTCCAGCCTCTCTCCTCTGGCGTATATCATCCTCCCGAAACCCTAAGACTCGGGGAGCGATCACAGAAAGATTCCGCCGCCTCTGTGGGGCGGAAAACACCGAGGGAGAAAGATCTCTCCAGCAGACAAATTTATGCCGGGGGAATTCCTTCCTAGAGAGGGGAGATCGTCGCCATCAACACCACCATCAAGCTGGACTTCATCGGGATCATCATCATCACCACCACCATCATCACCATCAGCGCCCTCATCACCATCTCCATATTGCTGTAACAATTGAGTTGAATCTTCCATTAGTTTATAGGGGAAACTTTCCCGGTGTTGATTACTCTTTGTAGTTGATGCTATTGAGTGAACCATTGAATTATTGTTTATGTTCAGATTGTTATACATGATTATTCCATCTCTGATCATGATCCATATGATGTCTTGTGAGTAGTTCGTTTTGTTCTTTAGGACATGGGAGAAGTCTTATTGTTAGTAGTGGAGTTGTGTTGAGAAAGATTCAATCGATTGTTATTTAAGTTGTGGTGTACTTCTTCTAGTGGTGTCATGTGAACGTCGACTACATGACACTTCACCTATATGGGCCTAGGGGAATGCATTGTGTATTTGGCTACTAATCGTAGGGGTTGCCGGAGTAATAGAAACTTAAACCCCCATTAGGAAACCATTGCACAAGGGACGTAAGGGTCTTAGAGTTTAAAGTTGTGGTTAGGTTTCTACCTTAATTACTTTCTTGTACTTACGGATGTTTGCAAGGTGTTAAATCACAAGTATGTATTAGTCTTGGATGGGGCGGTACATTAGGACAGGTTCACCCACACAACACTTAGCAAGCTATAGAAGATTAATCACCTATATGAAGCGAAAGCACTTGACAGTCTTCCCATGTGTCCTCGAGAACGTTTGGTCATCTTAAGTAATACAACCGGCTTGTCCTTTGCTGCATAAGGGATTGGGCCACTTGCTGCATTTATTACTACTGTCTTTTATTTACTCGTACTTTGTTTACTTGCTTTATCAAAACCCCCTAAAAATCCGTTTGCTAAGTATTTGCAGAGAATTGTTGATCCATACCACTAGCCATCACCTTCTGCTCCTCGTTGGGTTCGACACTCTTACTTATCGAAAATACTGCGATACACCCCCTATACTTGTGGGTCATCACCAGCCCGCGCGGCCAGGTGGTGTGGCTGGGCCCCAGCCCCACTCCGTCTCGTATTCTGGCTCCGGGAGTCTTCTGGTAAAATAGGATTTTTGGCATATTTTCCGAGATTTTTTCTTATAGTTGATTTTCTGCACAAAAACTAGACACCAAGATAATTCTACTTAAGATAGCGTCAGTCTATGTTAGTTGCATCCAAATCACACAAGTTTAGAGGAGAAACAATAGCAAAAGTGTTCGGGTAAGTAGATACGTTTTGGACGTATCAACTCCCCCCAAGCTTAGCTTATTGCTTGTCCTCAAGCAATTCAGTTAAAAACTGAGTGCGATAAAAGAAACTTTCACGAACACATTTGCTTCATATGATGTATATATTCTCAGCATGTCATCAACTACTTAGACAATTCATAATAAAGAGTATGCAACTAAGTTTACTTAATAGGCATTGCAAGCTATGAAGAGATTCCAACTCAAAAATAATAAGTAGCAAGAAACATAAACATAAGCAACATTACAATGCTCATAACAAGGTATGATAGAGTGGTATCTCGCTTGCCTTTGATTGTGAATGCCAAGGCACCTCTGAAGTTCAAGTGAAGACTAGAAGTAAAGATATCAAAGATACAAGCATCAAAGTCATCACGCAATTAATCAAGTTTTGAGACAAGCACATTACACTAAGAATGATAACTATGCTCTCAAGAAGGTGCTCATAGAATATGTGGAGACTCAACAAGGAAATAAAAAAGGTTTTGAATAGTTTGAAAGGCTTCCAAATGCTGAAAGTATGGTACTTATTAGCTTTGAGCTCTCATTGCCCCTATCGTAAGCATCTTTAATATGGTTAAGGTGAAAGTGGGGTCCAATCTGAGTTATATGCTTGACAAACTATAAACTAGAAATCTCATGTCCCTTGAGTACGAGGGCCGCTTCTCATGCTACTCCACTTTAGTTACCGGTAAGTTCATGTCATCGTAAATACGTGCGTATCATAGAGAACCACCTACGGGGTACCCCTTGCCCAATGATACGGAAGAATCCCCATATCAAAATAACAAGGCAAACAGACAATGAGTATCTCAGCAATCTTCTTATTTACCATGGGAAAATGGTGTTTTTTTCTCTTTCCTCTTTTCTCATATCTTTTTTTCTTTTTCTCAATAGCTATCTCTTTTTGTATAAGAAGAATGCTTCATAGATACTTATTATGGTTACGCTGCAGGTTTCCACCATGACAGCATGGATTAGACCAGCGGCCCAAGCGTTTATCTAACACACATACATAACTCCATGGACTTACAAGCTCCCCTTTTATTTCACACCGACGACATCCGTAAACAAAAGAGCATGATATCAATTGGGTATCTATTTACAGGTGTTGAAAGCGTTCCCCGTGACAGCACGGTTCTGCTAATCCCCAGCCTATAATTTGCAAGCATATAACTTTCATGGACAGTCACAATGGTTCAGGTTTATTAAGTGAAGGAAATAAAGTGTGCCATAAAGTTCGTGAGAGCTTTACTAACTAACTTTCTCATAACAAGCAAACATTTTATTCGGAGGAAAACAAGGCACATTGAATATGCACGGAAATAGCGAATGATGCTAATAGGTAGGTATGGTGGATAATTTTGGTAATATTTGGTTTTAGGGAGTTGGAAACATGAGTAAAACATACTCAGTGTAAGTGCAGGCTAGCAATAGTAAGGGAGCGACAAACGAGAGAGCAATAACTGTCATAATCATGCTTGCAACAAAACATGACTAATCATGGCATGAAAGTGATTCAAGACCCCCAAGGCAAAATAATTCATCGAGGCTTAACTGATTATTTCAGTCATATGCATGTGTGAGCATGTGCCAAGTCAATTCAAATGAAACATTCAGAGGAGGATACCACGGTGTCATACCAAGTTATGAATAGAGTAATGCAAGCAAACATTCATATGACATGCTACAAACTATTAGCAAGCTGGAACTAATCATACGAAAGCAAGAACTACTAAGCATCCATGAATAACATATACCCTACATGAACAGACTAAGCATGCCCACAATGATGAGTATATGTACAAAAATGAAAACAAATAGAGTTCATTACCAGCCTCTTACCACACATCAAGTTGTCATTAATCCTCATTATTGCCTTTCACTTGTGTGGCTTGAATAATAATAATATGAAACCAAGTTCCACTGAGAACTGCTGAACCCTGCAACAAACTCACAAAACCAAAGAAGAACAATAAATATTTTTGGTGTTTTTGATTTTTAAAACAAGAACCAAAAAGGAAGAACAAGCAAAGCAAAATCTTTTTGGGTTTTTCGAACAGTTCAAACAGAGCAAAAAGGGAAAAGCAAACCAAGGCAAAAAGAAGAAGAAGCAAACAAAGAGAAATAATAGAAATATTTTTGGTCTTTTTGTGTTTTAGAAAGCAAAAGCAAAGAAAGAACGAAAACTAAAAAGAGAACGAAACATGAATATACAAAGTACCAACACAAAATGATAAGGAGATGAGTGTGATGTCGGTGTACCTCCCCCCAAGCTTAGGCTTTTAGCCTAAGTGGGTGTCAATCCCAAGCTGGCCAAGATGGAGTCCCTCCGTAGTATGGCGAGGAGGTACCCTCGTCCTGGTGCGAGCTCGAGGACGCCCCACCGTAGTGCGCAGAGTAGTCGTAGGAGGGCACATCCTCCTGGTGCTGCCTGTGGAAACCCAGCAAGCGGAGCTGCTCGTCCACCTCCTCCTTGGAGCACGACCACGGTCTCATGTGAACACTAAACATAGTAGATTGCAACAAAGGGATCTCCCTTTCATCCCTGTCTGTAAACAACATCCTATATACTAAACTGTCCAAATCAAAATCAGTAGTGACAAATTGATGTGTTTTCATAGCAGCAAGGTTAAGCCTTTGTGGTGCCAATATAGTATCATTTGGATCCACAGCAAGATCTAATGCATTGACCATACGTGAAGCGATGATGCCCCCATAGATAGGCCCCCTAGCAGCTAGGCGGCGAGCAATAAGCGAGCCAAGGTTGTACTGAGTATCATTGTTAAGCGCAGCAAGAAGGAAGGCTAAATGATAGTTGGAGATATTACTTGTATTCTCCCTACCAAGAACGCTAGTAGCAAGATAATAGGCGAAGTATCTAAGAGCAGGGAGTTGGATGTTTCTTATCTTTCCGTGCTGAGCTACGCGGTCGTCGTCATTGGTCACCCCTCGGTAGAGCTCCAACAAATCAGCGGGTCGCCCTTGAATCTTCTTCACGGTCCCTGTCATGCCCACACCTACAATACTGCAAAATCTCTCCAATGGCATGGTAAAGGGCAGATTATAGATTCTAAAAGAAACAGTTGATTTATAGGGCGTGTTAGTAAAAACAGAACTCTCAACAAAAGTTTTGGTGAGCATAGCGTATTGCTCACTCTCATCTTGCATGTATGAGGTCAAACCAGCCCTCTAAATCAGTAGCAAGAAATTATCAAGAATCCCTGCAGCTTGTAAGAAAGTAAAACAAGGAAGAGTAGATGGGTGAGCATTCCCATCATCTCCTTCATTACCAATGCGAGGTGCAATGAGATCTTCGTTGTATGATGGCCTAAACTGAGAGGCTGATCTTGAGGGCCTTGACCTCCTAGGTGCATCCCTGTCAAATAGTTCTCCAAAGGTATGGTTGTTCATGTTTGATATTCTGAAATTTAAACATCTATTAAACAAGTGATTACAAAGTGAATATATAATGAAGGGTACTACTCATAGGAATTTGTAAGAGGCCTAAACATGCATCAAAACTATATCTCTAAGCATCAAACAAGCTTACAAGCTCTCATAACCTGTCACCTACAGCAGCTAAATACTCAAGATATAAACCACTAAACACAAATTGACTTGGACAAGTAGGGGAGTCACATACCGGAGAACAAATGCTCCAAATTTCAGCAGCAAAGATGGGTTGAGCAAGGAGATCGAAAAATGGAGGGCAAGCACAGCAAGAACGCGATTTTGAGCAATGAACTGGTGTTTACTCGGGAGAGAGAAGAAAGTGGCAAGTGAGAGAGTGAGTGGAGAGCCAGGGGTGGCCCACACCATGGGTAGGCGTGCCCCAGGGCTGGCCGCATAACCAGGTGGTGTGCCCGCCTGGTGGGCCCCCTGGTACCTTCTAGGCACTCCTCTGCCCCTTTTTTCACGTAAAAATTTAATATAAATTTTCTGGAATTTTTCGAGACACTTTATTTTTGGGCAATTTTCAGGTATTGATGAATGATTTTCTGACAGAAAGTGTTTTTTGAATGATGCAATGACAAAACAAGGCTAGAACTATAGGAGTTCTAAGACACTCTAACATGCAAGCAACTAACAACAGAAAATAAAACTAAACAAAAACAAAAACTAAAATGGATGGAATAGAAGTAAGCAGAGATAATCATGGTGAAAACATTGTTTTGTTCAATGAAATCCCTTTGTTAACAAGGTTAACCAAGTCTTGGTCCCAAAACAATTTTATATGAAACAAAACTTTGTATTCCACTAATGATTATGTTACCTCAACTTTGATAGCAATGGTCCCAATCATAATAGTTTCAAATTTTTCTCTTGATATGGGACAATATATTTCTCCAACTTGAATGCCCTCAACATGTTCAATTGAATTCAAACCATAAGTCCTATCAATCTTATTGGGGAAATAGACAGTATGTCCCTTGTCATTAACATTGAAAGTCACCTTTCCTTGATTACAATTAATAACAGCTCCTGCAGTATTAAGAAAATGTCTCCCAAGAATAATAGACATATTATCATCTTCAGGCATTTCAAGCACAACAAAATAAGTTAATATCAAGCAATTATGAGCCACTTGAACAGGTACATCCTCACATATACCAATACGAATAGTGGTAGATTTATCAGCCATTTACAAAGATATATCAGTTGGTATTAATTTTTGTAGTTGAAGCCTCTTGTAGAGAGAGAAAGGCATAACACTAACTCCTTCTCCCAAATCACACAAAGCAGTTCTAACATAACTATTCTTAATAGAGCAAGGAATAGTTGGAATCCCTGGGTCTCTAAGTTTCTTTGCAACCTTACCATTAAAGGAATAATTATCAAGCAAAGTAGAGATTTCTTCATTAGGGATCTTCCTTTTATTCGAGACAATATCCTTCATATACTTTGAGTAAGGAGGCAATTTAATAGCATCAGTCAAACGAATTTGCAAGAATAAAGGTTTCATCCTCTCACAAAACTTATTATAGTGTTCATCTTCCTTTGACTTGTGTTTCTTATCAGGGAAAGGCATAGGTTTTTGGACCCAAGGCTCTTTTTCACTACCATGTTTCTTAGCAACAAAATCTTCTTTAGTGTATTTAGTATTCTTAGTGTGCTTTTTAGGTTCTTCTTCAACTTTTTCTTTATCAGGAACATCACTTTCTTCATTACCACTTTCAGTTTCAGCATCAGAAATAGATATACTATTAGGATATTTAGCAGGTTCAGAGCGTTCTACAATAGTTTTATGTTTCTTTTTTCTTTTCTTATGAGTAGTACCACTATTTTTAGCTTGTTGAGAATCCTGCTCAATTCTTTTGGGATGCCCCTCAGGATATAGAGGATTCTGGGTAGCAACACCACTTCTTGTTCTAATTTCATAAGTCTGTTTTTCTTTGGCAACATTAACTAGCAAGTCTTTTTGCACTTTAATAAGTTGATCTATTTGAGTTTGAACCATTTGAAAATGTTTAACAATCATTTTAACATCATTAGAGGTTCTTTCCACAATATCTTTTAACTCAACAATAGCTCTAGTGTTTTCCATTAAATGATTTTGCACCCTTTTATTAAAATTATCTTGTTTAACAATAAAGATATCGAATTATTTTAAGCATTGCTCAGGATGTTTAGAGTAAGGAATATCACATTCATCAAAGTTTTGGAGAGAGTGTACCTCAATAGTGGATAAATGGGGAATTGGTTTACACAATTCTTCTATAGGAGGTAAATTCTTGACATCTGCAGCTTTAATTCCCTTCTCCTTAAGACATTTCTTAGCTTTCTTCATCACTTCATCATTTAATTCAATAACTCCCCTCTTCTTAGATGATGGTATAGGCGCCGGTATAGCTGGTTCAGGTATAGCTGGTTCAGGAGGACTCCAATCTTCATAGTTCTTGCTTATTTTAGCCTTTAATTCCTCAGCTTTCTTGGGAGTCATATTCCTGAAAACACAATCATCACAACTATCCAGGTATGTCCTAGATTCTTCAGTTAGTCCATTATAAAATATATCAAGAAGCTCATTCTTAGATAATGGACATCCAGCCTGTGCATGAATCAAAGCACAAAACCTTGCCCATGATTCAGGCAATATCTCTTTTTCTCCCTGTTTAAAATCAAAAAGTTCCTGCAAAATAGCATGTCTAGCACTAGGAGGAAAATATTTCTATAGGAAAGTACTAATCAAGCAATCAGGGCTATCAATAGATCCAGGAGGTAAATTACTAAACCAAGCTTTAGCTTCTCCTTTCAGTGAAAAGGGGAAAATCTTAGCAACGAAGTAAGTACGCATCTTAGTATCATCAAAAAACAGGTCACTCATGGTAGAAAGCTCAGTCATATGTGCCACCGCACTTTTATTCTTAGTCCCACAAAAGGTTCTTTCTCAACAATAGCTATGGAGGATAAATCAAGAGAGAAATCATAATCTTTATCTTTAATGTTTATGGGAGAAGCAGCAAACTTAGCATTATGAGACAATTTGGGTCTAATAGTACGCCTCTCAAGGAGACTCTTCGCAGCGCTCCTATCATGGGTGTTTTTACATTCTTTAATAAATTCATCGGTCATCTCAACATAACCGTCTTCAATATCATAGCTTTCTCTAGACTCAGGTGAACTAACAGGCATAGTAGTGTCTTCATTAGGAGTTTCAGTATTTCCAGCTATAGTTATAGCAATCATAGCATCTAGGAAAGGACCTAATGAACCACTCTTATCAAGCACATTAGAAGCAGCATCATAAGTATCATAAGTTTCAGATTCAACTGTAGTAGCAGTGTGTGTAGCATGTGTGTGTGGTGGTGTAAGGAACTTACTCATAACAGATGGTGAATCAAGAGCAACAGAGGTGTTTAGAACTGTATCTCTTCTTGTAGTGGATGCTAAAATGGGAACCTTGCCATCATTAGACTTACCCATGATGGATGGATGGCAGCGAACAATAATGAATCCAAGTGAACTTGATAAATAAAGCTATGCTCCCCGGCAACGGCGCCAGAAAATAGTCTTGATGACCCACAAGTATAGGGGGTGTATCGCATTATTTTCAGGGGAAGTGAAACCCAATTTATTGATTCGACACAAGGGGAGCCAAAGAATATTTATAAGCCTTAACAACTGAGTTGTCAATTCAGCTGCACCTGGAAACAATCTTGCTCGCATCAGTTTATCATTAGCAACAGTTTTGTAGTAGGAGTAGTAAAGTAATTGTAGTAGTAAAGTAAAGACAACAGTAACAATTGCAGTAAACAGTAGGATTCGAGTGCGGTAGGCATAGGGATGGATGGACGGGCTTTGCATGGACAAGACAATTCACATGGCAATCAGAACATAGGGAAATTGCAGATAAATAAGATAAATCATCCTAGTACTAGATAATCATAGGCATGCGTTCCATATATAGTCATACGTGCTCGCAATGAGAACTTGCACAACATCGTTTATCCTACCAGCCCGTTTGCAGCGGGGCCTCAAGGGAACTACTGACAATTAAGATGCTCCTTTTAATAGAGCACCGGAGTAAAGCATTAACACTCCATGAACACATGTGATCCTCACATCAAAGCCATTCCCTCCGGTTATCCCGATTTTTGTCATTTCGGGGCCATTGGTTCTGGACAACAACGTGTGTATACAACTTGCAGATAAGACCATAAACAATACTATCATAATGAATCAATAACATGTTCAGATCTGAAATCATGGCACTCGGGCCCTAGTGACCAGCATTAAGCATAACAAGTTGCAATAAAGTCAAAAAGCACTAATAGAAGATAGTAGGCACCATGCCCTAACAATCTGATGCCATTACATGAAAGATCTCATCCAATCCGTACCATCCCCATAGCCTACAGCGGGGGATTACTCACTCATAGATAGGGGAAACATGGATGGTCGATGGAGAAGCAATGGTGATGATGATGGCGATGATCTTCTCCAATTCCCCATCCCGACAGAGTGCCAGAACAGAGTTTCTGGTTCTGAATCGTGAAATCTGGTGGTGGCGACGCAGCGGAACTCTTTCTGGAAAAACGTCGAACCCCCTGAGTTTTTAGGTGAGAAGGCAACTTATAGGCGAAGAGGGAGACCGAGGGGTTATCTGAGGCGGCCAGACCACCCTTGGCGCGGCCAGGCCCAGCCCACGTGGCCAGGTGGTGTGGCTGGGCCCGAGCCCCACTCCGTCTCGTATTCTGGCTCCGGGAGTCTTCTGGTGAAATAGGATTTTTGGCATATTTTCCGGGATTTTTCCTGATAGTTGATTTTCTGCACAAAAACTAGACACCAAGGTAATTCTGCTGAAAATAGCGTCAGTCCGTGTTAGTTGCATCCAAATCACACAAATTTAGAGGAGAAACAATAGCAAAAGTGTTTGGGAAAGTAGATACGTTTTGGAGGTATCAGTAAGCATCTTCGCCATGGTCGTTCCCTGATTTTTTTATAAATGCTGAGTAAGTACTTGCGATTGAATGGAAGGTAACCTATTGGTAGTTAATAAATATACCAATATACGCATCCATGGGTGTGTCTCCATGTGGCGCAGGGCTGGGTATGTTTACCGGTCTCATTCGCCCTCCTATATCCTGCATGTGGAACATATAATTTCTATGTAGCCAATCAGATTCTTCAAAAATAGTTGTAGTTTCATTTGGTTGATTACATCCCAAAAATTTATCCATACCCAAATGAATGAATAAGAATTACAATCAAGCAAAAACTTTTATAATCACCAGTTAGTAATAAATAATCAAAATATACAAACCATCCTCTTTAATTGTGCAACTCTGTGTAGGTAGGTTGACGATATTACTGAGATGGGATTGCTGAACCACTGACATATGTGGTTTGGGTTCTGCATTATGGTTGCATTCACAGTAATCATAGTAAGATCCAAACGAAAGCTGCTTACAGATTTATTAATGTTTGGAATTTCATAGACATTACCTAGACATGTTATAGTTTGTAGTTGTGTGACAACATATAGTCCTATAGCCGGTGTGGGTGTCGTAGTGGCATCGTTATTGAGGAGGGCATTATAAGGTTTTTTCAGTTCACGGGACTGGCACTGTCGTTTTAATATTTCATCCGTATTTTGTGCATACCGCTCCCTATCTCTTTGTCTCCTTATTTCTTTAGGGTCTGCGCAGATGAAAAAGATATTTAGTGTTAGATAAATATAACTAGGGGTATATGCATTAGTTGGGCATCATTACCAATGGTTATGGACAATGGTGCTTGTGTTTCGTTTCCGTGCCCATTGATTTCGGTGGAAGCAACAACCATTTTTTTCTAACTATCAGCTTGACATTGTTTCTTTAATATATTGTCCCTATTTTTTGAATACCGTTCCCTCTCTAATTGCCTCTTCAGTTCATTAGGACCTACATACATGATACAATCAACTAAGAATATTTCCCCATCGATCATGTGAGTAACATGCAATATCGGTGTTCAGTGAGATTATATATTCATCCCATATTACCTGAGTCGTGGGTGTTAGTGATGTCTTGAAATATGGTATGCTTCCCATTGGGAGCGGCAGACGGCGTAGCATCATGAGCTTGAAGCATGTAAATCTTGGAGCAGATCATTAAAGTAATCCATTAGCGGCCAGACAATCTTAACAGCATGAAATTGAAGTTCATTCTTACATATGGGAATGGTCAGGGGTATATGTGGTACATCTTGCTCATCATTCAGTAGTGTAGCGGAAGCCAGTTTTATTTCACAGGCTTGACGACGTCTTTTCAGAATATCATCTTTATTTTGAGCATAATATTCTTTGTTCTTCTTCCTATTCAACTCTTTAGGGTCTCTTATATACCACAAGTTAGCATGTCATCAAAATACGACCAATGTTTAAAAAAAGTCAGGGTGCTCATGCTTACCCAATGAGTGGATGTTGCTAATATCCTGAAACGGGATGCGGGAATCGTTGTGATTGGGAGATGACATACTGTTGCCATGATAGGCCATCCTGTGAATCTCCAAATCATTATTATAATAGTACAAAAATCAATTGAGATGTGGAATATAATCTGCACACCATATTAGACTTATTTATCACTGATAGTATTCTAGTGCAGGCTTAGGCAAAGCTACATTGTTACTCCATAATATATATGATCAACTTTTTAAATTAGTCAGTACATGATATATTGGATGGACTTTTTCTTATTATCAGTAACTTATGATCAAATATTTCCTAGGAGCATGCTGCCAATAGAATATTAGCAAGAACTGATTCTGATATTTTGGTTTACCTATTTTCATCAAATATTAGGCAAGTTCTATGTGCACATGCTGCCAATAGAGAAAGAGCTAATGAATTAAGATACGAAGAAATGTAAAAACAAGTGAAAGAATAAAATTGATTTACCGAGGTATTTTTTGTTGCCGTGCCCACTCCTAATCTTCTCAATTCATTCCCATATATGTGTGTTTTTGATATATCATGGGAGAAGTATAGTAAACTGAAAAACGTGTCTTGAATTGATCCCAATTTTGTAGGAGGAAGGCAGAGTGTAGTGTAGGAGATTCAGGTCGGCCTAGAGGGAGGCGACAGGATTCCAGTCGTCTGGGTCAAAGGGGGTGAAGGAGAAATCTCCACCCATTTGACGGTGAAGTAGGATGTCGAATTTCTGGTGTGGCGGTGTATGGAGGCGATGGTGTGGTGGCGTTTGCAATTGTAGGATGATTTACTGCCAGTTTCCTCTTTTAGATAGCCCACATGCGTGATTGTAGGGTGATTTATTTTCTACTATCATGTTTGATGTACACTACACTAAAGTACTCGCGTGATGTATGGGTGTGTGGTTTCCTCTGTGGCGGAGTTTGGTTAGGCAAAGGAAATTCCTAGCTACACACCGGCCCCGCTTAAAGCAACTGTGACTATTAGATTGGGATTGTTTGGACTTATCGTGTGGTTCTGATTGGCACGGTTATGTAAGTGGGGGTATGTAGGAAAGATATTATTTGACTTTTTAATAGTAGTGGTGATATGTACCTTCAAAATTCAAGCACGATTATTCCCATAATAATATTAAAGAAAAGAGGAAAAGTGCAAACCCACATTCATGAAAAAAGGAAAAACGGAAAAATCTTTTTGTATTTTTGACGACAGGGATTATAGAATAGAAAAGAACTTGCGACCAAGCAAGGAAATAAAAAAAGAAAAGAAATGAAAAACAAAAGAAAACAAAAAAATGAAACCAAAGGAAAATGCAAAGTGTTGGAACAAACCAACACGAGTGTTTCAAATCTCACAAGAAGCTGGGGTACAACCACATTGTTACACAAATAAAATTGTCGGGGGAACACATCCCCAAGCTCAGGCTTTTGCAAGCCCCTTTGTTGCTCATTGTGGTGGCGGTGGATAATCTTCCATATTCCATTGGCTCCTCCAATCTGGAACTGGATGGGGAGGTTCACAGAAGAATCTCGAAGGTTGATGGAGACGTTGTTCATGTTTTGGATATTTCCTTCGAGCACAAAGATATCTTAATAGGTGGTGTAGTAGTTTGGTGGTTGCACATCTTGCTTGGGTCCCTCTTGTTCTACTTCTTCATCTTCTCCTTCCCCCACGGGTATTTCTTGATGGGGTAGACCGGCCTCAACCTATGCATTAAAATACCAACGTCCATCCTCGATAGAGAACAGACCTTTAGGCAAAGGAGCTAGGATTAAGTGATCCGCTCCAGGTATATCAAGGAAGTATCTACCACCAGTTCTAGAAATCATACCACGTGCTCCTAGAGTAGAGAAACCGAGATGCTGACTTCCTGTCAATGGTTGGATATTACCTAGGTTGACATGAAGTGCGCGTGCAAGAACGTCTACAACTCCTCCTCTGCATATGGGTCCTCGAGATTGCAGAGCTTGATGCTTAAGGTAAAACACAAAAAGGGCGCCCAAATTTGGCGTTAGGTTACAATTAATAATAACAGCTTTTCCAAGGACCAGCATGTCATCCTCATTGACTCTAGTAAACTCACCACATGCCTGTAAGGTGTTAGCAATAATATAAAACAAATAGCGAATAGCAGGATGATCAATTTGGTTCCCCTTGAGTGTGTTTCCACGAATTCTCATTAAATTAAAGTACTCCCGAGGTGTATGATTTAAAACAAAGGTAGTGGAACGTATGTCGGCGGTATTGTTGGAAAACCCAAAGCATTGACCCCATTGGTCGAGCCACGAGTAGTACTCACAATTCATAAGATGGAAGTTGATGTGATCAACTCCAGGAAATTGCTCCTCAGAACAATAGTAAGAGCATACCGTATGCATCAAGGTGCTGAGGAACTCAAGCGTCAAGCGGCGATAGGTGGCAACATCCTGGAAGACAAAGTGATAAAAATCAACATTGTTGCAAAGTAAATTAAAATTTACACAAATGCCAAGTTCGTTCAGGATATAGGGACACGCACACTTGGTGGACTTGATTTCTCAGAGCTTGAGACGGTCAAAACAGTTCAGCTGAAACTCCTCGGTAAACTCGATTCCAAGTGACTCGGGGGTTAACGTATCAAAGGGTGGCGCGGAAGGTTCCGCAGCCATCACACGTGTACGGCTCCTCGTGTTCATCTAAAACAAAATAAATAAAATTGCTAATTATTTTTTAGTCTGATAGAAACATAGCATAAATGGTCCTCTACACTTGTTACAAAAGAAACTCCTCTAAAAATAATACTAAGGATACTCAATATCAAGATTAGCTCAAGAACAAGACCTAAGTCTAGATTGATAATGGTTAAAGATTGATAAGAGTTTTGTTGCAAATAAGTTGAGGATCGGAGGAGAATCATACCTTAGATCGATTTGGTGCGAGGAATCGAAGAAATATTGAGTAAATTAAAAGATCCAATGGCGGTAGTTTGGAGTTTGGAGGAAGAAGAAAGAGAAAGTTTGTGTTTTGGGATTTTTAGGTTACCTCCTCATGGCTGTTATGGCAAGCACATACGTCGTATGGGCAGGAGGTATGGCCGGAGCTCGCCTGTACCAGGTGACATGCCTTGGGGTGACGAATCCCTTCCGACGATAAACTCTGTACGGGCGCGCAATACAGTCGCGTGTGTCCGTACTATTGGTCGTTATGCGTTCAGTACCTTTGCTTGAAATCTGATGGTTTGCTCGAGGATACGATACGAGTGCGTGGTACAGGCACGTTTGACCGTACCAGTGGTCGTTACGAGTATTTTTTCCTGCGACAAAAATCAGAGTTTCTATCTTCCAATGCCTTGATGCGTTACGGGCACACGGTACGGTCCCTTCGTGCCGTACCACTCGTCGTTATACGACCAGTGAGCTAAAAAACTCAAAGAATTTGATTAGTAGCTTCGTGCGTCTTTGTACATCTTATGAAAGCACAAAATAATAGCAAATAGACTTCATAAAAAATCAGCAATACTTCTTAGGCCATGTGTTAGTAAAAATAAAAAATAGAGGATTACATTATTTCTTCTCCTCTCTCCAATGGTGTTCTTGAACACTCTTTATTAAAAACAAAAACGAAATAAAAACAAACAAAACTAACACAAGAATAAAAACTTTTATTTTACATGGGTTGCCTCCCATGAAGCGCTTCTAGTTAAGACCAGTTAGCTTGACCCAGATGGTGATCATTTAGGTTTAATGAGTGGAACACTCATGCGAGCGCTAGAAAACTTCCTGAGAGTTGTCGTAGGAGCTTCTTGCTGCACCTTAACGGTTGAGACTCTAAGTGGAGAGTTATGTAGTAAATTAAAGTCTTCCCCATGAGGAAAACTCGAGGGTTTAAATATCGAACTCCCGGGGAGCTGTGTGTAAGAGAATGATCCTCTTTGTTCTTTGTCAAGCAACCTATAAAATAGTTGTAGATTGTTTTGTGTCCTCAACCTCACCAAGTGGTTGTCCAGCACAAGGTGTATATAAGCAAAACTAAAATAAAATACAATAAAAGTAAAATGCAAAGCAATAGTAAAGTAAATATGCAATGGTGGTCAATGCAATGGAATATGATATTTTTGGGTTTTGGTTGGTGTTTGCAAGTATGAGAAATGTTTTTTATTTTCGTATTTAATTAGTACTAGAACTAAACGTGATGTAAATGTGTTGGAAGAGTTTTCTTATGGTTTAAAATGGACATGGTTTCATGGTTTCTCTTATGCACTCTCTCTTTGAGTTGTGGTGGACACGAGAAACTCTAGTTGATATAATATTGGTTCAACATGTTAAAGTATGGATAGCAATTCATATGGGGATCATGTCATAACATAACTATTTTATTTTACTAACAATTCACTTATACTCCACTAGAAAGGGGGGTCTCCAAGAATCTAGTATTCAGAACAATTTCACAGTATAGCATTAAGTTCTATGACATGAAGTTAAAATAAGAACATACCTGATCTAGTCTAAACATGGTATTTTATTTATCCCTAGTGGGGCAACTAATTCAGGTAAACACCCAAGTGATTCGCAAGTTTTACTATCCTACCCGCAAGATCACCCCCGTTGCTACAACTAATGCACACGTTCCCCCACACACGTCCCCATATACAAGTTTGATCAAAACAAGTAAACAAGAACGTGCTACATAATATGAATCTATTCATATACTTCCAATTCTGAACAATTTCAATCTACAATATCAACTATATAAAGATCCACCACATAGGTAATACAAATATGACCATAATCATGTTATGCGGCTCATACAGTTCTAATACAGTCGAGATCATGAGAGAGTTACAATAGCTACTGCCACAAACCCATAGTCCAGGGGTGGACTACTCCCCCTTCATCATGGTAAAGGTGTTGGAGTCGTTCTAGGAGGTGGAGATCACACCGGCAGCGCCCTGCCAAAGTTTTCCCCCTCCAATCTTCTGCCTCCTGCCTCTCTGTTTCGTGTTTCTGTCTTCTGCGGCGCTCCTATCCAAGAATCATCGGGAGACCTTTTTTATACGTGGTTTTAGGTTAGAACCTTTGCTTGAGAGAAAGAATCGAAAGCATCAGAGACTCGAGGAGAAAATAAGCACAGCAGCCACGGCCAGGGGACCAATAGCATCGGAGACTCGAGGAGCAAACGAGCACACCAGCCGCGGCCAGCCCCCTGGCCGCGTCTTCCGGGCTCGTTTCCTCCACTGTCTCCGTTTCTCGTCGATATTTTGGCCAATGTGCTTCATTCTGATAAATACTGGTCCCTGTGAAGTTTCAGGTCAATTGGACATCGTTTGGATACCTGAAAGTCAAAAACATTGAAATAGGGGTTTTCTGCCTCGACAGGGTTAATTACAAAACAATATGGGAAGTATGAATTATTCCCAAATATCATTATGAAAAATGAATATACCCCATATATGATGCAAATATGTTGGAATACCAAGTAATAAAGTGCAAAGTTCATGGATGCATTTTACATGCATCAGCACCCCCAAGCTTAACCTATACTCGTCCTCGAGTATGAAGGTGATAAAACTAACATGGACTTTGTACTTTAATACTATTTTCGATATCAAAACTGATTACTATTGCTACACAAAGCCAAATGATTCATTCTTTAAAGGAATAGCAATATGCAAGATAGAAATGAAGTAATATCTCATATACCATGAAAGGATGATCAATAGCAATTCACAAAGTGTAACATAGAAGAAAGAGCTATGATCCAAATGGATGCAAAATGCAAAAGTAAAAGTAAAGTACAAACATCCTATAGTGGTCATAGAGTTTTCTTCTCAATTCTGAATATAAAAGTGGACACTTTGAAAAGATAGATAATAAGCAAAGATTAATGATGAATAAGTTTCATATAGCTTCCAAAATCTTCCACTTATAATCATGTTTAAACTATGGTATTCATTAGCTTTGAGCCCTCATTGCCCTTATCATAAGCATCTTGAGTGGTTAAGGTTAATGTGATGGCAAGTATGAGTTATATGCTTGACAAAGTATAAGTTGAATGCCTCATGCCCGTTGAATACGAGTACCTACACCACATGCTACTCAATTTAGGACCCTAAGAAAGTTTTTGTCATTGTAAGCATACATGTATCATCGAGAACACCAAACGGGGTACCTCTTGCCCCATGGTATGGGAGGTTTCCCATACCAAAATGACAAGACAAATAGACAATGGGCATCTCAACAATTCTTTTTTATTTACTATTGGAATGGCTTTTTATTGAAGATGCTTCACAGAATGCCCACTATGGAATGCTGTAAATTTCTACCATGAATGATGCATGGCTTGGGTTAGCGGCTAGAGCGCTTCTCTCACACATATACAAACTCCATGAGCTCACAAAGTTTCCAACTTATTTCACAATGATAGGCATCCATAACAAAAGAACATGATATCAACTAAATATGAATAAGTGCAATGTTGAAAATGTTCGCCATGAAATCATGTTTATGATAACTCTGAACTCATAATTTGTCAAGAACACAACTTGATAAGATAGTCACAATGGTTCAAGTTTATTATGTGCAAGAAATAAAAGCGTGCCATCTAGTTTGTGAGAGCTTTACTAACCAATTTTCTCATAGCAAACATAACCATAGTCATCTTAATTTGGAAGCTAGATAAATCAATGAAACATGAGAAACATACTTGGAATAGCAATTATGCCAATAGGTAGGTATGGTGGACACTCTGGAAAACTTGTTGGTTTTATTTTTGGCCTAGGAAGAGGGAGAAAGTGGACACCCTACATTCATGTATAAGAGTCCATAGTTCTAATCAGTCCATGTCAAACATGTAAACTAATAGCAAGCATAAAACATGAATAAAAGATAACTCTACACAATGGATTTGCAAATTAATAGTCATTCAAAGCATATGAACCATGCAACTATGTGTAATCCTTTTAATATCAACTTCAACATCCCAATCCCAACTTTTTAATAGCATCAAACTTTACTTAAACCAAAACTCCAGTAGATCTCCCATAATATATATCAAAGTGGTGGTCTACTCAAATATAAATAAAACAAAACAAACTAAAACAAATAAAAGAGCTCCAAGTTTATGCGATAGTAATGTGTTGCTCCAAAAATTGAAAGTATACGTGTGCAAACCGAGAGTGTGGTTGGTCCAGTGGGGTGCCTTGGGAATACTCAAGCTTATGGTTTTCACCATCCTTGGATTGCTCTTGGTGCATCTCCTCTAATCCCTGCGAAAAAACATCAACATAAAATTTTCTCCCATCTGTTTTCTGTGCGGTGACATTAGTGGGTACAAAAGACACATTGGTTGCTGCAAGAAATCCTTAAACAAATGTATATGTGAAATGTACTATAGGTATATAATGTTGTGTGCTTTCTCATGAACTCAAATAAATCAAAAGGATTCAACTTAAAAGCTCAAAGAATGCATAAAACAAAATGGGACAAAATATGTCCAGAATTTTAGCAGCACCACAACGTAATTAATTACCCTACTTAGGCATGTCCTAAAATCACGAAATAACATGAGCATATAGAGGATCAAAATTTGTAACTATAGTTCGAATATGATCTCAATCTGGGTTACAAAAATAATATGAAAAATCATACGGTACAGAGAGTCATGATGAAATTTGAAACTCCATATATATGTTCAACATTTTCAATCCATAATGGGTAAAACTTGGTACTTATTGAAAACTACAGAACTAAAATAAAAACTTAAGTCTCTTTCTACAACAAGAGGACACAAAGAAATGAAAACAAAAAAATTCAGGTTGTGTACCGCAAAGCGCTTTCTTTAAAGTCATATAGCAAGTCTTACTTACTTGAATATCAAGAGGGGTGAAGCTCATGAGGGAGCTTCAATTTTCGAGTGTCCCTCTTCCTTGGAAAGTGTTCCATACACTTCTTATGTGAAAACTGAAACTTTACATTACCTTCCTTTGAATCAATAATAGCACCTGTAGTATGAAGGAAAGGTCTTCCTAAAATAATTGGACTAGAGATTTTACTCCCCATGTCCATGATAATACAATCAACGGGAATGAAAGTCATTTGAAGCTCTACCATTACATTACTAACTTTTCCTATAGCATGTTTAATGGTATCATCGGCAAGTAGTAAGTCCATGGAGCAATTTTCTATATTTTTCAATTCTAGCAATCCATATAGATCTTTTTGATAAAACGGAAACACTAGAACCTAGATCAAGTATAGCATGGTGTGTTTCTGTCCCAATAATAATTAATACCTTGGGATCCATACATCCCCAAGCTTAGGTGGTATCATAGCATCTTGATTGTACCTAGCAATCTTTTGTTTAAGCACATGGTTAGCTAATAAGAACCAATGCCCGCTTGGTGAGAATTTATGGAAGGATCACTCGCAAATTTTTGTAGCACATTAATGAGTTCATGCAAGCTACATTTATCTAAATCAAGTAATGGATCCTTAAACTCACTAAGAATCTTTACTTCTTCTACCCTTTTTCTCATTCATAATCATGAGAGTTTCATTTTCCACTCTCTTTCTTTCATTAATAACTTCCCAAGATCCATCTATTACATCTTGCACATAGTTAATAGTTTCCTCATGTTTTTGAGCAATGATAGTTTATTTCAATGATGTTATTTCTCTAGTGATTTGATCTACCTCTCAAACAAAGCATCTTGTTTCTCAGATTTAGATATAAATTCTTTGTTCAACTCTTTTTGGGTAGATATAAATGATCTAATAATGTTTTCCAAGTCATTAGAAACATTACCACTACTAGAATATTTGTTGGGAATGAAGGGTGGCCTATTGTAAGAGTTGTAGTTATTATTACCATAGCTACCACTACCAAAATTTCTAAAAAAGTTCACGTCCATACTTTCAGCATTATTACCAACTAACTCTTGCAAAGGAACATTCTCAGCATTTTGTTTAGACATGTATGTAAGAATGGCATCCATTTTATTAGATAAAGTGTCTATATATTATATGGAATTTACTTTCTTCGAAGGAATAGGTGCTCTTTCAGTATTCCATTGACTATAAGGGCGTGTTCAACAACTCCCCGGCTTCTAGCTTCCTGCAAATCCGCCATAGAGTACCACCGAACACTCAAACTCCATGGAGCTAGATCCAAGAAGCTGGCCTTTTTCACATACAAACCACGGAGCACCACTTTTGTGACTTCCCGGATCGGCAAACGACAGAGCAACGAGAAATTACACGAAATTGCCACCGCCTAGTCAAAAACATTCTGTGCAAGAGATACTCGCCCATGCCCCCTTCTCTATTCCTCACTCTGTCTTCCCAATCGACCACGGTCTGCCGCCACACCGTACAAACGCACCACTGCCGGAGTCTATTCCTCCGGCCAGCACGCAGTCTCCCCCACACCCCACTCCCCCGACCACCGCCTAGATCCGTGCGGGCCCCTTCTTCGCGACCTGTTATTCTCCAGTCGTGACCAAGGCCATCTCTGCATCGACCCACCTCGTCTCCGCCGGGATTCGACCCTGACCTGAAGCAACAACCGCTTTCCTTTGTCCTCGAGCACCTCCTGAAGCCGACGTCCTCCTCCAGTACCTCTAGGTGAACTGAATCAGGGTTCAGAAATTTCTACCGTCAAGTAGCCACATGTCAAACAAGGGAAACAGTATCACGTTTGAGTATCAGGTTCAGTATCACCTTTAGTATGAGAAAAAAATATAGTCCAGGCTGGCCAAGCTAGGCAAACAGCCGAACGGGCTAGAAAATATCCCGGTGCCCAAACAGGCCAGCCTGGCTTAAATGGGCTACAGTCTAGCCGAACTAGGAGGATCTGACCGAACATTTCTCGCTCCGCATGGGAAGCTGGCGACGGGTTAAGAAGCTGGAAGCGAGGATTTTTGTGAAGCTAGGCGATTGTTGAACACGTCCTAATTTTTCAATATACTTTCTAATATGGCCTTTTCTTCTACAATAGTCTTACTCATAAAAGCACCTCCATTAGCAGAATCTAGTATGTTTCTAGACATATAGTTCAAACCATTATAGAATGAATGCAAGATGGTCCATTCGTTGACTCCATGTGAGGGACAAGTACTAAGAATTATCTTAATTATCTCCCAAGCCATAGATACATGCTCATTTCATTTTGCCTTAATGGTAAGATGCTATTCCTATTTTGCAAAATTTTAACGGGAGGATAATATTTTTTATGAATGCTTCTTTTAAATCATCCCAAGAATTTATACTAGTGGTGGGTAGTGATAATAACCATGCTTTAGCTTTTCCTCTAAGTGAGAATGGAAGCAATTTTAGTTTGAGGATATCATTTTCAACATTTTTAAATTTTTGCATGTCACTTATTTCACAAAAGTCATGAAGATGCATAGATGCATCCTCATTTGCACTACCTCCAAATTGTTACCTAGTGATGAATTTTAGCAAACTAGGACTAACTTCAAAGCTTTCCTCTTTAATCTCAGGTGTGGTAATGGGCTTAGCAATAAATTGATCATTAGGTGTATTTGTGTAGTCACACAATTTAGTTCTTTATCCCATTATGCAAGTAGTAAAGTGATACTATTTTTTATGTGTTTTATGTTTTTGAATGAAAATTAAAAGTAAAATGATACTAAAAGTAATAATACTGAAATAACAACTAACAAATTAAATACAAAAACTAAAAATAAAAATTCAAACCGAAATACAAAAGTAAGACAAAAACTAAAAAATAAAAACTAAATGCAAAACCGAATGGTAAAAGTAACTAAAAATGTAAAAACTGAAATGCAAAGACGAAAGTAAAGACAATAACAAAAGAAAACTAAAACTACTTTGAAGAACTAAAAGAACAAGATGATAGTCACATAGGTGCAACCTCCCCAAGCTTAGGTGTTTACACAAGTTGGTGATGAAGTTGAACTTTCTTGTGAGCTATCCTTTTACTAGCTCCTCAGGAACGATGCTAGAAAACTTCCATGATGCGAGCGCTAGAGAACTTCATGATAATTGTCGTAGGAGGTTCTTGCTGCACCTTAACGGTTGAGACTCTAAGTGGAGAGTGATGTAGTAAATGGAAGTCTTCCCCACAAGGGAAACTAGAGGGTTTAAATATCGAACTCTCGGAGAGCTATGTGTAAGAGAATGATCCTCTTTGTTCTTCATCAAGCAACCTACAAAATAGTTGTAGATTGTTTTGTGCCCTGAACCTCACCAAGTGGTGGCAAGCACAAGTTGTATGTAAGTAAAATGCAATGCAATAGTAAAGTAAATATGCAATGGTGGTAAATGCAATCGAATATGATGGTTTTGGGTTTTGGTTAGTGTTTGAAAGTATGAGAAATGTTTTTGTACTTTCGGATTTAATTAGTACTGAAAATAAAAAGTGATGTAGATGTGTTGGATCGTGTTTTTTATGGTTTAAAATGGATCAGGGTTCATGTTTTCGCTTATGCACTCTCTCTTTGAGTTGTGGTGGACACGGGACACTCTAGTTGACATAATTTTGGTGCAACATGTTATAGTATGGATAGCAATTCATATGGGCATCATGTCTTAACATAGATATGTTATTTTACTAACAGTTCACTTATACTCCACTAGAAAGGGGGGGTCTCCAAGCAATATAGTATTAAAGACAATATCTGAGTATAGCATTAAGTTCTATGACATGAATTTAAAATAAGAACATACTCGATCTAGTCTAAGCATGCTATTTTATTTATCCATAGTAAGGCAACTAAGTAAGGTAAACACCCAAGTGATTCGCAAATTTTACTGTCCTACCCGCAAGATCACCCCCGTTGCTCCCACTAATGCACATGTTCCCCCACACACGCTCCCATATAGAAGTTTGATCAAATCAAGTAAACAAGAACGGGGTACATGATATGCATCTATTCATATGCTTCCAATATTGAAAAATTGCAATCTCAAATATCAACTATATAAAGATCCACCACAGAGGTAATACAAATATGACCATAATCATGTTATGCAGCTCATACGGTTCTAATACAGTCAAGATCATGAGAGAGAGATACACTAGCTACTGCCACAAACCCATAGTCCAGGGGTGGACCACTTCCCCTTCATCATGGTGAAGGTGCTGGATTCATTGGAGGAGGTGGAGATCACATCGACAACGCCCTTCCGGAGTTTCCCCCTCCAATCTTCTACCTCCTGCCTCTCTATTTCATGTTTCTGTCGTCTGCGGTGCTCCTCTCAGAGAATCATCAGGAGACCTTTTTTATATGTGGTTTTAGGTCAGAACCTTCGCTTAGGAGAAATAATCGAAAACATCGAAGACTCGAGGGCAAAACGAGCGCACCAGCCATGCCAGTTCCCTTGGCCACGTGTGCTGGGCTCGTTTCCTCCTCGGTCTCCTTTTCACATGGATATTTGGCCCAATGTTCTTCGTTTTTATAAATATTGGGTCTTGTGAAGTTTTAGGTTAATTGGACATCGTTTGGGTACCTGAAATTCAAAAACATTGAAATAGGGCTTTTCTGCCTCGGCAGGGTTAATTCGAAAACAATATGGGAAGTGTGAATTATTCCTATAAAACATGAATATACCCCATATATGATGCAAATATGTTGGAATATCAAGTAGTAAAGTGCAAAGTTCATCGATGCATTTTACATGCATCAAACACCCACTCCAAAGTGATTGGCTTTCAAAGTAATTATACCATCGTCATTATTAGGCTTGGCCTTCTTCTTCCTAGGGAAGTGGACTATAAAAAGATCTCTCGATGGTAGTCATATTCTCACATTCCCTTCATGTAAATTAATTAGTTCTTTAATAGTTCTTAGGAAGGGCCTACCTAGAATTATAGGTTCTATGGGATCTTCATGTTGGGCCACGCAGAGAAAAACAAAACTTTTTCCTACGCGATAAACCCAAGATCTAGCTGAGGTAGTAGGCCACTAGAATTACCACTAGACGGGCGGTTGCGGAATCGATGAAGCACGTCGCTTGATGTAGTGAAGTCCTCACGACCCGTTCCGATCCACGATCGTCGAAGTGTTGAACATACATCACCTCCGCCAGTATCCACACGTACGAGGAGGAGCGCCGGCGATGGACTGCTAGGTCCGGTACGGCAGCGACAGGACTGGACTGGAGCTAGGGTTTCCAACACATGGAGTAACCTAACTGTGTTCTCTAAGCACCTGCGCCCCAGCTTATATAGGGAGTGAAAGTGGGCTCCACTCACTTGTGGCCCATTCACTAAAAGACCTATATTAGTCACTACGAGTCGAACTCACTGACTCTGTCCATTTCCTTTTTGGGTCCAACCCAAATATGTTGCCGCTCTTAAATGTGTGACCCGACAGGCTCATGGTGACCCGAACACGATCCGAGTCTCACTCGTGACCGATCAGTTGGTTGCGGCTCCTAGCAGAACATGCCAACTCCCAAGTACCAAAGAGTCATGACGACATACCTTCCAATGTGACTTTCGTCTGAGTCCCTTTTGCCTCACGATATATCCTGTCAGACTATAGGCGAATGATCGCCATCCCTTAAATAGTCTGACTCTCTTTGTCGATCCGAGATAAGTGATTCATCCGACTAACTCTTAGTCGGTCGCCTCGGTTAACACTTAACCGAGTCACACATGGCCATGCTTTCCGAATCATATCTTTAGATGGAGGGGCAAAATCCCGTCTTGGTTATTCACATCACACAACTTGATTCTCAGTCGACCCGAACTCCGTCTTTATACCTGCCCAATGACGGAACAACGTTTGACAGAACCTAAGTCGGTGATCCTCAACTCGGACTGTGCAATAACCTCAGGTCTAAGGATTACATTGATTGGGACATGCAAATGATGACTTGTTCGTTGCATCTCAATGTGGCGACCCTGGATTTTCACCCGAGATTACCAAATTATGCGAACCACCACGATCCCATGACCAGTGCATCGTGGAGCATAACCGACATGATATCAAAGTACACACATCCATTACAGTATGGTACAATAAGTCTTACAATAATAGTCTTACAACCTTGCCTCAATGGGCACAAATAGATAATAGCAGCGGTACTAATTAACACGGAGGACCCGAGTCAAGCCATAGCCCATAGGTGCCTGACTCGGAGAAACGCCCTAGTTCGGGAAGTCGTCATCATACCCTCCATTGTCCTCTTCATCCTGCTCATAGTCTGACCAAGTTGATAGCCAGGGAACATTGCCAGTGAGTACTTTGAATGTATTCGCAAACCACCATACAAAGAAGAACAAAGAGTATGAAATATGGCTTTGGATAGGATGGCTCCAAGGAAGCTATTTGCGAAATCTCTTAGAGATTAAATCTCAACTCTACCACTTGTTGTTTGCAAAACCTTTTTAGTGTAAAAATAGTTAGTAAAACTTGAAATACTAGGCTGGGGTCAACCCTGTTATTTACTTCCACTCTGGTCATCCCATGACCCATACTTCAACTAGGTCCGACCATCCCGTGGCCCATCCTCCTTGCCCTTCAACCATCCCATGGCCGGATCTCTTTTTAGAAAACCTTTTTGTAAACCAAAACCAGCACCGCTACGCAGCAACCTTTCCAACCGTCCATGACCGCGGACGCGGCTATTCGAATAGATTATACTCTGCAGAGGTTGTACACTTTCCCCACAAGATCCAATACATCCACCGCAAACAACCGCCGATCGTCATACACTAGTATGCGAGTTTTGGATAACCGGACAAGACCTTCGGGAAAATCCCCTCTTAACACAAGCACCTACCCTATGGGTTTTATTCCCCTCAAAACTGGGACGTTGGGTACCTAGGACCAACCGGAGCGCTTTTTCCACTTCTCGGGTGTGCGCTTTCAATGAGGGGCCCATAGTAACGCGTGGAGACCAGCAGACCCTTCGTTCCTTCTCTAGGTCGATGTCCCACATGGACCTTTATCGGAGAAGGCCCACACTCCAGGGATCCCCGATCCCCTGTAGTAGTTGTGAGGCACTTGTATCAGAGAGAACCACTTTCGGGTCAAGCCCCTTCCCATATAGGGGTATTGTGGTTGCACGCGGTAGTTGTTCGGGCAAAATTACATAGAACCAGGTGAGTTTTCGAAAACAGTTTTTCCTCCAACTTCATCTTTGGCGCCTCCACTTGTAGAATAGATCCAAATCCATTTTAAAAGGCTCCTCGGCAAGTCCCACTTGCCAAGGTTTTCTGTCAAAACTTTTATAAAACCATCTTTGCCTTCGGGTTCCCAACCTAGAGTTTTTGTTAGGCTAAACCGGGGTTTCCAAGGGGTTGTGGTATAGCAGACCACCTTAACTACTAGGGTAGGAGTAGGTAATATCAAAGGGGAGTAATTAGACAGTACCATAGGCATAAGTTTGGTGGAGCCAAACTAATACCATAATAGTAATATAGCGAGTAAAACCAATGCAGTAGTAGAGTAAGTAAAACAGAGTGCAAGAAAATAAAGGTGGGACAAGTCTCATGAACTTGTAGGTGGCTTGCCTTGGTTGGCAGCTTGTTCCTGGTCCCATTCCTCAAAATCTTCCCAAGTACCTTCCTCAAACTCGTCCTCGTTCGTATCTATCGTCGAAAAAGGGAATTATAATCAAACCATCATACCAACCATCACCCAATGCACAAACAATCCAATCAGTACAAGGCAGATGCACAACTGAACCAAACCAACTAAGCACAAGTAGCTACTGATCCTAGCAGTACAAATCCATTGAAAGCAATCAAAAAGATTTAACCAAACTTATTTGGTGATTTTAGGTGGTCAAGACTAGATTAACACTCAAGCAGAAATTTCGACCAAGACAAGTTGGTGGAAAGTGACCACAAAGTATATATCTGAGTAGCTACAGAGAATACCAAGCTAACCCCACTGGTTTCACATTTTTATCAAAAAGGGTTGATTTTTAATAAATAAAATACTGCAAACAAAGCATAAATTAGTACTAAAATCCCCAGGGCAGAATTACATAGCCAAAAATTAAGCCCTTCCAAGAATAAGTAGTACTATCAGAGGCCTAACTCTGGGAGTTGGTTTCATCCCAAAATTAGCTTCACAGCAACCTCTGGAAAATAAATAAGAACCCTCTATTCATAACTTGTAAAATTAAGAAAAGAGGCTTCACCCATCCAAAATGGGTGATTCAAGTTTTGCTCAGTAGGCATTTGCACAGGCCATGCGTGGAACTTGGTTTCACAATTTTCGGAGCCCTATAAGTAAAGCTATGGATTTAATACTCTAATCAGATACTATTTACCACAGAAAATCTCAGTAAAAACACGAACATGCTTTTGAATAGCTACTAGTGCCATGCAATAGATAAATTGTTAGGCTAACTCACAAATTTTTTACTTGGCCAAAATACTACACAGATAATAATTTGTGGAATTAAAACCACAGGACAAATTTCAGGTAATTAAAATGGCCTAAAAATAAAAAGAAAAGGGCAGTGCAGAGGCTGGGTTACGACCCGCTAAGAAGCTGGGCCAGCCCGTGTACACGGTGGCCTGCGCGGGAGGGCTGGGGATTCAAATCCCGTAGTGGGGCCCGTGTGTCAGTGGCACAGAGGGGCGAAACAGTATCGGGCAACACGGGCCATTGGATTAAAAGCCGCATCGACGGCTCATGACACGTCTTCTTCCCGGAACGAGAATGCTGGCGAGCAAACCCTAGCTGGGACGGGCGGGGCTTGGGGTGGCTCACCTATTGGCAGAGAGGGGTCAGCAGTGGTGTGGTTCGAAGCGGTCGAGGACGGGGCGTCGAGTGAGGTACGACACGGCGGCTCCGGTCATCTAGATGCATCGCGTTAGCAGCGGCGCGACTAGGGACCATCGACCTCCTCGCAGCTCCGGCGAGCCTGTTGATAAGAACAGCCAGAGGAGAGGGGGATTAGGGCCGGTTTTGGGAGGGGAGTGCGGTGGAAGGGGAGCATGGAGGGGAGGTAGAGCAGGGACGAGAGAACCTTCTCGTTCATCGTCGGCACCGAGATGGAGAGAACGGCAGAGGAGAACGGAGAGAGCGAGAGGCTCTGCCTCCGCTCTAGGGTGGTGCTGGGGTGCTCTGGGACAGAAATGAGGAGTGGGAGGAGCGTGCAAGGGGTGGGGGAGTATTTAACGGGCAGAGCCAGACCACGGTGCACCGGGTGCACGGCGAGACGGTGGGGTCGCAAGGGGAGCTAGGGGTTGGCCATGAGGGGCGGTGGCGATGCCGTGGGGTGACCTGGGGACGGTCTTACCTCGGGGGCTGGCCGGGCCTACATGGGAGTGAGAGGGGGTGGCCATTGCGAGGTGCAGGCAGGCTGTTCGACACAACAGCACGGGCGGCACCATGCTGTCTTCCCGGCTAGGGTCTGGGGGAGTAGGAGGGGTAGGGTGTAGTAGGGTGGCAGGGCTCTCCTCTATCCACCGCGTGTTTTTGCACCGAGAGAAGGAAGAGAGGGAGCGGGGCCGAGGGTTTTCTACTAAGGTGTGCGTCAGGGGTTGGGGGTAGCTGGGCTTGCGGGAGAGGGAGGGGTAGGGTGGAGAGTGTGCCTAGGGAGTTGGAGCTGTCCTGGGGTGGGGCCAGATGGGACAGGAGGGAGGGAGAGACTGCTGGTTTTCGAGGTGGGCAATATTTGCAAAGATCTCAATTGTCTCTCCTCTTTGAAGCATGCCGGCGTGAGCAGGTGACCTGGGTGGGTGCAAGGTGGTAGCTGCGGTGGTGGTGCATCGTGCCAGGGCCAGAGAGGGGGTGGAGCACGGACAGGGAAGTGGGAGAGGGTTTTGGGGTGATCTAGAGTAGTGTTGATGAGGTGGCAACTTTGGGAGCTTGCCAAATTGAGTTAGGGCCACCAATGGCAGTGGGGAAGGAACGGAGTGGTAGAGGGATACTAGGTGATCATGCCTAGGTTTTGTTTGCTTACTATATCACAGCCATGAGCTTACAAGGATCATCCAAACTTTGGACAAATTAAGGTGGTCATACCATAAGTGGCAACTAGTGAGGTATACACTCACATGCAAGATGCTTGGGCTTGTGGTTTAATCAGTACCAAGGAGTGGTTCTCAAGTACTCATAGCCTAGTACCACATGGTACTCTTGCATGGTAGGAAGGGTGAAGGATTTATTCAAACCAAGGCTCCAAAGTTGGAATAAACCTAAGTTTCTATGACTTAGCCAATATGGGCTTGTGGGGTGACTAACTAAGATGACCCTTGGTGGTCATGCAATCATGTAGACTACAAACAACACTACCAAGACAACACAATGATCAAGCAATCCAATAGAGCTAGGCTTATATGTAAACAATTAGTAAAAGTTTTATTTTCCCCATAATTTTCTAGCTTCCTAACCCTCAACAAACATGGATGCAGAAAATGGGATGTTACAGACCTTCCTCCCTTAAAGGAATCTCGTCCAGAGATTCACCGGTTTTGCTGACAGGAGATGGGGGAATTCCTTCTGGAGAAAATCCTCTCGTTCCCAGGTGGCTTCGTCTTCCGAATGGTTGCTCCACTGAACCTTATAGAAGTTTATGTTCCGACGCCGGGTGATCCTATTGGGTTTCTCTAGGATTTTGACGGGCACCTCTCGATAGGTTAGATCACAGTTGAGATTAATGGCTTGATAATCAATCTGTTTGAAGGCTTCGGGCTTGTTGGGTGTCTGGAGGCACTTCCAGAGTTGGGACACATGGAAGACGTTATGGAATTCTGCCAATTCCTTGGGTAGCTCTAGTTGGTATGACACCTTTCCTCGTTGAGCGAGGATTTTGAAGGGCCCAATGTACCTGGTGGCGAGCTTCCCTTTTTCGTGGAACCATTGCATTCCCTTGAGAGGGGAGACGCGAAGATATGCGAAGTCTCCTTTGTTGAAAATCACATCTCGGCGCTTAGTGTCGGCATAGCTCTTTTGGCGAGATTGGGCAGCTCTCAAGCGATCACGGGCTAGTTGTACTTGCTCTTCTGCTTCCTTGATCACATCAGGGCTGAAGATTTGGCTCTCTCCGGTCTCAGTCCAGTTTAGAGGGGTTCAACACTTCCTTCCATAGAGGAACTGAAAGGGCGCCATCTTCAGGATGGATTGATAGCTGTTATTGTAGGAGAATTTCGGGAAGGGCAGGCAATCCTCCCACTTAGATCCGTAAGCTAGAACACAGGAACGGAGCATATCCTCCAGGACCTGACTGACTCTCTCGGTCTGTCCTCCGGTCTGTGGGTGATAGGAGGTGCTAAAGGATAGAGTGGTACCTAAGGCCTGATATAGCTTATTCCAGAAGCGGGAGGTGAATTGCGGTCCTCTATCTGACACGATCTCTTTGGGGACACCATGGAGACTGATGATGCAGGAGATATACAACTCCGCCAGCTGTTGGCCGTTGTAGCTAGTCTTCACGGGGAGGAAGTGAGCCACCTTGGATAGGTAGTGTATGATGACCCAGATGGAATCATGACCCCTGATGGACTTGGGTAGTCCAGTGATAAAGTCCATTCCAACTATTTCCCTTTCCACTCGGGAATATTCATGGGTTGCAGCAATCCCGCGGGTCGCTGGTGCTCAGCATGACCTTCTAGCATATATCGCATTTGGCCACGAACAAAGCGTTTTCGTGCTTCATCCCATGCCGCCAGAACTGTTCCTTCATGTCTTGATACATCTTGGTGCTACCGGGGTGGATGGAGTAGAGGGACTCGTGGGCTTCCTTCATAATCATTTGTTTTAAGTCATGGTCGCTGGGCACGCAGATGCGCCCTTTGTACCATAGTACACCCGTGTCGTCAATTTTAAATACGGGGACAGTTTCTCTCGCCATTCTTCTTTTAATGCCTTCAATACTTTTGTGGTCTTTTTGAGCCTCCTTGATCTGGTCTAAGAGGGTCGGCTTTAGTTCCAGATGGGCTAAGAATCCATGGCTGACTATTTCGAGTCTGATCCTTTCTAGTTCGTGACTTAGTTCTGGTTGTTCTTTCAAGATTATAGCATTCAGGGAACATGGTTCCCGACTGAGGGCGTCGGCTACCACATTAGCCTTGCCCGGGTGATAATGAATGCCAAGGTCATAGTCTTTGATTAGTTCAATCCATCTTCGTTGCCTCATGTTTAGCTCTTTTTGTATGAAAATATATTTCAAACTTTTGTGATCTGTGTAGATCTCGCAACGATTCCCCATTAGATAGTGGCGCCAGGTCTTAAGTGCGTGAACCACTACTACGAGCTCTAGGTCATGGGTGGGGTAGTTCATTTCATGGGGTTCAGTTGTCTGGATAGATAAGCGATGACCTTGACTTCCTGTATCAGTACACTTCCAAGTCCCAACTTGGAGGCATCGCAGTAAACTTCGAAGCTCTTAGTGATATCTGGCATGGTCAGGACAGGGGCGGACACTAGTCTCTTCTTGAGTTACTGAAAGCTCTCTTCACATTTCTCAGTCCACTCGAATTTCTTGTCCTTCTTCAGCAGTTGTGTCAGTGGTGTTGCGATGCTCGATAAGCCGTCAACAAATTTTCGGTAATATTCAGCTAAACCCAGAAAACTTCAGATTTCCGAGGGGTTGGTGGGGGCTTTCCATTCCAGAACTGTCTTGATCTTGGAGGGGTCGACTGAGATTCCTCCTGTAGATAGTATGTGGCCAAGGAATCCAACTTCCTTTAACCAGACCTCATACTTGCTGAACTTAGCATACATTTGATGCTCCCTGAGTGTTCCCAATATGACTCTCAGGTGCTGTGCATGCTCGGCTTCGGTCTTGGAATATATGAGGATGTCGTCGATGAATACTACGACGAACTTATCCAAATAGGGCATGAATACCTTATTCATGAGATTCATGAAATAGGCAGGGGCATTGGTTAAGACGAAGGACATGACGGTGTATTCATATAGACTGTATCGGGTGGTAAAGGCAGTCTTGGGAATATCTGACTCTCGGATCTTGAGTTGGTGGTATCCGGTGCAGAGATTTATCTTGGAGAAGATTCAGGCTCCTTTAACTGGTCAAACAGATCTTCGATCTTCGGTAAGGGATACTTGTTTTTGATTGTGATGTCGTTAAGCTTCCGGTAGTCAGTCACTAGCTGGGTGGTTCCATCTCTTTTATCCACAAAAAGAACGGGTGATCCCCAAGGGGAGGCACTTGGCTGAATGTGACCCTTGCACGTTCCATGTCGTCCAGTTGCTTCTTCAACTCGACCAATTCTTCGGGGTTCATATGGTACGGCCTCTGAGCTATAGGGGCGGTCCCGGGTACTAACTCTATGATGAACTCGATATCCCTGTCAGGGGGCATACCGGGAAACTCCTCCAGGAACACATCTGGATATTCACAGACTACTGGAACTTGTTCTAGGGTAGGTCCGGCTATACTGTTCTGGCAATAGATCTGAGATGAGGGCACAGTTGCCTTGTACTCGACTTGTACTCCTTCACTACTTGTCAAGGATATGGACTTTCTGGCACAATCTATGATTCCATGGTACTTGGTCATCCAATCCATTCCTAGGATCACGTCTAGACCTTGGGCTCCCAAAACTATTAGGTCGGCCGTGAAGGTTATGCCATGGATGATTATGGGGATATCTCGGAAGACGGATTTGGTTTTGGCCGTCGAACCGGATATTTGTACTAACATGAGCCTGCTCATATGGCTAGGTTCCATCCCACTTCTTTCAACAAACGGCTCCATAACAAACGAATGTGAGGCCCCGGAGTCAAATAGTACTATAGTAGGGATGTACACTACTAGGAAACAGCCTATAGATAGACAAGATGTGAAGTGGCGCATATGTGAAACCATGCGCCACAGGAAAACATCAGTGGCGCACCAGAAAGCATGCGCCACAGAAGATTGGAAGTTCTGTGGCACATTCTCTAGAGTATGCGCCACAGAAGATTGGTGGGACCCGCCAGCCGAGGTGGGTTGATCCAAGTTCTGTGGCGCATTCTGAGATATGCGCCATAGAAGTTGCCTCTTCCGTGGCGCATATTTCCTCATGCAGCACATAACAAGGAGGAGGGCCCCACCACGGAATCTAATTCACCCAAGTTCTGTGGCGCATGTTCTGATATGCGCCACATATGTGTTTCACTTCTGTGGCACATATCCCAACATGTGCCACAGAACTTGGAGGTGGGCCCCACGCAGGGAATCTAATTCACCCACTTTTGTGGCGCATATGGACTTATGCACCACAGAAGTTTCAGCATCTGTGGCGCATTTCCTCCATATGCGCCACAAATGAGAGCGTCCAGATCCATGTTAAAAATGTGACAAAAGCTAGCTTTCTTATCTATCTATCCACCACCACCCATTTCACATCTCTACCTCCTCCCAACTCGTCTTCCTCCTCCCTCACACCCCAGCTTGCCCATAGTTTCTCCATTTTCTTGTAACTAAACCTACTTTAATCCATAGGTTGGTAAGTGGAAGCTTTGCTCCAACTTCTAGATCTAAAATTTCCTTACTTTTATCTCTCACATCTCTATTTGTTTACTAATTTCCTCTCCACCAACTTGCATTGTAGATCTATTTGTCCACTCTCTCATCGCGCGGTCTCGTCTCGCTATTATTGTGTCTACTAGGTGAGTACTTGGCCATGAACATGTAGGTGAAGCTTGTCGGGCGGGCGGTGTGTGTGTGCGATCCATGGCGAGACAATGCTTGTGTGCTGCATGAATGTTTGCAATGGGAGGAAGTTTTTTTTGGTTGCTTGTTGTTGTCGGGCCCGGCCGGTGTGGTTGCATGGATGTTTGCCAAAATGTTGATTCATTTCCATTTCGGCAAATTTTTCCACTACCCATATGTCCTAATTTTAGGAAAGTTCATGCCGAATTTTTTCCGGCTAGCATTCATGCATGTGTGTGTTCATATGGTGTGGTTCTGACCTATACTCTCTGTTTTGACCTCTCAAGCAACCATGGTCATCACGATGAGCGAAGGTCGAATTGCTAGGTACAAGAAAGGCGCGAAGGAGGACATGATTCTGAACAACAAGACCATGATAAGATGTCCATGTCGAACATGCAAACTGCAGTGCTGGATCGACCCTGAATCTGGACAATTGGAGGGTCACCTGCTCAGGCACGGTTTCATGCGCGACCTCAATGAGGCGCCGGCAGGACATGGTGGTGGTCACGAAGATGTGGGTGGGCGAGAAGACGAAGAGTCTACCGGGCATGATCATCATGACGAAGGAGATGCCAGCGGGCATGATCATCATGACGAAGGAGATGCCGGCGGGCATGATCAGCATGGAGAAGGAGATGTCGACGGGCATGATCATGATCATGAAGAAGGAGAAGCCGTGAACACACAGATGCTGCTAACTTCGGTCTTGCAGGACCCTCATGTTCAAGAACTGCTCCTTAAGGAGACGAGCAACGACAAAGCTGCAGCCAGAGAGAAAGCCAAGCTGGCCCAAATGGAGGTAGACGTGATGACTCCATTGTATCCTAGGTGTCACCCTGAGGATACATGTTTGAGTGTAACGCTCAAGGCTCTGGACGTGAAGGAGGAACACAAATGGACCGATGTGAGCTTCAACACGAACATGGAATACTGGCATGACCGACTTCCTACGGGGAACACATTGCCAACAAGTATCGAGGAGGCAAGAAAATCGTGTGCCCTCTTGACCTACCACACATTAAATACCACGCATGCATCAATGATTGCGCACTTTATCGAAACGAGTACGCGGATAGAACCACATGTCCGGTGTGTGTCCAAGGATGGTACAAGACAGGGAACAAGAAAGTTACTCGAAAAGTGGTATGATACTTTCCTATCACCCCTCATCTGCAGCGATATTTCGTAGATCCTAAGGAAGCAAAGCTCATGCAATGGCACACCGAAAGAGAGAAACCCGAATAGGATCCAGAGAAGGGCAAGATCCTGACACACCCTTTAGATGCTACCTAGTGGAATGCATTAGACATCGAGTTCGAAGAGTTCGGGGGCGATGCAAGGAACGTCAGGCTGGGTATGAGCACCGATGGACTCAATCCTTTTGGAAACCAGAGTAGCACGCATAGCACCTGGCCCGTGTTTGTATGGCCATACAACCTCCCCCCGTGGCTATGCACGAAGCAAAGGTATGTACACATGAGCATTCTTATTCAGGGGCCGAAACAACCAGGTATCGATATGCATCTGTATCTCGGGCTATTGAGAGAGGAGTTAGCCAGCTTGTGGGAGACGCCGACCCGTACGTGGGACGCCTACACTAAAGAATATTTCCATCTAAGAGCTGCGTTGCTCAAGACCGTGCAGGACTATCCTGGTTACGCATATGTATCGGCCCAGGTGAACCACGGACACAATGCATGCGTCAAGTGCATGGATGAGACACCGCATCTCCAGCTACCAAGGGATCCCGGGTCTTCGAAAACCGTGTTCCAAGGTACTCGAAAGTGGCCCCGCATGGATCACCTGTGGAGAAAACGTGGTGACCTGTTCAATGGTTAGGACGAGCTCGAAAGAGCCCCGTGTCCGAGGAGCGGCGAAGAAATTGAGGAGCTTTTGAATAATTGGGTAGATTTCCCTGCGCCAGGAAAAAAACGACCGAGGACAAAGCCGCTGCTAGGTGTATGGAAAGCAATGTTTGTTTTCTGGGACCTGCCGTATTGGAAGGTCCTTCACACTCCCCATAGCCTTGATGCTATGCACATCACGGAGAACATTACCGAGAGTCTGCTTGGCACTCTACTGAACATGCTGGAGAGGACCAAGGATGGGCCGAAAGAAAGAAAGGACCTTAAATTGCTTGGCATAAAGAAAGATCTTCAGTACCCTAATAGTGATGATGATGATGATGATGATGATGATGATCATATGGAAGGGACTCAAGGTCTCCGCAAAAGAGTTAAGAAGAATGAGGTGGTGCTTCGCGCTGCCTGCTTCACTCTGAGTCTGGAGGAGCTCGAGTAGTTTTTCAGGTGCCTCTTAGGAGTGAAAGTTCCTCACGGTTACTCGGGGAAGATAAGCAGATATCTGGACGTGGCGAAAAAGAGGTTCAGCGGTATGAAGTCTCATGACTGTCACGTGCTGATGACGCAGATACTCCCCATTGCGATCCGTGGGATAATGGACGAGCATGTCCGTGAGACGTTGTTTGGCCTCTGTAACTTTTTCGACGTCATATCTAGGAAGTCGATCGGTGTGAAGGAGCTCGACAGGCTACAGGAAGAGATCGTGATGATACTATGTGAGCTTGAGATTTACTTCCCGCCCGCATTCTTCAACATCATGGTGCATCTGCTTGTACATGTCGAGGACGACATCATCCAGCTCGGGCCCACGTTCCTGCACAACATGATGCCGTTTGAAAGGCTAAACGGTGTCATCAAAGGATTCGTTCGCAACATGTCTCGTCCAGATGGAAGCATAGCCAAGGGCTTTCTGATCTATGAGTGCATCTCCTTCTGCCAGAATTATCTAACCATCGAGAACAAGGATGTTGGAAAACCCAGAAAGAAGCACCTCGGCAGGCTCGGTGGATATGGTCAGCGCGAGGGCTACCACTCACTACATGTTAGCATTGATGGTCGACGCACTAATTTTGAAAGGGCACACCGAGTCGCGCTACACCACATTAAAGTGGTCAGCCCTTGGGTCGAAGAGCACATAAGCTTAATCGAGCAGGAGTACATCGACCAGGGCCGGCCGAGGAAGAAGGGAGACGTAACCAGAGAGCACAACTCCAGCTTCATGGGTTGGTTCAAGAAAAGGCAACTGGACAATCCCCCATAGACGCCTTCTACGGAAGATCAAAAAATCATATTCTCCTTGTCGCAGGGCCTAGGGCACAACCTAAGGACCTATCAGTCATATGACATAAACGGTTATAGATTCTACACCGAGGAAAAGGACAAGAATAGTGAATATCAAAACTCTGGAGTAACTATGTTATCCTTTGCTGACGACGAGACTACTGTGATGGAAACATTCTATAGAAGGATCGAGGAGATATGGGAGCTCGACTACTGTGGAGAGATCATACCGATGTTCCGTGTTAGATGGGCCAAGAACGTGGAAAAAGAAGGCCGCTATTTCACCACAATGGTTATACCAGATGCCAAATCAACGAAGAACGCATCCGCAAAAAATGAGCCTTGGGTACTCGCTAGCCAAGTTGATCAATGCTTTTTTATTACCGACCCGTCAAAGCCCAATCGTGTTGTAGTTAGGAGGGACAAGAGGAGCATCCTCAGAATGGAAGGAGCCGCCAACGAACAAAACTTCGACAGAAACTACGATCCAAAGATCGAAGAGGAATTCGACAAGTACTTCGACATGCCTACTACTACTAAAGTAAGAAGGAAGACCACACTGCCTACTAAAGGTTGTCCATTCACAAGAAGAAATCTCAAAGTGCACGGGCTAAAGTATTCAACCGCGACGAAAAAGGGCAAGAAGATTATGAAGAGACACTAGCAATTGTGTGACTTTTTGGTGTATTAATTTGTGTGGGTATTAGTTAGAGACTAAAACATATAATGTGATAATCGTGTGGGTATACAAATTCACATTTGTGTGTGACAAGCAAACACACAAATATATATGTATGAATAAATATGCATATGTGTTATTGCTTTTTTTGAATAAATATGCATATATGTATATGTTCTTGCTTTTTTTGAATAAATATGCATATATGTGTATGTTCTTACTTTTTTTTGAGTAAATATGCATATGTATGTAATTAAAAATATTTAAAAAAAAGAAAAAAAATGTGTGAGACAGCCAGGATTCGAACCTGGCTGCCCCAGGTGAGAGAAAGCCACGATTGTCATACTATGAGACGCCACGATTTTTACTATGTCAAGAAGTTCTGTGGCACATTCCTTCAGAATGCACCATAAATGTTCCAACTTTTGTGGCGCATTCTGTGGGAATGCGCCACAGAACTTTCACACTTAGCCACAGAACAGTTCGGCCAATCGATCTGTCGCCTCTCTCTGTCATCGCAACCCTAGCGCCGGAGCCACCATGGAGGAGAGCCCGTGGAGGAGGAGCCCGTCCGCAGTGCCATCACCACCGTGCTCAAGCCTGTGGAGGAGAGCCACCCCCATCGCTAGAGCCCGTGGAGGAGGAGCCCGTCCGCAGCGCGTAGGAAGAGGAGCCCGTTCGCAGCCACCTCGCCAGAGCCCATGGAGGAGGAGCCACCTTGCTGTCCGCCGTCCACCTCATCATTCGCCATCCACCTCGTCACCGTCCGCCGTCCGCCGTCCCTAGGTAATGCTGCACTATTGCTTCTGCACCGTGTCGATATTGTAGTATTGGGCCGACGCGATTTTCAAGATTGAGGATGATTTAGAGAGTGCCAGAAATCTTAAAATCATTCCATAGGTTTCTAGTCAGAGTTATGACCTTCCTTCTACTCAAGTTTCATGTCTCATTTGTTCCAGTTCTTGAGCTTTCATTTGTACTCATGACTCAAGTTGGCTTTTGACAAACAGACCTTGAACGCAAAATCCTTCTAAAAAATTGTGTTGTCACTCTTTTCATTTTCAACCCTGAAAATGGTAGCAGCTCTGATTGTAAAGTGTTGCACTTTTTTTAGAATAGTGTAACATTATTCAACTTGAATTGATTACATGGAAAGGTATTACACTATATTGTCACAAGTGAATTATGGGTCTCTTTAGATTCCATTTAGTGGTGATTGGAATTTACTTTTTTTACATGATGGAAATTTGCTTAGCAACATAGAGTTGGATATCTTTTTTTTGCTATTGTGTGAAAAAACCCAGTTTTCTCAAGTTGTTGGCAAATGCTTTGTTCTCAAATTCCACCTTGTGCTATACTACTATGTGAAACATGGGCTAAGGATTAGTAACCTAAACTTTTGGATAGTATCATAGTAGGACACCACATTTTGTTCATAACCACCTAGGAGGATTGTAACGAAAAACCCTATCTTTGTAATGAAATGAAATGGAGTGTCGTTGCGTTTTCTCGGAAAAGCATTTTGTTCATAACCCTAATTTTCTGGAACCTCTTTCCTGCTTTACCATATTGATTATGAAGAAGTCATATATATATATACAATGGATAATTGATCTAAAGCTACTCTTACATGTACTCCCTGGTCTTGCCCATCACCATAAGCATGTTTTCTTTTGCTTTCAATGGTCAAATAGAAGCATTCTTACTGAAATTTGCTTTACTAGTGTCCCTAATTATATGCTTTATTTCTTTAGAGTATATATCTGTAGCAGAGGGTTTTGATGGCTAAGTATATTAAATCCAGTATCAATGCTCAAGATAAGAATTATGTTGGGTGCTCTCACTTTCGGTCAAGTTTGATGGAAGTGAAGGATGTTTTTTATAGCTGTTGTAGAAGGATCATTGGAGATGTAAGAAATACTAGGTTTAGGGAGGATGTGTGGGTGGGGCATAAACCCATTTGCATGCTTTTCCCTAGAATATATAAAATTACTTTTTGTCATCAAATTACAGTTGCTAGAGTTTTTGCTCAAAATTTCATCTCATTTGCATCACAAAGTAGTCAATTTGATATCACAGGGGAGCTCTGTCACTTGAGACTTGAGAGTAACAAACAATGGGTCTTTCTAAAACAATTTATATTATAGTTGTTTCTGCTTTGCTTACTATGAGTCTGCTAAGCTGTTTACTATGCAAGTATTGGTCATAGATGAGAATTTGAGGCATGGTAGTGACCGCCAACCCATCCAAAGATCAGCCATTTCTCAGTAAAAACTCGTTGTTGCTAATTTCTGTTTCTGAAAGATTTCTGTCTTCTAGTTCATGACTTATCCCATGTAAATTGAAACCATGTGTATGCCCTCAGATATGTGGTTATATCAGGTTCACAGCTTTGTGTTTTGTTTGAAGTGGTAATTTTCCATTAACATCGAGGGACATAACCTTCTTAGTAATTGACCTGTATCTGTGTCATCTATTTAATTGACCTGTACCTGGATTTATTAGGATGTTAAACTGTTATCTGCTTTTCGGCAAGTACTTCTATTACACGTCAGCCTAGTACTACAGCAAGTACTACACATCTGTTGCACTTCTGCTGTTCAACAAGTACTTCTGTTACACTACTATATCTATTATATATATACATGGGGCTATGATGTGATGATGGACTAGTATATCTGTTATATATATAGTGCATGTGGATGATGGATATGATGGATGCTGGGGTCAATGCGTGGGGCTGTCAATATGGGGATGGGGTGTTTCGTCTTGCAGGGATTTCATTTGAGTTGCCCATTTCTCCCGAAGTGTCGATTCACTTCCGTTTCGGTTGAGAAATGGGCACTCCTACGTCAAAAAATTAGCAAAGGTCATGCCGAATTTTTCGGCCGAGATTTGTCCTAACTTTTTGCCTCTATTAAATAGAGTAGTGCAAACATGTCGGGAAACAAGGAGTCTGGCCCTTCTAAGCACATGATCAGCGTCGAAGAACAAGCTAGACAGGCCAACCAGTCATTCTGGCAGGGGTCCCAACAGGAGGAGGAGGAGGCGATGAGGATGACACCACCACCGGAGGAGTAGGCGACCGTTGCCAGAGCTGCTGGGGCCAATGAGGGCGGAGATCCTGATTACGAGGGGGACGAAGACGACTATGATGGAACTAGTGAAGGCGACGGCGAATAGGATGACACCACCGATGGCGGCGCCCGCACCGATGGTGGCGAGCGCACGGATGGCGGTAGCGGCAAACCGACTGCTTCTCAGAAGAAGAAGAAGAAGGAACAGAAGGAGCGGAAGGTGCCAGTGCTCGCCACCGTCTGCGATGAGTTCACTGAGGTCACAAAAAGTGGCCAACCCATTGCGCCAGAGGCGATTGCTAAAGGGTACGGCCTGCAACTCGGGTGCATCGTCCGGGAAAGCATGTCAATCAACACGAAGTACATCAGACGTGCTGACCATGCAGTTTTGGTTGATAACCTCCTTAAGAAGCTTCACAAGTGATACAGATTCCTAGAGCAGTTTAGAAACCTCGAGAGAAAGAACCCGGTGAACAAACTAGCCCTCACAAAGATGAGCAACGCCTTGAGCAGCTGGAAATCCCGGGTGAAGAATAGCATTGACAAAGGTGAAAGCTGGGAGGTTATTAGTAAAAAAATCCGATGCTCGACGAAGAGGAGTTTAGGATATTCAAGGAGGATATAGCTACCGCTAACGCTATAAAATGGACTCAATGGGAAGGAGTATGCAGGAACAGAACATAGGTAACCACGGCCTTGGAAGCGGCGGTTATAGGGGGAAATAGGCCATTTGGGACAAGGAGGACGCCGAGCTTGAACGCCTTGGTAAAGACAACCCTTGGCTTAAAATCACGGACTTGCAGCTTAGGCAATTTGTTCGGGCCCGCTACTACCTAGACAAGGAAACAAGGGAGTTCATCACCGACGATCCGGAGGTGAAGGCATTCGAGAAGAAGCTGGTAAGGAATTTATCACCGATCTCAAGTCTATTGCATTCTAATAGATAATGAAGTCAAGAATCTAAATGGCTTCACCTTTCCTTGTCTCTGCAGGAGGATGAACTCAACGCTACTGCCACAGAGTCGTCCCAGGATTCGACGGAGCTGTGGGACACGGTTTTCAACATGGCGACTAATGCTTACAAGAAGACGGACAAGGGGTTGCCGCCGTCCTCAGCTGGCCGTGTGTCCGGCTTCGGTACGAGCATGAAGTTCAAGGAGTACTACAAAGAGGACGCCAAGAAAAGAAGGGAGAGGAAGAACCAGGATAAAGCCGTTGTTGCAGAGCTGAATATGAAGGTGCAGACACTGGAGGAGAAGGCGGTGGACGAGAAAATGGTGGACAAGTTAGTGGAAGAGAAGCTCCGCTCGATGATTCCCCGTGAGTTTTTCGAGGGGCTTACTACTTGGAATGCGGGAGGTCGACAGGGGCCAATACATCTGCCCAGCTTAAGCGGCAGCAACTCGGGCATCAATGTTACCTTGTCGCCGAACCTGGTGACCCCGCCGGCTGTCAACATCAGGACGCAACCGCTCATTTTGGTCACACCGACGCCCCCTCCCGCCAAAGATACCCATAAGGCGCAGCCGACGGCGGTGGTGCTTCGTGAGGCACCCGAGCGGGAGATTGCATATGATGACAGGCTGGCCACCGGCATCAGCCGTGTCTCTACATTAGCCGAGATCCACGCCATCACCAAGGTAACTAATTAGTTAGTGCATGTCATCTCCTTTATGCCTTTGATGCATGACTGCTGCCATCTCATGACGCCCAACAACATGTTTTTGCCTTAGGACACTTCTTGCATACTCCTGCTTAAAGATGTCGGTGGTGAGTTGAAGGATGTTGCCAAGGGCACTCTTATACAACCAGCGAGCCGCACGATGCACAACAATCCAATGGATGATGACGTGATGAGGGTCAGGTTGGCTCGGTTATTGCCAGGGTGTAACGACATGGACCCCCCCTTTCAACCTCAGGGAGCCGACAAACACAAGTCCCTTAGGGAATGTTACAACTAGCCCTTGACATGGCCGAAGACCCAGATTCGTCTTGCAGGGGGAGCACCGGCACCACCTCTCGACCGATCATCACCCGGCCACCACCTCGGAAGCCAGTAGCCGTCGTCGTCGCCACCACCAGATTTCACCATCAACTCTTGGCAGTGTGTGCCCTGCCACATGGCAAAGACGTTGTGCCGCAACCGCCGTTGCCCCCGCTACCACTACCACATGATGGCACCCATGAAGATGATGATGAATTGGTCAACGTTGATGACTTCATCAACACCGGCGCCGACAAAGGATTGTCTATGCCTTATGTGGATGAAGAACCCTTCGCAGCTCGCGATGACCATCAAGCTGGTTGGCCCAATACATGCACGCAGCGCCTGATCTCCCATGGTCTTTCTCAAGAGACGCTTCCGGCCGCCGATCCACCACAAGAGAAACCGGGATTGGTTTTTAGCCCCAACACACTCCGAAAGGCGACTGATGAGCAGATGGCAGTGGCTGACATTGTTGTGAAGAAGAAGCACTACAGGAAGAGAGGTAATAATAATAATAAGAAGGGTGCGAGCCAGCCTCTTCCGAAGAGGATCCAGGGTCAGAACGCCGTCATCATACCATCCACACAATTTGGCTTGCCCCGAGTGCATGTAGCTGGTGATCTGATATTGACTCCAGATATGATCCACATTGCGGTTGGAGCCATGTTAACTTTGCACGAGGGTGTAAAGACACTATAGTCCCTCCTTCTTAAAGACGAAGATCCCAATTACCCGGTTTTCACAGCCAAGGTGCCATTGGACGTGGGCTTTGTCGATGAATCCCCCACGGATATATTCTTCATAGCGTTCGAGGACATATTCAAGCTGTTTCTCACAAAATGGCTGGACTATAACTTGGTCCGCCTATACGTGCTCAATGTGGCGCTCACGATCAAGAGAGAAAGTACCCTGGAAATCCTTTGCTCTTTTTCCAACATTCCGTTCCAATTGTGTTGCACAGAGACAAATACTGCACACTCATCGTCCTTGCCCCGAGGTATTCGCTAGCCACGTATTTCGACTCGGGGAGTTTGATGAAGAAGAAAGACTACACCAGAATAAGGGGTGTTCTCAATGAGGCTCTCGAGGGCTACACCAAGAAGGGATGCACCTTTGTAGATAAGGGGGAATGTATCAAGGATGGCAAACACGTGTTCAAGCACGTGCTCGACTTCCCCTGCGTCAAGAAGTCGACTACTGGTGCCAAGGAGGCCTTCTACGTCCTCCATCACCTTAAAGGCTATGTTCGGGATTGCCAGAACCTAACGCTGCCATCTAGTCTCCGAGGATGGGCTGAAACTTTGGCGAAAATCGACGATGCTGATCTTAGAGAAAACTTCCATCGCATTCAAATGAAGTTGTCACAAATCATCATTGAAGATGTCAACACAAGGGGCGGTCCCCTACAACAAGCCAGAGGGTTGAGTAAGAGGGAGATCGAAGAATGCCTCCGTAAGAAGGGTGACACAAGGACGTGGATGACGAAAGAGGGCTATCTACCGTTCCCGAAGCCGAGTGAGAAGAGGAAGTCTTCATCATGATCGATGTGTGCCTCTAGCATGATCCAGTGTGTTATATTCTTGATGGACGCGTGCTGTATTTGTGTGTGTGTCATAAACTTTACTATCTCGTGGTCGAAATGGTCATTGTTGTTAGACTTAAACTACCTCGTGGTCGTGTTGTCATTAAACTTATTGCTTCTATGATGATCTAACTTTTAGGTTTATGGATCATTTGTTTTATATTCTGTGAACATATATATATATATATGGATGTGAACCCTTTATTCATTCTTTTAGTTGTATTTTTACTAATATGCCTTGTCGTCTATAGAGATGGCGACGAGGTGGTATATGGTGTACATGGGTAGGGTTCCAGGAGTCTACGAGGAGTGGGAGGATTGCCACAAACAAGTGAACAAGTTTAGCGACAACATCTACAAAGGATACGTGACTAGAGAGGAGGCGATAGCCAAGTGGAGGAACCACTTGTGGAAGAAGAACCGGATGAAGATATTGGTCGGGCTAATGCTCTTGCTCACCATTATCACAGCTGTATTCTATTTGATCCTAGTGTAGGCGGCGGTGGCCACTTCATATTTGTAATGTGAGCTGATATGAACTTTGTATTCGGTGCTTGTGTAAAAATTTGGCACTTGACACTATATATGTATCTCGATCAGGCTCTAAGTGTTTGTATTATATATATGTCGGTTTTCATGCATCTACTACTTGTGCAATATATTTTATACTCATCTGGATAAATACTGTATAAATCCTGTATAAATACCTGATTATACACCAGGAAAGTATTTTACTTTGAATACGTGTTACGCAATCAGTGGCGCATATAATTATATAGTCAGTGGCGCATGGCTTTTCTGTGGCGCATATGTGTAAATGCGCCACGGAAGTTATTCCTGTGGCGCATATGAAGAAATGCGCCACAGAAGTCGGGTGTGGCGCATATCTATATGCGCCACCGGAAGCAGATATCAGTGGCGAGATAACAGTGGCGACTAGGATAAGCGCCGTAGAAGGTGTAATATCATGCGCCACAGAAGAGTTATTTCCTAGTAGTGGTAGTTGACAAGGAACATACCCAGAACAATGTCAGGAGACTCCTGGGCTTCCTCAAAAGTGATATGGTTCAGATGTCCTCTGGTAGCATTGGCAGGCTTCTTGGGGGCGGCACCCTTAGCAGGGGCTTCCCTGGCGTGACCTTGATTCAAGCGGGCTGCATTAGGACGGGGCGCATTGTCCTTCTTCCTCTCGGGGCATTCACAGGAGAAGTGTCCCACTTGTACACAGTTGAAGCAACCAGCTGTATTGGGGCGGACATTGGGGTTGACAGGGCCTCTAGGGACTGTTCTTCGGTTCCCGCCTCCAGGGCGAGGGTTGTTGTAGTTTTGATTGGGGTTGTTGGGGCATGGAGCATAGGACGGAGTCCTCTGCGGTGGGGGCGCAGGCCTTGTGGGTGGATTGCTTCGCGACCTCTGTCCACTGGGTCCTCCCTGCTGCATCATCCGGCGTTTGCGATTTTCAATCACTCCCTTGCGCTTGTTTTCTACCAGAATGGCGGCATCAACAAGGGCATCCAGCTCCTGAAATGCCTAGGCTACTAGGTGGCATTGCAGTTCATCCTGGAGTCCATTCATGAAGGTATCCACCTTCTTCTCTTCAGTGTTGGTGTCATCCGGGGCGTATCTGGCCAGATCAGTGTACTTCTCCAGGTATTGTAGCACAGACATTCCTCCCTACTTCAGATCACGGAATTGGTCTCTCATCATCTTGATCAGACCGGGTGGGATATGACGCTTGCGGAACCTTTCCTTAAAGTCCTCCCAAGTGACGGCTTGTCCCGCGGGCAGAAGTTCCTTGACTCTGATCCACCAAGTCCTTGCTTGTCCCACGGGCAGAAGTTCCTTGACTAGAGGAAATGGGTGGCCAAGGTTACCTTCTCATTTTCCCTGACACAGGCAACTTCTAGATTGTTCTCAATAGTGCGGAGCCAGTCATCGGTGTCAAGTGGGTTGGTGCATTTGGTGAACACAGGTGGGTTGGTGTTTTGAAAGTCTCTAACTTGGGATCTTTGCTCTTTGCCCTCGGGGTCAGGGGCGTTTCCAGCCGCGGCTTGCACAAGCTGCTGGAGAGCGGCGATGTTGGCTTGGCGTTCCTCATTGGCGGCTTGGCGGTCCTGCATGAACATGTGCAGGAGCTGCGCCATGGTCGGGGGTGGTGGAGGGGGTCCGTGTGGGCGCACCATCCTGAAGGTATATGGTTAGGAGGGGTTACCAAGGGGGCGGTTGGCAACCGGAAACATCATGGTGCAGAAAGGAAATAACTAAACAAACATGCATGCATAAGAGAGACGGGTGCTTAGGAGTTAAGCAACCATAAAATTAACCACAAAAATAACCAAGTTCATGCGTCACATCTCGATGCTAGATAATACTACGAGTTCAACCATACAAGCAAGCAGAAGACAGACAAATCGCCACTCAAAAGGGGGACACGGCGATATTCTCACTAGCTCTCATAGACTATCAGGAAACCTACTCCGCATCGCGGCGTGCGGTGGTGTCTTCCTCAATGATGACTTCGGTATCATCCTCAGACTCGAGAACATGCTCCTCGGGATCCTCTTCTTCCTCACCCATCTGATCATCATCTTCGGGTTCACTCTGCGGCTCCATGTCAAAATCTTCCTTTTAGGCGGCATCATTATCGGTCTCATTCAGCAGGTCATTATTTTCCTTGTCGAGCTGAGCGCATTCCTCCTCCAATGCTTCTATATGGGCCTCCATGGTCACAAAGAGTTCCTTCTGCTCCTTGGTGGTCTTTAGGAGACACTTGTTCCTAGCCACCATAGTCTGCTTGTTCATCTTGGTTTGGGCATGCTCCTACTTCTCGATCCTCAAGTCCTCCACAAGGGTGAGGTACTCCAGGGTCTTGTTGTCTAGGCGCGTGCGAACATCAGCCATAGATTCCTAGGTCTTCCTCAGGAGATACTCCATGTTCTAGATATGCTCACCAAAGTCATAGTTCTGCGGGGTCACAATGGCGTAACCCCGGGGGTGGCGTCTCCCAAAGTGGTAGAACTTGGTACCCTCTAGTTGCTCGAGATGGTGGTAGGCGAGGCGTGCTAGGGCCTCCTGAGCCACACGGAGCACACCATCGCCCCAGTCCTTCTCTAGCACCTCCACCTTCAGCTCCTCGGAGAATGGGGGCACTACACCACCTCTCATGGTGGAGACAACCAACCAATTCTTCTCTCCTTCGACCATCCTACGAATGAAAGCACCTTGGATCTCCGGTGTGGGACGACCCACATGCTTGGCCAAGTCCCTCAGCTTAGCCTCAAACAACTGGAGTGGCAAGTCTAGTCCGACCTGATGGTACATGTTGAACACCACAACCATCTACAAAATTTTAGGTAAGATTAAGTTAGTGAACAATGTGCAAAATTTTAGATATGCAAAATTAATTTAATGCAAGTTGTTTTCGAAATAGAGGGGAGGAGTCATAAGCAATATTTTTGCAATTATCAAACTCCTTACTTTATAGAGAAAATAGTTTTTGAGGTCCGGGTCCAATGTCCAAGCTAACTAGGGGCTCCTAAGGTCAGGATGGCTCTGATACCAAGTCTGTGGCGACCCCAGATTTTCACCCGAGATTACCAAATTATGCCAACCACCACGATCCCATGATTAGTGCATCGTGGAGCATAACCGACATGATATCAAAGTAAAGACATCCATTACAGTACGATACAATAAGTCTGACAATAATAGTCTTACAACCTTGCCTCCATGGGCACAAATAGATAATAGAAGCGGTACTAATTAATGCGGAGGACCCGAGTCAAGCCATAGCCCACAGGTGCCTGACTCGGAGAAACGCCCTAGTTCGCTGTGGCATCCCGCGAAAACCACTACTAGAAAATCGTGTGTTTTTGTGCATTGCATCATCATGACCGAATGCTCATGTCATCATGCCACATTGCATTTGAGCATCGTCATCATCATGCATCTGTTGTCTGAAACTATTTTTGAAAAACCCTATTTCTGTTTTCTAAATACCTAGCCTTTATTCCAATAGAAAACTCGGGCCTCCGGAATATTTTGGTTTTTCTAAATACGGTTTGAAAAAGCCCTATTTTAAATAATAAAATTTTATATTATTTTTAGGAGGCAGCCCGCCAGGCCCGAAAGCCTAGCCGGCCACCTCCAAATAAAATCCTAGCCTAACCAAAACCCTATCTAGTTCCTCCCCTAGTCCTAATCCCTCCTACCCAGCCGCACACAAATCACACACGCGCACTCGTACACCACCTCCCCCATGCACCGACCGAGTCGGGCCCCACCCTGCCACCTGCCCACATCCCGAGTCGGGCCCCACCCCGCGCCGGCAGCGTTTCCCGCTCGCCCCAGCCCCGCCTCTCGCACGCCCCTGCCCACATCGCCACCCGCCACCGACATCCTCCCACCCGCCGCTCATCCCCATGCCCCCGGTGCACTCACCAACCGCACCTTATCCGGTCCCACACCCATGTGACGCGGCCGCTTCTCACCCCGCGACGCACGCACCCCCGTGTCCCCAGCCCCACCTGGCCCCAATCCCCAGGTTCCACCTGCCGCCCGACACAACCGCCGCCAGGCGTGCCTCCCTCTCCCCCTGCCCCACTGGCCACGTCCCGCGCATGTCTACACCCCCACCTCGTTTCCTCCTCCCCACCGCACCTCGCTGCCGCTAGCAACTCCCCAATAGAGCCACCGCCACTGCCTCCTCCCTCGCCCGAGCCCCTCCTCGCCTCTCCTCTGTCCGCCACCGCCAGGGCATTCTCGCCACCCCTGCTACGGCCGGGCGGAGCCGCCCCCGTCCTCTCCCGCCGACCCTGCCGTTCGAGACACCGGCGCCGCCTGAGATCGCCGTCACCTCGCGCCAGACTCACCATCCACCCCGCGCCTCCCGACCCTGCTCCGGCCGCCTGCGCTGCCTCATGTCGTCGCCCGCGCAGCCCCTGCCTCCCTCATCCCGGAGCCACAGAGCGCCGCCAGGGGCGCCGAACCCCTCTGCGGCCGCCGCCTCCGTCGGCTTCCTCGACCGAGAACCCACGCCAGCGCCGGCCTCCCTGCGCTGTGTCCCCTGCCACCGCCCTCTGCGCTCACCGCAGCTGCTGACGCGCCCCGCCTCTCCTCCTCGCCGGCCCTATGCCGGCTACCTCTCCTCGAGCTCACCGCGAGGCCTTGCTTCGAATGGACCTCATCGGCCTCCTCTGTTGTTGAGTAGGCAAGCCCCGCACCTTCCCATCCCTAGCGTCTAGGGGCCACCCGATCAAGCTAGTCGCCTCCCACTGCTTCTGATAGTGAGGTGTTTGAGGTAATGCCTGAACGGGACTAGTCCTTGTTGCAGCGTTCATGTGTTCGTGTTCTTGTTGGTGTACCTATTGGTCAGCGTGTAAATGGCCAATGCAGATGTACGCACGGCGCCCAAGTCTGCCTTGATCTTGTCCATGGTGAGTTGAGATAGTTTTGTTGAAGATGATGTGATCGTGGTATGACGTGATTCCAAGGCGAGGTTTCGCGTGTACCCGGGCGATGCCTCTGATAAAATACCTGATGTGGAGTTGCTAACCCCGCCAAGTTCGTCATCGATGACCGAGATGGAACATTAAGTACTCCTATATGGACACCAAGTTCTCCTTCCTGGCTTCGAAGCCCCGACCCCGAAGACCGAACCCCGTGGATCGACATGATCTTCTTCATGGACGCCGAGACCCCGACCGAAAGATGCCTGGAACACCAAGATCTGCTTCCGAACGCTTTGACCGAGGCCGAACCAAGACCCCCACGGATGCAACAAGTACTCCTTCCTGGCTGCGATGCCCGAGAACCCGGACCAAGGTCGCCGACACGGAACGCCAAGTCCTCCTTCCTGGAAAGCCAAGCTCTCCTTCCGCTGTCCGACACCGATCTCATCGAATCGAACCACGCCTTCCAGTCGAACCCTGACACCGGACCCCGAACCCCCGGAATCCAAGATCTTCCGAACCCAGATGCCTGACCCCTTTATCCGAGACCCCTATTTTTATAATATGACATTATCAATTGTCGCATATTAAATTGTTCATGCATGTTTACCTGTCTGTGGGTTTGGGGGTACTTTGTCGGTTCACTTAATAATTAAATATGGAGACTATATGAGAGTTATTCTAGTCTTATATTGACTCCATTTAAATTTGTGTAGCGAACTGATGCCATGTTTCGCCCTGTTAATACAACATTTAAATTGCAGCGTAGCTAAACAACTTGAACCGCCTCATTTAATTGTCAGGACCCCGGTTCCGCTTAATATGGCCTAATTGCACCACATCTGCATCATATCATAATCATGCCGGATCTTCGACCGCAGTATTAAATATTGCATCCATTGTTTCTTCTAGTGTTTGCTTCTTCGCGGATTAGGCCGATGAGTGGATGCGATTATCGACAAGTTCTCCGGATATGATCCGTCGGCAGTGTTTCCCAGGCGAGCATCTCTCCCCCTTCTACCTATTTTGCTTTTATAGTCTTTATTTCCTCCTATTGATCTATTGATATCCGTGTCGCGATGCTTTAGTTTCCGTGCACCAGTTATATCCCGTGCAACCTCTATATTGCCTTGGACACCTCCTATTACCTGTGTTTGGTAGGTAGCTGGCCTTGCGAGTCGTAGTTGCTTGCTTAGATGCGATCACGTGTTGTCGAGTACCACAGTTGTTGGTATGCTGGCAGATGTTTATGGTGGAGATGTTTATTGGTGGAGATGATCATGACTTTAAATACAACTATTAAAATGCTAGATATAACTAATGCAGAGGCATCGGTGGGCAATAGATGTTATTTGGTTCTTCCACGCTCACTTGTGTCCCATAGGACCCCGAGTACTTGATACCTGTTCCTTGATTTTTCGCACTATCCACATCCGGAAGGCCTTATGGACCCCCCTGAGCCAAAGCTTGATTCATTTCTATTTCTTGGGGCCACAAGTAGTTTGTGGATTTATTACTATTCTGTACTTATGCCATGTTTTACTGCTTTATTTAAGATTGTGCGTGGAGCACCTGTACTGTTTTGGATGCGGAGTGTTTTCGCGGTATCGACAAGCCCAGTCACACTTTCGGGTTCCCAATCGTTTACAGCCATTGACGCAAACCCTGGGTCCGTTCCAGAGCCGGTCAACTTCGTTGCGGGTAGCTTAGTGGGGTGGCCCCCTGAAATATTTTATGAATCCTATGATCGCTTTGTCATGAAAGCCTTGTTGGGTTTTGAGTTGGTTTTTCCGAGGTTGATCGAGTGTGTGTTGCTATTTGTGCACCCCTGTAGGGTAAAACTTTCTAAAAGCCGTGTCCGCGGTTATGGATAACTTGGAGCACAATATCTCGATCATAGACAAGCATAACTAAAGTAGTGCTATAAATTTTGACTTAATATGTGACTAATAATCAGCTCAACTATAACGGAATGGATATTAAAAATGCCAACAACTGGTGGATCTCGGTCGTATCGTGTTCTGATATACTTGCCTAGTAAGTATTGCAACTCCAAGGGAATGTGATAAAAGTGTCAACAACTGTTGGGTTTTGGGATTCCTCGGGACAATTATATCTGACTAGTAAATGATCCAACTACCATGGAATGGTTAATTAAAACTTCCCACTACTTATGCTTCAGGATGACTCATGCTATCTATATCTGATTAGTAAGAGCTTCAACTATAACGGAATGAGTAAAATTGCCAACTGTGTGAGTTCCTTGGTCCGACTTCCTCGTTTGGTCTCGAGGGGGAATACCAGGGGGGGTATGTTTGGTGTTAGTATCAGGTTGGATCCGAAGAGGTCTTTCTTATCCTCTCTAATAGCCGCCAGTTTTACTGAGTCTCTATAGGTTGTTTAGTGTTGCTGCGCTGCCGCTTCAGTCCACCATACCTATGTAGGCGAGAGTCGCCGAATTCTAGCCTCGCCGTGTACTGGCCTCAGTACTGACGCTCCTCTTTTTCCTTTGCCCTTTGTCGGCACCCCTTTTGTTTTAGCAGGTTTGAGATCGACGTCCTTAGCAGGGTTACCCTTCCGGCTTGGCCTAGGCAGGGTTATGGACGCCATTGGTTATTCTTCAGGGCTCTTAGCCCCATTTGCCTCTTGTCCGTACACGGACGCTGTAACATTTTCAAGGTGATTTGGATCTTTGTATTGTATATCTGTATTCTTGACTCATTGAGTCACTATCGTATATATATATATCTGTTCTATGGGTCCCATCGAGGACTGTTGTGTAATGGTATTACTTTGTTTTCCACCCGCACGAAAGTGCCTGGCCGGCGTCCTTGAATCATTTCTATCTGGGTTTGGCGGAAAGGGCTAAAACTTGCATATGGCCGATTTGAGGGTGTTACAGAGTGGTATTAGAGCTCAGCAGTTGTGATACCCCACTGGTCCAGCATGTAGGATAACCTAGCTAACTGCCGAAAGTAGAGTGCCAAACTATTTTGCAAAATCGGTGGGATAGATCTGATTAGGTTTGATTTTACTCCTTACCCCTCTGCTGTTCTCCTCTTACCTCTGCGTGTTTGAATCTGCTCTCTCGTCTTTTCTTCGAGTCCAGGATTTCTCATGGTCGGGTTTCCGTCGTACCTTCAGGGTTTCGCTTCCTCCTTTGGTAACGGTGTTGCTACATCCGGTCTTCATGCTATCTGAGTGATCCTTTATCTATGGTACCATTCTTTGTTCCTTGTTTGTGCCTTCCGATGTTTTCCGACGCAACGACGTCATCTACGCCAGATCCGATGCAGAGTTTGCATCACTCCTTTGTTCCGAACCTCGATTGTGGAGATCATCAGTCTAATTCCGAGAGTTGGTTGCATAATTCTCCTATTCATGTGCGGAGTAAGGGTTTGGGTGCGCGATGGACTGATCACCATCCGACTACTCTTATCATTCGCTTTTGTATATTCAATCGGTGGATCCAGCAATTTTACTCTGTCCACGGAAGCTAGAGGTGGCTTTATTTGTTAATACCTCTACCTTCGCCCTTTGTTACCGGAGTGTCCTCTCGACGATCACGGACAACGACCTCTTGTTAGTGGTGTCGTGAGGATCTACACGAAGCGAGAAGATTTAGATCGCCGACCTCTTCCCGTTACCACGAGGCGGATCTCGAGGGCGAGATCCCTTGTTAGTGGTGTCGAATTGTGGCATCCCGCGAAAACCACTACTAGAAAATCGCTGTGTTTTTGTGCATTGCATCATCATGACCGCATGCTCATGTCATCATGCCACATTGCACTTGAGCATCGTCATCATCATGCATCTGTTGTCTGAAACTATTTTCGAAAAACCCTATTTCTGTTTTCAAAATACCTAGCCTTTATTCAAATACAAAACCCGGGCCTCCGAAATATTTTGGTTTTTCTAAATACGGTTTGCAAAAGCCCCATTTTAAATAATAAAATTTAATATTATTTTTAGGAGGCAGCCCGCTAGGCCCGAAAGCCCAGCCGGCCACCTCCAAATAAAATCCTAGCCTAACCAAAACCCTATCTAGTTCCTCCCCTAATCCTAATCCCTCCTACCCAGCCGCACACAAAATCACACACGCGCACTCGTACGCCACCTCCCCCACGCACCGACCGAGTCGGGCCCCGCCCTGCCACCTGCCCACATCCCGAGCCGGGCCCCACCCCGCGCCGGCCGCGTTTCTTGCTCGCCCTAGCCCCGCCTCTTGTATGCTCCCGCCCACATCGCCACCCGCCACCGACAGCCTCCCACCTGCCGCTCATCCCCACGCCCCCGGTGCGCTCACCAACCACACCTTATCCGATTCCACACCCACGTGACGCGGCCGCCTCTCATCCCGCGAAGCACGCACCCCCGCGTCCCCAGCCCTGCCTGGCCCCAATCCCCAGGTTCCACCTTCCACCCGACACAACCGCCCCCAGGCGTGCCTCCCTCTCCCCTGGCCCACTGGCCACGTTCCGCGTGTGTCTACACCCCCACCTCGTTTCCTCCTCCCCACCGCACCTCGCCGCTGCCAGCAACTCCCAAGCAGAGCCACCACGACCGCCTCAAGACAATTATATCTGACTGGTAAATGATCCAAGTACCATGGAATGGTTAAGTAAAACTTCCCACTACTTATGCTTCAGGATGACTCATGCTATCTATATCTGATTGGTAAGAGCTTCAACTATAATGGAATGAGTAAAATTGCCAACTGTGTCAGTTCCTTGGTCCGACTTATTCGTTTGGTCTCGAGGGGGAATACCAGGAGTGGTATGTTTGGTGTTAGTATCAGGTTGGATCCGAATAGGTCTTTCTTATCCCTCTCTAATAGCCGCCAGTTTTACTGAGTCTCTATAGGTTGTTTAGTGTTGTTGCGCTGCCGCTTCAGTCCACCATACCTATGTAGGGGAGAGCCGCCGAATTCTAGCCTCGCCATGTACTGGCCTCAGTACTAACGCTCCTCTTTTTCCTTTGCCCTTTGTCGGCACCCCTTTTGTTTTAGCAGGTTTGAGATTGACGTCGTTAGCAGGGTTACCCTTCCGGCTTGGCCTGGGCAGGGTTATGGACGCCATTGGTTATTCTTCAGGGCTCTTAGCCCCATTTGCCTCTTGTCCGTACTCGGACGCTGTAACGTTTTCAAGGTGATTTGGATCTTTCTATTTTATATCTGTATTCTTGACTCGTTGAGTCACTGTCGTATATATATCTGTTCTGTGGGTCCCATCGAGGACTATTGTGTAATGGTATTACTTCGTTTTCCACCCACACGAAAGTGCCTGGCGGGCGTCCTTGAATCGTTTCTATGCGGGTTTGGCGGAAAGGGCTAAAACTTGCATAGGGCCGATTCGAGGGTGTTACATTCGCGAAGTCGTCATCATACCCTCCATTGTCCTCTTCATCCTGCTCATAGTCTAACCAAGTTGATACCCAGGGAACATTGCCAGTGAGTACTTTGAATGTACTCGCAAACCACCATACAAAGAAGAACAAAGAGTATGCAATATGGCTTTGGATACGATGGCTCCAAGGAGGCTATTTGCGAAATCTCTTAGAGATAAAATCTCAACTCTACCACTTGTTGTTTGCAAAACCTTATTAGTATAAAAATAGTTAGTAAAACTTGAAATACTAGGCTGGGGTCAACCCTGTTATTTACTTCCACTCTGGTCATCCCATGACCAATACTTCAACTATGTCCGACCATCCCATGGCCCATCCTCCTTGCCCTTCGACCATCCCATGGCCGGATCTCTTTTTAGAAAACCTTTTTGTAAACCAAAACCAGCACCGCTACGCAGCAACCTTTCCAACCGTCCATGACTGCGGACGCGGCTATTCGAATAGATTATACTCTTCAGGGGTTATACACTTCCCCACAAGATCCGATACATCCGCCGCAGATCATCATACACTAGTATGCGAGTTTCGGATAACCGGACAAGACCTTCGGGAAAATCCCCTCTTAACACAAGAACCTACCCTATGGGTGTTATTCCCCTCAAAACCGGGACGTTGGGTACCGAGGACCAAACGGAGCGCTTTTTCCACTTCTCGAGTGTGCGCTTTCAATGAGGGACCCATGGTAACGCGTGGAGGCCAGCAGACCCTTCTTTACTTCTCTAGGTCGATGTCCCACATGGACCTTTATCGGAGAAGGCCCACCCTCCAGGGATCCCTGATCCCCTATAGTAGTTGTGAGGCACTTGTATCAGAGAGAACCACTTTCGGGTCAAGCCCCTTCCCATATAGGGGTATTGTGGTTGCACGGGGTAGTTGTTCAGGCAAAACTACATAGAACCATGTGCGTTTTCGAAAACAGTTTTTCCTCCAACTTCATCTTTGGTGCCTCCACTTGTAGAATATATTCGAATCCATTTTAAATGTCTCCTCGGCAAGTCCCACTTGCCAAGGTTTTCTATCAAAACTTTAATAAAACCATCTTTGCCTTCGGGTTCCCAACCTAGAGTTTTTGTTAGGCTAAACTGGGGTTTCCAAGGGGTTGTGGTATAGTAGACCACCTTACCTACTAGGGTAGGAGTAGGTAATATCAAAGGGGAGTACTTAGGCGGTACCATAGGCATAAGTTTGGTGGAGCCAAACTAATACCATAATAGTAATATAGCGAGTGAAACCAATGCAGTAGTAGAGTAAGTAAAACAGAGTGCAAGAAAATAAAGGTGGGACAAGTCTCATGAACTTGTAGGTGGCTTGCCTTGGTTGGCAGCTTGTTCCTGGTCCTCTTCCTCAAAATCTTCCCAAGTACCTTCCTCAAACTCGTCCTCTTTCGTATCTATCGTCAAAAAAGGGAATTATAATCAAACCATCATACCAACCATCACCCAATGCACAAACATTCCAATCAGTACAAGGCAGATGCACAACTGAACCAAACAAACTAAGCACAAGTAGCTACTGATCCTAGCAGTACAAATCCATTGAAAGCAATCAAAAAGATTTAACCAAACTTATTTGGTGATCTTAGGTGGTCAAGACTAGATTAGCACTCAAGGAGAAATTTCGACCAAGACAAGTTGGTCGAAAGTGACCACAAAGCATATATCTGAGTAGCTACAGAGAATACGAAGCTAACACCACTGGTTTGACATTTTTATCAAAAAGGGTTGATTTTAATAAATAAAATACTGCAAACAAAGCATAAATTAGTACTGAAATCCCCAGTGCAGAATTGCAGAGCCAAAAATTATGCCCTTCCAGGAATAAGTATTACTATCATAGGCCTAACTCTGGGAGTTGGATTCATCCCAAAATTAGCTTCACAACAACCTATGGAAAATAAATAAGAACCCTCTGTTCATAACTTGTAAAATTAAGAACAGAGGCTTCACCCATCCAAAATGGGCGATTCAAGTTTTGCTCAGTAGGCATTTGCACAGGCAATGCCTGGAACTTGGTTTCACAATTTTCTGAGCTCTAGAAGTAAAGCTATGGATTTAATACTCTAATTAGATACTATTTACCACAGAAAATCTCAGTAAAAACACAAACATGCTTTTGACTAGCTACCAGTGCCATGCAATTGATAAATTGTTAGGCTGCCTCCCAAAATTTGTACTAGGCCAAAATACTACACAGATAATAATTTGTGGAATTCAAACCACAAGACAAATTTCAGGTAATTAAAATGGCCTAAAAATAAAAAGAAAAGGGCAGTGCAGATGCTAGGTTGCGACCCACTAAGAAGCTGGGCCGGCCCGCATACACTGTGGCCTGCGCAGGAGGGCAGGGCATTCAAATCCCGCAACGGGGCCCACGTGTTAGTGGCACAAAGGGGCGAAACTGTATCGGGCGACGCGGGCCGTTGGATTAAAAGCCGGATCGACGGCTCATAGCGCGTCTTCTTCCCAGAACGAGAACGCCGGCAAGCAAACCCTAGCTGGGACGGGTGGGGCTCGGGGTGGCTTACTTAGGGGCGGAGAGGGGTCGGCGGCGGTGTGGTTCGAAGCGGTCGAGGACGGGGCGTCGAGTGAGGTACAACACGGTGGCTCCGGTCTTATGGATGCGTCGCGTCAGCAGCGGCGCGGCTAGGGACCGTCGGCCTCCTCGCAGCTCCGGCATGCTTATCGACAAGAACAGCTAGAGGAGAGGGGGATTAGGGCCGGTTTTGGGAGGGGAGTGCGGTGGAAGGGGAGCATGGAGGGGAGGTAGAGCGGGGACGAGAGAACCTTCTCGTTCATCGTCGGCACCGAGACGGAGAGAACGGCAGAGGAGAAGGGAGAGAGCGAGAGGCTCTGCCTCCGCTCTGGGGTGGTGCTGGGGGTGCTCTATGAGAGAAATGAGGAGTGGGATGAGTGTGCGAGGGGTGGGGGAGTATTTAACGGGCAGAGCCAGACCACGGTGCACCGGGTGCACGGCGAGACAGTGGGGTCGCAAGGGGAGCTAGGGGTTGTCTAGGAGGGGCGGTGGCGACACCGTGGGGTGAACTGGGGACGGTCTTACCTCGGGGGCTGGCCGGGCCTACAGGAGAGTGAGAGGGGGTGGCCGTTGCGAGGTGCAGGCAGGCTGTTCGACAGAACAACACGGACGGCAGCGTGCTGTCTGCTCGGCTAGGGTCTGGGGGAGTAGGAGGGGTAGGGTGCAGTAGGGCGGCGAGGCTCTCCTCTGTCCACCGCGTGTTTTTGCACCGAGAGAAGGAAGAGAGGGAGCGGGGCCGAGGGTTTTCTGGTGAGGTGTGCGCCAAGGGTTGGGGATAGGTGGGCACGCGGGAGAGGGAGGGGTAGGGTGGAGAGTGTGCCTAGGGAGTTGGAGCTGTCCTAGGGTGGGGCCAGATGGGACAGGAGGGAGGGAGAGACTGTTGGTTTTCGAGGTGGGCAATATTTGCAAAGATCTCAATTGTCTCTCCTCTTTGAAGCATGCCAGCGTGAGCAGGTGACCTGGGTGGGTGCAAGGTGGTAGATGGGGTGGTGGTGCATCGTGCTAGGGCTAGAGAGGGGGTGGAGCACGAGCAGGGAAGTGGGAGAGAGTTTTAGGGTGATCTAGAGTAGTTTTGATGAGGTGGCAAATTTGGGAGCTTGCCAAATCAAGTTAGGGCCACCAATTGTAGTGCGGAAGGAACGGGGTGGTAGAGGGATACTAGGTGATCATGCCTAGGTCTCGTTTGCTTACTAGATCACAGCCATGAGCTTACAAGGATCATCCAAACTTTGGACAAATTAAGGTGGTCATACCATAAGTGGCAACTAGTGAGGTAGACACTCACATGCAAGAGCCTTGGGCTTGTGGTTTAATCAGTAACAAGGAGTGGTTCTCAAGTACTCATAGCATAGTACCACATGGTACTCTTGCATGGTAGGAAGGGTGAAGGATTTATTCAAACCAAGGCTTCAAAGTTGGAACAAATCTAAGTTTCTATGACTTAGCCAATATGGGCTTGTGGGGTGACTAACTAAGATGACCCTTGGTGGTCATGCAATCATGTAGACTACAGACAACACTACCAAGACAACACAATGATCAAGCAATATAATAGAGCTAGGCTTATATGTAAACAATTAGTAAAAGTTTTATTTTCCCCCTAATTTTCTAGCTTCCTAACCCTCAACAAACATGGATGCAGAAAATGGGATATTACACTCAATATGGGCCAGTCCGACTCGCTAAACTCTTTAGCTGAATCCATGTAAGTCGGAATAGCATCTCCATGCCCATGATAAGTGGAACCGAGTCATCTGCCGACTTTCACACTAGTCTAAGTTGTGTGTCCAACACAACCTCAATGACCAAGGACAATTAGTATGAACAACATGAATATGCAGTTCCACAATCGAATCACATATTCAATGATACATATCCGTAGTTCATACATGGACAATAACTTTATGAATACATTGGAAATAACATCATACATGATTGCCTCTTGGGCATATTCCCAACAGTCTCCCACTTGCACTACAGTCAATCATCCGACATCACATGTCTAGGCATCTAATGCCCATAGCTCTCAGGTGCGCCTCATGCTTCGGCTGTGGAAGTGGTTTTGTCAACGGATCCTCAATGTTTGCATCCGTGTGTACCTTGCATAACTTGATATCACCTTGATCCATGAACTGGCGAATAAGGTGGTACCGCATGAGTATATGTTTGTTCTTCTTGTGTTGTCTAGGTTCCTTGGCTTGTGCGATAGCACCACTGTTGTCACAATACATGTCTAACGGATTGGACGAACCCTGAACCACACCAAGATCCATGAGGAAATTCCTCATCCAAACGGCTTCTTTTGCCACCTCCGAGGCAGAAATATACTCATCTTCTATTGTAGACGCAGACACCATCTCTTGCTTGGAACTCTTCCAGCTCACAGCCCCTCCGTTTATCACAAACACATATCCGGATTGCGAACAAGAATCATCCGAGTCAGTGAGATAACTCGCATCCGTGTAACCCTTTAGACTGAGTTCATCCTCACCTCCATAAACCAGGAACATATCCTTAGTCCTTCTCAAGTACTTGAGGATATTTTTAGCCGCTGCCCAGTGGATTTCTCCAGGGTCAGCCTGGTACCTGCTCACAACACATAGAGCATAGGAAACATCTGTCCTAGTACAAATCATAGCGTACATGATGGATCCAACTGCGGAAGCATACGAAATCGCATTCATTCGACTTCGCTCATTAGTTGTCGAAGGACACTGAGTCTTGATAAGTTTTACGCCATGGGGCATCGGTATGAACCCCTTCTTAGATGATTCCATGTTGAACTTCTTCAAAACTTTGTCCAAGTATGTACTCTTTCTCAATCCAATGAGCTGCTTTGATCTATCTCTATAGATCTGGATTCCTAGTATGTAAGTCGCCTCACCCAAGTCTTTCATCAAAAACTATTTTCCAATGATTTCTTAGTCTCTTGCAATATCTGGACATCATTTCCAATCAGTAATATGTCATCCACATATAAGATCAGAAAGTTTACTTTGCTCCCACTAAACTTCTTGTATAAACAAGAATCATGATCACTCTTGATGAAGCCAAACAATTTGACTACTTCATCAAAGTGAATGTTCCAACTCCAAGATGCTTGCTTCAACCCATAAATGGATTTCCGAAGTTTGCAAACCTTGTCAGCATTAGCCGGATCGACAAAACCCTTGGGTTGTATCATATACACGTCCTCGGATAAATTTCCATTATGGAAAGCCGTCTTGACATCCATCTTCCATATCTACAAGTCAAAATAGGCTGCTATAGCTAACATGATCCGAACTGATTTAAGCATCACCACGGGAGAGAAAGTCTCATCGTAGTCAACTCCTTGAACTTGTCAGAACCCCTTCACGTCAAGCCATGCCTTATAGATAGAAACATTTCCATCCATATCAGTTTTCTTCTTAAAGACCCATTTGCACTCGACGGGTCTTGAACCGTCTGGCAGATCAACCAATTCCAAACTTGATTTTCATCCATGGACTTTAACTCGGATCTCATGGCTCCAAGCCATGACTCAGAATCAGAACCCATCATTGCTTCCGAATAAGTTGCCGACTCATCAATGTCCAACACTAACACATCACGAACACTTCGCAACCTGACCGATCTTCGCAGTGTCGGTGTTGTTGCCGTCTCAGGTTCCACGACCGGCTCAACCTCCAAGGCTTTCGCCGACTCGCTACTAGGGGTACCTCTCGAATTTCTTCGATTTGCACCATGCTCTCACTGACTCCCCGACTGAGAAACTCTTTCTCAAGGAAGACACCGTTCCGAGCGACAAACACTTTGCCCTCTTCTCAGTTGTAGAAGTAGTAACCCAAGGTTTCCCTCGGATACCCCACGAAAATACACTTATCCGATTTAGCTGTAAGCTTGTCCGACTGAAGTCGCTTGATAAAAGTTTCACAACCCCAAATCTTAAGAAAAGACAAACTCGGCTTCTTGCCAGTCCACATCTCATGTGGTATCTTCTCTACCGACTTTGATGGTACTCTGTTTAGTGTGAACGCTGTAGTTTCTAGACAATAACCCCAAAATGATAAAGGAAGATCTGTCCGACTCATCATTGACTGTACCATGTCCAACAAGGTCTGATTCCTCCTTTCTGACTCACCATTTCTCTGCGGCGTTCCTGGAGGAGTGAGCCGGGGAACTATTCCACAACTCTTCAGATGGTCATCAAACTCATGGCTCATGTACTCGCCTCCTCGGTCCGACCGAAGAAACTTTATTTTCTTGCCGAGTTGATTATGTACCTCATTCTGGAATTCCTTGAACTTTACAAAGGCATCCGACTTATGCTTCATCAAGTAGATATATCCATACCTACTCAAATCATCATTGAATGTAATGAAGTAGTCATAACCACCTCTAGTTGTCATGCTCATTGGGCCACATACATCACTATGTACTAGTCCCAATAAGTCAGACGCCCTTTCACAACTCTTTGCAAAAGGTGCCTTGGTCATCTTGCCGAGTAGGCAGGATTCGCATGTCTCAAACGACTCTAAGTCGAACGAAGTTAGGAGTCCATCAGCATGGAGCTTCTTCATGCGTTTCCAGCTTATATAACCAAGCCGACAATGCCAAAAGTAAGTCATATTCAGATCATTTCATTTTAATCTTTTCACATTTATGTTATAGACAGATTCACCTTCAAGATTCAAAATAAATATCCCGTCCAGGACGGGTGCAAAGCCGTGAAACATATCATTCAAATATAAAGAACAACTATTATTCTTAATATTCGACTCATAACCTTGTCTCATCAAACATGAGGCAGAAATAATGTTTCGACTAAGCACTAGAACACAATAACAATTATTCAGCTCCATTAAGAATCCGGAAGGTAAATGAAGTTGCATCGTGCCGACTTCCAACGCAGTGACTCTTGCTTTGTTGTCGACTCGAATGTCAACCTCGCCTCTTGCCACACTCCTAGTTCTTACCAGTCCCTGCAACGAGTTGCTAATGTTAATGACTGATCCGGTATCATATACCCAAGAACTACCAGTGCATCAGCAAGATAAATGTCTATAACATTGCAAACAAGCGTACCTGAGCCGGAAGTCACACCTCCACTCTTGGCTTTGTCAGCTAGATACTTGCTGCAATTCGTCTTCTAGTGGCCATCCGACTTGCAGTAGAAGCAAGTGGATCCGGCTACAGGAGATGGCTTAGTCCCTGAGGAAGCGCTTTGGACTAGGTCCTCAGCCTTACCTCCCGACTTAGCCTTCTTCTTCTTAGTCCAAGAACTCTTCTTGAACTTAGCCTTACTCTGTACCATCAACACTTGATTGGTACCTTCCTTGAGATCCGCCTCAGCCTGCTTGAGCATCCCATGTAATTCAGTGAGCTTCTTATCCATACCATGCATGTGGTAGTTTGATATGAACTGATCATACACACTAGGAAGAGAGTTCAGAATTATGTCCGTAGCGAACTCTTCGATAATGGTGTAGCCAAGCCTTTCCAGAGACTGCACGTAGCCAACCATCTTGATCACATGCGGACTGAGTGGATCGCCATCCTTAAGCTTGCAGCTCAACAAAGCCTGAGAGACTTGATACCTCTCAGTCTTTGCCTGAGCCTGGAACATACTTTTGAGGCTTTCGATCATATCATAGGCCTCAACATTCTCGAACTGCTACTACAAGTCTAGTTCAATGTGAGCAAGCATAAGACAGCTAATCTCCATGGATTCATCAGAAATCCGACAGTAGGCATTGGTGGCTATGACAGTCGCATTCTCATCCGGCTCAGCTGGAAGTGGGTTGTCTAGGACACAGTCCCTTTTTTCTTGTTTGAGAACAATTCTCAGATTATGATACCAGTTGGTGAAATTAGTTCCATTCAGCTTATCTTTCTCTAAGATGGTTCTCAAAGCAAAACCAGAAATCTGAGGAAGACTGCTAGGTGCCATTGATATACAACAGAAAATATGCAAAACACTTAAGCCATGTATCCATAAAAGAGCAAGCATATTAAACACTTTAATACTTATGCTCCCACTAGAACCAACACCCCTCCGATGGTTACTTAGTGATTTAGGACCCTAAATAAGCAAGCCGACTAGTGAGCTTTAGCATCACCACTAGTCGAGTGATCTAGGTAGAAAACTCCTTGTCAATCGTATCTCATACGACTCCTGTTGGATGGGTGGCATCACATGCCCCGGCTCCCATCCGACGTTTCCCCGAGTCCCACAACCGTTGTGATAGACCCGTCTAGATTACCAAGTGCTTCCGCTGTAAGAGTCCGACTTGAACCCACCTAGTCAAAAAGAGTTGATAGTACCTCAATTTTATGAGCCCACTACCAAAAATGTCCAACTTGTGATGGTGCAGCACTGGCGGGGAAACCGACTAGACCTTCTTTGAGGGATTACTTTCTACCAACTATCTAATACAGGTAAAAGAGAGACATAACAATAACACAAAATAAAGCAATTATAATGTGAAATGGTATGGCTCTCTTCATGGCGATCTCCATCTCCACAAAGCTTGTAATTCAACTCGTTTCAACTTTTGTCACGTGCCGCCTTACACCATGTAGCAGACTTGTACATCGACTTGCATCCCTTCCGGATACTCCAAACAGATACACTTGCTAGTAATGTAAATTACATAGAGAATCTGACACACAGGTCGTTATACAATAAGATGACAACACCTAGGCTCCAGCCGACTGACAAAAACCGTCATACGCAGATCACGTATGGATTACACACATTACATGCACATAAGCCATACCATTCACAACATCATCCTGCAAAAACAAGTTATGCATAGATACGATATCTACCGGCGTTGTGAAACTCGCAACGACATATAAGGCGCTACGATAGGGTGAAGCCGGCGGTCCACGATTTTTCTGAAAACGCAGATCTCATCTGCATTCCGGACATGGATTTCTTCATCGGATAAAACAATTTTATCTTAATCTGATCCGGACTCCGATTCGACCAAACTCTTTGATCTTCGATCTCCGCATCCGGATTTATGTGTCACAGTCTACCCCGATGGCGGAAGCCGACCGGTAGGGATATGTCGTTCCATGACCTTAGCAGTTAGATCATGGAAACAAGATCATCCATTCACTGATACCACTGTCGGGCCACACAGAGAAAAAAAAACTTTTTCCTACGCGGTGAACCCAAGATCTAGCTGAGGTAGTAGGCCACGACAATTACCACTAGACACGCGGTTGCGGAATCGATGAAGCACGTCGCTTGATGCAGTGCAGTCCTCACGATCCGTTCTGATCCACGATCGTCGAAGTGTTGAATGTACAACACCTCCGCCAGTATCCACACGTACGAGGAGGAGCGCTGGCGATGGACTGCTAGGTCCGGTACGGCAGCGATAGGACTGGACTGGAGCTAGGGTTTCCAACACATGGAGTAACCTAACCGTGTGCTCTTAGCACCTGTGCCCCAGCTTATATAGGGAGTGAAAGTGGGCTCCACTCACTTGTGGCCCATTTACTAAAAGTCTTATATTAGTCACTACGAGTCCAACTCACTAACTCTGTCCATTTCCTTTTTGGGTCCAACCCAAATATGCTCCCGCTCTTAAGTGGGTGACCCGACAGGCTCATGGTGACCCGGACACGATCCGAGTCTCACTCGTGACCGATTAGTTGGTAGCGGCTCCTAGCAGAACGTGCCAACTCCCAAGTACCAAAGAGTCATTACGACATACCTTCCAATGTGACTTTCGTCTGAGTCCCTTTTGCCTCATGATATATCTTGTCGGACTATAGGCGAATGATCATCATCCCTTAAATAGTCCGACTCTCTTTCTCGATCCGAGATAGGTGATTCATCCGACTAACTCTTAGTCGGTCGCCTTTCCGAATCATATCTTCCGAGAGGGCCCAGAGAATATCTCTCCAGATGGAGGGGCAAAATCCCGTCTTGGTTATTCACATCACGCAGCTTGATTCTCAGTCGACCTGAACTCCGCCTTTCTAACTACCTAGTGACGGAACAACGTTTGACAGAACCTAAGTCGGTGATCCTCAACTCGGACTATGCAATAACCTCAGGTCTAAGGATTACATTGATTCAGAAATGCAAATGATGACTTGTTTGTTGCATCTCAATATGGGTCAGTCCGACTCGCTAAACCCTTTAGCCGAATCCATGTAAGTCGGAATAGCATCTCCATGCCCGTGACAAGGGGAACCGAGTCATCTGCCGACTTTCACATTAGTCTAAGTTGTGTGTCCAACACAACCTCAATGACCAAGGACAATTAGTATGAACAACATGAATATGCAGTTCCACAACCGAATCACATATTCAATGATACATATCAGTAGTTCATACATGGACAATAAATTTATGAATACATTGGAAATAACATCATACATGATTGCCTCTAGGGCATATTCCCAACACTCCAGGAATGCCCACAATAACAAGATAAATAAGCATGGGACTACCTTTAATTTCAACAACTATATTTTCTTTTATCCCAACAACTTGTTTATAAGTTTAATCCGCTAGATGGAGTCTTAATTCAGTAGTTGCAAATGGCCCCAAGTTTAACTTGTCAAATAGGCTTTTGGAAATCGTTGAGATGCTTGCACCAAGATCACAAAGTGCAGATATCTCATTGACCCCAACCTTAATTTTAATAGTGGGTTCAAATATATCATCTAGCTTAGTAAGAATGTTATCAGCTAGTCTCTTATAATCCATCTCTAAATCTCGAACTTTAGATGCTACTTGTTGAATAAATTGTTGGTACATAGCATCATTACCTTGTTCTATACTGGGATTCTTCATGCAGATCATCTTTAGTAGATCTTCCACGGTTTATTCAGGTGTTGCCGCGTTTCTATAATCTAGCTCTTCAGGCTTCTCTTCATTTGTTACCACCCTCATCATATTGAGGTCTTCTATCAGATTTGGCTCGGGCTTCCCAGCAAACTTTGCTAGTATGAGATCTTGGATCTCGGCTCCCTTGCCCAATTGAGCCTCCACGGTCTTTGTCCTTTCCTGTAGAGCCTGCACATGATTTCTTATTGCAATGCCTTGGTTAGATAACTTTCCTATACTACTTTCATGGTTCTCCATGATTTTAATAAGCATATTATTTTGCTCGATTTGAGCTTGCATAAAAGCTCTAACATTTTGCTCAAACGAGAGATTGCCATGATTTGCTCCATTATGATTATCATAATTATTGTAAGGAGCTCCATTATGATTATCATAATTATTGTAAGGATTAGAGTAATTTTTTTGAACATTAGTAGAATTTCTTTGGCTCTTCCATGCAGGATTATAATGAGTGCATTTTATAAAATTTCATTAACATTGGTAGAGATAGCATTAACTTGGGTATCTTCCTTACCCTTTACTAAGTTGAGTAACTCGTCTACCTTAGATATAAGCTCTTCATTGTTTACCTCGGTGATTGAACTTACTCTTTTCGAGGTTCTTTCCACATGCCACTGGGCATGGTTGTTTTGCATATCATCAAGTTATTTATTTGCAACACTCACTTGCTTTCCCATGATCGTTCTTCCTGCTGTAGTATCTAGCATAGACTTAGACATTGCGTTAAGGACATTATAAAATAAATGTAATATAAGCCATTCTTCCATCCCATGACTAGGATAGTTCACTATGGCTTCTTTCATCCTTTCCCATGCAAGCGCTAGTGGCTCGCGATCTTCTTGTCTAAAGCTTGTAATGTTGGATCTTAGTTGCATAGTTTTATCTGGGGGAATTTTTTTAGTCATAAACATATTAATGCATTCCTCCCAAGATTTAATAGTGCCCTTAGGTAGAGATACCAACCAATCCTTTGGCTTTCCTCTAAGAGAGAAAGGAAACAATCTTAACTTAACAACATTTAGATCTGCATCTTTAATACGCATCATGTCGCAAATTTCAGTAAAAGTATTTAAGTGAAAACCTAAATCCTCAGAAGATGAGCCTCCAAATTGGTTTTGCTGAACCAAACTTAAAAGGTTAGGCTTAATTTCATATGTTCGCATCAACAGTGGGTTTAGTGATAGGTGCACGAATAAAATCATCAGTGGGAGTAACATACTCCCCAAGTCTTTTGACCAAGGATCTTCTATTTTTGGTATATTTTTTTGTAAAGAAAAGAAATAACAAGTAACTATATTTTTGGGGTTTTCAAATAGATAACTAGAAAGTAAACTAATAACAAGAAATAAACTACAAACAAATAATAAAACTAAAAACAAGGTCTCTAGTGACCTCACTAGGATAGCGAAATTGCTTCCATGGCAACAAAGCCAGAAAAAGGGTTGATACCTTCGATCCAGATTCATGGATGTAGTATAATAGCCTTTTCCCTAGAAGACCTAGGTTTAACCGAACCTTGTAAAGCAATGCTAAAAGGAAATAAAATGCCACATCTACAAGACTTTGTTTCTTTCTTTTATCTTCATTTACCAGACCAATCTAGTTCACTTTTATAATGGGTTGAATCAATGGATGGATATAGGCTAGGGTTGAATATCCACCTGCAGCTGCACATTATATGGGATAAAAGATAATAATAAGCATAATCATGTTTAAAGTTTTAATAGGGATAATATCTTGTGGGTAACGTGTCCTAATATACTAGAGCAATCATGATGCAGTGGGCATAGCAATAGTCTTTTAATCCAACCGAATGTACCACGAAGCAACGGGCTACAAATGATTATTAAGTGTAAAACACAGATCAAAGCATTAAGTGGTTATGTTGTTGTGATCCCGAATGGGTTGCTAAGCAAAGACCTTACTACCCTTTCTATCACTAGGGTTCCTATGAGATCACCTCTAGCCAAGTATCTCACCTCAAGCCTTTATCGATCTATGGGTTCTTGGGTACCTACAAGTCCACAGATCAAGACAAGAGACATAGAAACAAAAGATACAAATATCTATTTCAAACAATACACAAAACTCCCATAGATTAGATGCACATAATCGCTACGAGGTTTCTCCCCAACCTGTAGCCTGTGAGGACTACTCACTGATAACAATAAGATCAAGGATAGAAAACATTGTGCAAAATACTTAGATTGAAATCAAATATTCTTAGAATGGTCGCCGAATCACAAGGAGATCTAAAGTACAAAGTAATGGCTATGGATAATGGAGGGGATGGAAGATGGATGGATGAACAATGGTGTGGATCTCCTTGGGGTGTGTTGTGATGCAATCTTAGAATGGCTGTCTCTTGTGCGGTGGCTGAGACCTCAAAATATATAGGCGTTTTCACGAAAGTTGTAGGGTTTGACAAGACAGAGCCACCGCCATATGGTATGGCGGATGGTATGGGCGGGCCCTTCCCGTACCAGTGGTCGTTATAGCTGCAGATGCCTAGAATTGACTCCACAATTACTTGGTCGTGTGAACTTCCTCAAAACCTTCATTATGACTCCAGATTTCGCATTAAAAAGCGTGATTTTCTGCACAACAAAAGTTAAAGCAATAGTTTGCATATATTTTCAGTTGTTAGGCATTAGTGGCAAGTTTTGAGAGTTTCTTGTCAATTGATTAACTAAAAGCAATGTTTAAATGCGGTCGAAGATGGCTATTTTTGGAGCCATCATGGGATCACCGATGGAAAGACAGAGAAAACTGGAAGTGTTTCAGGTAAGGTCCAAAGTTATTAGGAGTGATCGAAAAGGAGTTTTTGATCATGAGCAAATGCTTAAATATGTTTTAATATTAATAAAAAAATAAATATTTAGAATTATTTGGGGGGGGCAGCTTCCACTAATGGTCCTAGAGGCCCAATAGGGAAACCACCTGAAAGGGGCAGCCGCCACCGACGCCCTAGGGGAACCCGTCAGGCTGGCCCTAGGCCACCACGCCGAAAGGTGGGGACCACCCAAGCCAACCATTTCTGCCTTAGCCCACTTGCACGTGGGGCAGGTGAGGCCTAGCCGATCGACCGATGCCTCCATGGCCATCGCGCACCCCCTCCCCTCCTCCTTTAGTCCCACATTACCAGGCTGGCAAGGTGAGGGTCCCACCTCCTCCTATAAATAGATGGAAATAGGATAGGATTAAATACAACAATTAAACTGGGAATTTCCTAAGATATTTTCCTTAGGGAATTTCTCATATCTCTCTCCGTTGAATTTCGCGAGTGTGGTTCCAAGAAAAACTATGCACTTGGGAGACAACACAACCCGACGTGCTGTTGGTTCCTAGTTCTAGAGGGTATGCTTATGCATCTCGGCTAGACGAAAGGAGAACATGAGTCATCTTAAGAAACTATACATGTGTGAAACCATAGAGTCACTACCACTTGTGGTGCCGGTACTGTCATGAAGGACTAGGAGGTAACATGCAAGGAGCAACATGACCTTAAGGTCATGTTCGAGTATGACTACATCATCAACATTCCACGCAGAACATTAAACACTTTTTGTATACAAGGGTATGTTATCGAAACCTCCATTGTTGTTACTCCATTAAATCATACATAGATCTTGGCATTGGTGTTGCGATAGATAGGAGTTTTTTTTTGTTTTTTTGCTATAAACCCCTTCACATTTAAGTTTGAGGAACAATGGTTGTTCACTTTATATGAATTCTATCTTTGATGGTTATGTGCCTAGGAAGAATGGTCTATTTATTTTCAATCTTAATAGTAGAATGTGAATGCCAAAAGAATTAAGTTGAATGATCATATTATTTCATACATGTGGCTTTGCTTCTTAGGTCATATTGGTGTTAAACACATGAAGAAGCTCCATTATTCTGGACTCCTATAATCAATTGATTATGAATCATTTGAGACATGTGAACCATGCCTTATGGGCAAGATAACTAGAACTCTAATTTTTGGTACAATGGAGAAGGCGATGGACTCATTGAAAATCATACATACTAACTGTGTGGTCCAATGAGTGTGTCAACGCGCTGTGGATATCATTACTTCGGTACTTTCACGGATAATTTAAGTAGATATGGGTATATTTACTTAATGAAAAACAAGTCTGAAACATTTGAAAAGTTCAAATAATTTCATAGTGAAGTGGAAAACCATCATAACAGAAAGATTAAATTTCTATGATCTGATCATGGAGTTGAATATTTAAGTTACCAGTTTTCCACACATATGAAACAATGCGGGATAGTTTCACAACTCACGCAAGCTGGAACACCACAACGTAACTGTGTATCCGAGCATCATAACCATACTTTATTGGATATGGTTCAGTCTATGATGTCTCTTACAGATTTTCCACTGTTGTTTTGGGGTCAGACACTAGAGATAGATGCATTCACTTTAAATAGGGCACCATCTAAATCTGTCAAAATGACACCGTATGAATTATGATTTGCCAACAAACCTAAGCTATTGCTTCCAAAATTTTGGGGATGCGATGTTTATGTGAAGAAGATTCAACCTGATAAACTCGAACGTAAAGTGGAAAAATGCGTCTTCATAGCATACCCTACATAAACAATTGGATATACTTTCTATCACAGATTTGAAGGCAAGGTTTTCATTTGAAGGGAATATGCTAGAGAGGCAATAATAATGGTTATTATCTTATTCCATGTTTATGATAAATTTTTATTTCTAATGCTAGAATTGTATTAATCACAAACGTTAATACATGTGTATTTAATAAAGAAACCAAAGTTCCTAGTTATGCCTCTCATTTAACTAGCTCGTTGATTAATAGATGATCAAAGTTTCGTGATCATGGACATTGGAAGTTGTTAATAACAAGATCATATCATTAGAAGAATGTTATGATTAACATACACACAAAGTAGTTATAGCAATAATTATCTAGTCATTATGTTTACATTTCTATAAAAAACACATACGAAGTATCACTAAACCTTTGACCATGAGATTATGCCAATCGCTAATTCTGGAAGAGTCTTTGATGGCATCAAATGTCACACCATAACAGGGTGATTATAAAGGTGTTGTTGGGTACTCTAAAAGTATTAGTTGAGGCTCATGAGTAAAGAATGGGATTTGTCCATCCAGATGATGGAGAGATACACTCTAGGCCCTCTCGGTGATATCACATCAACACCGGTTGCAAGCATGTGACTAGGTCACGAGGATGTTGTATCACATAACGAGTAAAGAGTACTTGTCAGTAACAAGATCGAACTAGGGTATGGTTGTACCTATGATTGGATCTCGAACAAGTAAAATACCACACGACAAAAGGAATTGGGTATGATGTTAATGGTTCACATGATCACAAGAGGTATCTTTGAATGTGTAGGAGTTAGTACGGATCTGAAGATCCCACTACTGATTATTGATCAAAGAAGTGTCTCTATCATGTATGCATTATTCACAAACCATAAGGTAACATACTTAAGGTATACTGACACTAATGGGCAGATAAAACATATCAGAGGAAGGTTTTGATAGAGCTACAATTGTTTCGATGATCACCGGAATTGTTTTGGGTCAGATTGTTGAAATTGATTTCTGTAACATCCCACTTTTAGCGACCCTGATTAGTTGTCCAGAATGCAAAAATCAGGTGGAAAACACTTTTTTCTTGTTTAGTGATGCAGTGATTGCTTGTTTGTTGCTTGTGTTTTCACAACTGAATGTGTAGTAGAAGATATACTCCTCTACCTTCCCCCAGTTTATTGAAGCTACTTAACAAAACTATCTTGTCTTTTTTTACATATTATCAAATGTTCTAGCATTTCAAAACCTGAGGCAAGATTCCCTTGCAACAACAATTATTTTCCTAGCTTCCATTAACAAAATTATGGAGATCTATATGATATAATCTCCTTATGTTTTCAAGACAGAACTTTCAACTAATCTTACCTCTAGGTTTACCAAACCATTTATGAAGCTTTTGAATTATACTATTGGTAGAAATACCAAGGACTCTCACCTTATTAAAACTCTAACTTTTCAAAATACCCATCCTTACCTCAATCTAAGCTTGATAGTAACCCTAGTAGTAGTTGGTTTGGCTTGTAAGATAAATTTCTTTGATCTGTTGTTTGACTGGTTTGCTTAGGAACTAGTATGAGCTAACCTAGGTGATCAACCTGTAGGATCAAGATAATATAAGAATACAAACCCTAAGCAAGTTTTCCAAGATTGATCTAATCTCTAGACACCAGAGTGATCATCTAACATCTTAACCAGATCAATTTGGAGCTAATCCCTTATAATAACTTCCAACTCAATGAAGACCAACTATAAGCATGGATCCTCTCTACTAAATTTACACTTCAACCTCATAAACTTGATGATGAGTTTGGAACCTATCATCCTATAAAAATCACCCCTCTTGTATTCTAGTCAAAAAACCCAACTCTGCCAAAATATAACAAAGTCCGGAAAAATGTTATCAATATCACATCTTTGAGTCTCTCTCTTTACCAACCCTTGTGCATTTTTGGAAATTCACTTGAATCATATTGTATACCATCATTAGGACTTCCAAATATCACTCTTGCGCTTGGCTAAATATTCCTTTGAACCACTTGCTCTTGATGGTTTTGTAGGAAAGAAAATAATCTTTTATGCACATCTTACCAACATGCCCACTTTAGCAGAATCTCACATCTCCATACTATATTTTTTTTACAAAATATTTGCACGATTATGCTCTACTCATGAAGGTCTATCCATCAACACTTAACTTTTCTCAATTGGAGCTTTTTCCTTCCTACACCCACATGGTTTTTTAGGCTAATTAATAATCTCCTTTGGCACCCTCATTTTATTCAAAGTTTGGCATCAATCCTTGGAGCAATCAATCCTGATAAACCACAACTCTTGGTACCATAGTGATCTACCTAACTTGTCATATCTATCCATATAAACCATAACCCAAGGGGATCTTTGAGGTCCTAAGTCCAACAAGGTTTTGATAGTAGAAAATTAATAGTGACCAAGATCCTTTATTCCATGCTTTATTCCAAAATCAAGTTTGACTTTCAAAACCTAAGGTTGAAAATGATAGATACACTATTTTTACATCATCTATCATAGAGATAAAAAATATATAATGTTTTCCATAATTATTTTGGCCAAAAACTATTTAATTCTTTTATTTGACAAAAACCTCAAAACTCCCTCTATAAAAGAAAGTTTGTTTTTCTCCAAAACACTTTGCCAATTTTAGGAACATTTGAGGCCTATATATCGTACCCAATATTCCGACTTCAAAATTAAATGTTTTTGAAGAGATTTACTATACCTTTTTGCCTATTTTATTAAATGGCAGAAACGAGAAAATAAATGTTTTAAATACTTTTATTCTTCAATAAATTGTAGGAAAATTCTCCAAACAGTGAATTCATATTTCGGACCATCTCAGACCAAAACCCATCCTTGCCCAATTAAAAAATATCAAATCATATCCTGGAAACCATTTCAACACTTTTTGAATAAATGATCTAAAAGGGATCTAAAGCTCGTAAGAAAGTAAGGTTTGGGGTGATACCACTATGGAAATTTTTGTGCTTTACATCTTATTAGTGGTTGTTAGATAAACCATGACTGGCATGGCACAAAGATTTCAATATTAAATGTGGAATATCAATCATGTTTAAGTTCTACCTATGGATTGCTGATGGCTCCAATTTTTGCCATCTTCCACTATGTTTAAACGTTGTTTTTGGTCAAGAAATTGCCAAAGAAACTCTCAACTTTGGCACTAATGACTACTAATTGAAATGATATGCAAATACCTTCTTTGATTTATGTTGTGCAGGAAATAACTGCTTTTAAGGCGAAATAAGGAGTCGTAATGAAGGATTTTGAGGAAGTACACACGGCCAAGTAATTGGAGAACCCAACAAGGGCATCAGCACACTTAACAACCACTGGTACGGGCGCTATCTGCCCGTACCGCCCGCCTGTACCAGGTGGCGATGGCTTCGTCTTGTCAAACCCTACAACTTTCATGAAGACACCTATATATTTTGAGGCTCCAACCACCAACCAGAGAGCCGCCATTCTCAGATTGCATCACAACACCACCAAAGGAGATCCACACCATTGTTCATCACTTCCACCATCCATCCCTCCACTAGCCATAGCTATTGCTTTGTACTTTTATATCTCCTTGTGGTTTGGCGACCATTGTAAGAATATTTGATTTCAATCTAAGTATTTGCATGATGTTTTCTATCTCCGATCTATTTGTTATGAGTGAGTAGTCCTCACGGGCTACGGGTTGGGTAGAAACCTTGCAGCAAATATGTGCATCTAGATCATGGGAGAATTGTGTTTTGTTTGGATTCGTGATTTGTATCTTTTGTTTCTTCGTCTCTCGTCTTGATCTGTGGACTTGTAGGTACCCAAGATCCCATAGATTGATAAAGTATTGAGGTGAGATACTTGGCTAGCAGCAATCTCATAGGAAACTCAGTGACATAAAGGGAAGTACGGTCTTCGCTTAGCCTCCCATTCAGGATCAACAACAACATCACCACTTAAAGCTTTGATATGGTTTACACTTAATAATCGTTTGTAACCCGTGGCTTCGGTGTACTCTCGGTTGTATTAGAAGTCTATTGCTATGACCGCTACATCACGGGGGCTCTAGAATATTAGGATGTGTTGCCCAAAAAATATTATCTCAATACACACATGATACATGACTATGCTTGTTATTATCTTTTATCCCATTTGATGTGCAGCTGCAGGTGGATCTTTAACCCTGGCCTATCTCCATCCATTGATTCAAACCCATTATAAAGTAAACTAGATTGGTCCGGTCAACTAAGGTAAAACGAACAAACAAAGTCTTGTAGACGTGTCCTTTCTTTTTAGCTTTTAGCAGTGCTTTCCAAGGTTCGATTAAACATAGGTCTTCTAGGGAAAAAGCTATTATACTACATCCGTGATTCCGGATCGAAGGTATCAACCCTTTTTCTGGCGCGTTGCCGGGGAAGAAATTTCGCTATCCTAGTGAGGTCATTAGAGACCTTGTTTTTAGTTTTATTATTAGTTGTAGTTTAATTCTTGTTATTAGTTTACTTTCTTGTTATCTATTTGAAAACCAAAAAATTGTTACTTGTTATTTGTTTTCACTACTTAAAAAATACCACAACGATAAGAGTTATGGCTCAAAAGAGATTAGGGGAGTATGCTACTCCCACCGATGATTTTATTCTTGCACCCATCACTCAACCCGTAGTTGATGCAGAAACATTTGAGAAAAAACCTAACCTATTAAGTTTGGTTCAACAAAATCAATTTGGGGTTCATCTTCTGAGTATTCAGGATTGCACTTAAATACTTTTACTGAAATTTGTGACATGATGCGTATTAAGGATGTAGATCCAAATGTAGTTAAGCTAAGATTGTTCCATTTCTCTCTAAAAGGAAAGGATAAGGATTGGTTGCTAGGTCTACCAAAGGGCACTATTAAATCAGGAGGAATGCACTAATTTGTTTATGACTAAATATTTTCCCCCAGCTAATACTATGCAACTAAGATCCAACATTACAAGCTTTATACAAGAAGACTGTGAGCCACTAGTGCTTGCGTGGGAAAGGATGAAAGAGGCCGTAATGGACTGTCCTAATCATGGGATGGAACAATGGCTTATATTACACCTATTTATAATGGTCTTAATCCAATATCTAAGTCTATGCTAGATACTGTAGTAGGAGGAACGATCATGGGAAAGCATGTGAGTGTTGCAAAGAAGTTACTTGATGATATGAAAAATAACCATGCCCAATGGCATGTGGAAAGAACCTCGAAGAGAGTTAGTTCAATTACCGAGGTAAACAATGAGGTGCTTACATCTAAGGTATATGAGTTTCTTAGCTTACTCAAGGGTAAGGAATATACCCAAGTTAATGTTATCACTACCGATGTTAAGGATGTTAATTTTATAGATTGCACTCCTTTTAATCTTGCATGGAAAAATAATTATGCTTCTAATGTTCATAAATATCATGCTAATCCTGCAGGAGCTCCTTATAATAATTATGATAATACTAATGGAGCAAATCATGGCAATATCCCGTTTGAGCAAACCGTTAGAACATTTATGCAAGCGCAAACTGAATGAAACAATATGCTTATTAAGATTATGGATAACCATGAAAGTAGTTTAGGAAGATTATCTAACCAGGCCATTGCAATTAGAAATGATGTGCATGCTCTACAGGAAAGAACAAAGACCATGGGGCCTCAGCTGGGTAAAGTAGCCGAGAGCTAAGCTCTCATACTAGCAAAGTTCGCTGGAAAACCCGAGCCAAATCCGGTAGAAGAACTCAAACGATGAGGGTAGTAACCAGTGAAAAGCCTGAAGAGCTGGATTATAGCAATGCGCCAACATCGGAATATACCGTGGTAGATCTATTGAAGATGATCACCGTTAATAATCTAGGTATAGAACAAGGTAATGATGGTATGTACCAACAATTTATACAACAAGTAGCATCTAAGGTTCATGATTTAGAGTTGGAGTATAAAACACTAGATGATAAGGTTCCAGCTAAGCTAGATGATATATTTGAGCCCATTATTAAAATTAAGTTGGGAGTTAATGAGATATCTTCTCTTTGTGATCTTGGTGCAAGCGTCTCAATAATTTCCAAAAGTCTATTTGATAAATTAAACTTGGGGCCATTTGTTACAACTGAATTAAGACTCCATCTAGCTAATTCAACTTATAAACAAGCTGTTGGAATCAAACAAAATATAGTTGTTGAAATTAAAGGTAGTCCCGCTCTTTTTGATATTGTTATTGTGGACATGCCTGAAGATCCCATACCACCTATAATTCTAGGTAGGTTTTTCCTAAGAACTATTAAATCTTTGATTAATTTACATGAAGGGAATGTAAGGATAGGGCTACCATCTAGAGATCCTTTTGTAGTCCACTACCCTAGGAAAAACAAGGCCAAGCCTAGTGATGATGATGGTGTAATTAATTTAAAAGAAAACTATTTTGGAGTGGGCATTCCACTCCCCAAACCTAAGTGATTGCCATCAAGGTCAAGCTAATTGACCTTAACTAGAAGCGTTTCATGGGAGGTAACCCATGTGAAATAAAGTTTCTCTAAGTTTTTATTTATTATGTTTTCTATCGTGTTAGTTTGTTTTGTATTTGTTTTTGTCTTTAATAAAGTGTCTTAAAGAAGACCTATGGAAAGAGGAGAAGAAATAAGGTAATCCTCTATATTTTATTTTACTAACACATGGCCTAATAAGTATTGCTGGATCATTACTTAGTATTTTTGCTGCTATCTAACCTTTTGATAAGATGTGCAAAGGCGCATGGAGCTACTAATCACAAAAATTGAGTTTTGTAGTTCACAGTGTCGATAACAACCACTAGTACGACCGGAGTGGCCCGTACCATGCGCCCGTACCACCTCAAGGCAAAGGAAGATATGAATTTTGATTTTTGCCGAAGGAATCAGAGTCGATAATGACCACTGGTACGGCCGGACAAGCCCGTACTGTACCCCGGAGCAAACATCAGATTTTTGTCGAAGTCACCGGATAGTTAACGACCAGCAGTACGGGTGCGCGCAACCGTACCGCGTGCCCGTACCGAGTGCACCGCCTGGGAACATACGTCACCCCCAAGGTAAGACACCTGGTACGGGCGGGCTCCAGCCGTACCGCCCGCCCGTACCACGTACGCGGACGCCATATTCACCCCGAGGAGGTAACCTTAAAATCCCAAATAATCTATTTTCTCTTTCTTCTTCCTCCAAACTTCAAACCACCTCCATTGGATCTTCAAATTTACTCAATTTTCTTCGATTCTTCGCACTCACTCGATCTAAGGTATGATTCTCCTGCGATCCCCAACTTATTTATGCAAAAGCTTGGCTTAATCTTTCATCATTGCCAATCTAGACATAGGTCTTTTTCTTGATTCAATCTTGGTACTAAGTATGCTTAGCATTGTTTTTAGAGGAGTTTGTTTTGTAGTTAGTGTAGAGAATCACTTATGCTATGTTTCTATTGGACCAAAAAATATTAGCAATCTTTATTTACTTTGTCTTCATTTATTTATTGGATGAACACGAGGAGCCGTACACGTGAGATGGTTGTGGAGTCCTCCACACCACCCGTTGATACATTAACCCCTAAGTCTCTTGGCATAGATTTCACCGAGGAGTTCCATCTTACCCGTTTCGATCGTTTCAAGATTCGAGAGATCAAGACCACCAACTGGGCGTGTCCTTATATCCTGAAGTAACTTGGCATTCATGCTGATTTCGATTTACTTTGCAACAATGTTGGTTTGTACATTTTTGTCTGTCGGGATGTTGCGACATACCACCGCTTGATACTTGAGTTCTTCAACACCTTGACACACACGGTGGATCCTTATGGTTGTTCCGAGGAACAAAGGCCCAGAGTTGATTAAATTAAATTCTGCCTTATGAACTATGAGTATACTTTGACATTCAGCCAATGGGCTCAATGCTTTGGGTTTACCAACAACACCACCGTTGTACGCGCAACTACTTTTCTTTTAGATCCTTCCCCTTTACAATATTTTAGTTTGATGAAAATTCGTGGACACACACCCAAGGGGAACCAAATTGATCATCCTGCTATTCGATATTTGTTCTATGTTATTGCAAACACATTGTAGGCACGTGGTGAGTTTACTAGAGTTAATGAGGAGGACATGTTGATCCTCGCAAAAGCTACACTTAGCAGTTGTAACTTAAGGCCAAACTTGGGCGCTTTACTTGTGTTTTATCTTAAGCATCAAGCTCGTCAATCTCGTGGACCAATATGTGGAGGAGGAATTGTGACAGCCCTTGCACGCTCACTTCGCATCAACCTAGGTAACATCCAACCATTGTCTGGAAGTAACCGTCTCGGTTTATCTACTCTAAGAGAATGTGGTATGATTTCTAAAAATCATGGTAGATATTTCTTCAATATACCTGGAGCGGATCACTTGATCCCCGCTCCCTTGCCTAATGGTTTATTCTCTATCAAGGATGGACGTTTGCGTTATGATGCGCAGGTCGAAGCTAATCTACCCCAACAAGAAATGCCCGTGGGAGAAGGAGAAGATGAAGTAGAACAAGAAGGACCCGAACAAGATGTGCAGCCATCGAACTACTACACCACCTATGAAGATATTTATGCACTCGAAGAAAATATTCAAAACATGAACAAGCTCTCCATCAACCTTCTAGATGCCACTACAAGCCTCGCCACCCATTTCCATGATTGGAGCAGCCAAAGGAATGTGGGATATTATCCGCCACCTCCACAATGAGCAACAAAAGGTCTTGCAAAAGCCCGAGCTTGAGGATGTGTTCCCCTAGCAAATTTATTTATGTAATAACGAGGTTGTACTCCAGCTCCTTAAGAGATTTGAAACACTCGTTTTGGCTTGTTCCAACACTTTGCCTTTTCCTTTTCTTTCATTTTAGTTTATTTGTTTTCCTTTGTTTTTCTTTTCTTAAACCCTTGCTTGGTCGCAAGTTATTTTCTATTCTTTAATCTCTATCCTCAAAAATACAAAAAAAAATCCGTTTATCCTTTTTTCATAAACGTGGATTTATACTTTGCCTCTTTGCTTTAGTATCATTTCGAGAGTAATCATGTTTGAGTTTAAAGGAACACATTGATGGCTCTGCAATATAGCCATCTACGTCCATATTTAAAATGGATATTAATCATATTTTTGATGAAATATCTCTCTAACCCCTGCCACTAATGCTAATATTCAGAAGGGTATGCAATCCTTTGTTCTTGTATTTTTCCTGCGTAGGTAATGTCATTTAAAGGAGGGAATCCCTACATTAAAGTCAAAGATACGATATTTCCTTCGACCAGAAGAAACCAGGAGCCGCCCAACAAAGGCAGACGCCGTAACGACCAACTATACGGCCGGAGCAAAAATTTCGACCGTATAGCTTTGGTCATATAGTTGGTGCCGCCTCCGTTAGGTCAAACAGAACAACTTTCGTTAAGGGACTCCTATATAAAGAAGACGCAGGCTACGAGAAACTAAGACACCATGCCCCAGAAGCCATACCTCACCAGAAAGCCGCCTCTAGATCTCCAAACCCTTCTCCATCTCCATAGCCATCTTCCACCACTTGTAATAGTAGATATCTTCTCCGATTGGCGACATTGTAAGACTATTGCTATCAATCTTATGATTTTCATTACAATGTTTGTGGTTGTTGATCTCATCTCTATGTGTGAGTAATTGTCCTTGGGCTAAGGGCTTCGGCCTAGCCATGTAGCAATTGTGCATGTGATTTATCATAGATGGGATCGTGTATTAGTTTGTATGACATGATGATTATTGTATCCACTCTTAGCTCAATCTAAGGACTTGTCAGGTACACAAGACCCCGAGGGTTGAGCTAGGTATAGGGAGTATGAGTGATGACTAATCTGCAGGTTGGGAACCCTAGTGACAGAAGGGGTAGTACGGCTGTATGTGAGGGATTTTCTTGGGATTAACGGTGACATCACTACACATATCATTAGTTCTCTTTCTTCTATGGATGAGACTAGTAGGTTATTGCTATAAGCGGTTGCGGAGGCAATAGCAATTATGGATGTACAACCCACATATAATTTATCTTGGTCTAACAAGTACACACATACTTTATTTCTATCTTTTATTTCCTTTGCACAGCTACAGGTGAAACCGAACGCCCTAGGCCCTATCTCTCAATCATCAACAACAAAAAAAGGCAAGCTACTGGTCTGGTGAAAACACAAAAGGAATTTTAAAACTCCTAAAGGTCTGTTAAAGTAACTTCACTATGCATTCGCTTCCCGAGGATTCGATAACCTAGGTCTACTAGGGAAAAAGAGCTATACTACATCCGTAATCCAGATCGAAGGTATCAACCCTTTTTCTAGCACCGTTGCCGGGGAAGCAATAGCTACCCTGGTGAGGTTATTAGGAACCTTGCTAGTTTTAATTCTTGTTTTTAATTTTTTTAGTTTGCATTAGTCTTTATTTGATAAACCAACAAAATTAGTTAGTCTTTAAATTCTTGTTTTTACCGTTATAATTTTTGATCTAAAAAACCCAAAAAAACATAGGAAGTATGGCTGAAAAGAAGCTCGGGGAGTTTGCTACTCCCAATAATTATTATTTTCATACTCCTATTACTCAGCCAGCAATTGCTGCTGATGATTATGAAATTAAGCCTCATTATTTAAGTTTGGTTCAATAGAATCAATTTGGAGGCTCTGCTGTTGAAGACGCAAGTATGCACTGAAATACTTTCAATGAAATATGTGATATGATGTGTATAAAAGACGTTGACCCTGATGTGGTCAAATTACGTCTATTACCTTTCTCTCTAAGAGGAAGAGCTAAAAAATGGTTGCTATCTTTGCCTAAAAATACTATTACATCATGGGTTGGATGTACTTCTTTATTTATGACTAAAATTTTCCCACCTGCAAATACTATGCAACTTTGATCTAATATTACTGGTTTCTGACAGGAAGAGCGTGAGACACTAGCGCTTGCATGGGAGAGGATGAAAGAATGCCTAAGAAACTGTCCTAGTCATGGGATGGAAGATTGGTTAATCCTCCATTTATTTTACAATGCTCTTAATCTTGTGTCTAAGTCTATGTTTGATACTGCCGCTGGAGGAACATTCATGGGTAAACATATTACCGAAGCAAAGTAGCTGCTAGACAATATGCAAGACAACCATGCCCAATGGCATGTTGAAAGAGCAAACATGAAGAAGGTAAACTTTGTCTCACCACAAGAGAACGAAGATCTCAATGCTAAGTTGGATGAGCTCATACTAGCCGTAAAAGGTAAGAAACTCAGGTAAGAGTCGCCCCCGAAAAAAATATAGAAGAAATAGACTTCATAGCTCGTAATGATTATAATCCTGCTTGGAAGAAAAGTTACAATCCTAATTTTCAGAAACATTATGCTATTGCTACAAATAACTCTAATAATATGGGAACTAGTAATGGTAGTCTCCAAGAAACACTTAAGTCTTTCATAGACTCGCAAAATAAACAAAATAATATCCTAGTAAAAATCACAGAGAACCATGATGCTATCTTGGTAAATTATCTAACCAAGTTGTTAGTTTGAGAAATGATTTGTAGGCCCTTCAAGAGAGAACAAGTATCGTGAGGCACAACTAGGTAAGATAACCGAGAGTCAAACTCTCATTCTAGCTAAATTTGCAGGAAAATCTAAACCCAATCCTATTGAGGAACTCAAAATGATGAGAATCCAAAGAGAGGGGCCTAAAGAACTTGACTATAGTAATGCCCCTTCACCAAGCTACACCATCGAAGATCTCGTAAAAAGGATCAACGTCAAAATTCCGGTATGTGAAGGTAATGCTGAAGCCATGTATCAACACTTTGTTGATCAAGTAGCAATTAAGGTATGCGAGCTTGAAGAGGAATACAAGAAAATCGCTGAAAAGTTACCAGTTAAACTAGATGACATATTTGAGCCTACTATTAAGATAAAGATTGGAACTAATGAGATAGCTGCACCTTGTGATCTACGTGCAAGCGTCTCAACAATTCCAAAGAGTCTTTTTAACAAGTTAAATATCGGCTCCTTTGAAATTACTGAAATAAAATTGCATCTAGTAGATTCTACCTACAAACAAGTTGTCGGGATTAAGGAGAACACTTTAGTTTACATCAAAGGCTGTCCTGCTCTCATTTATTTCGTTATTGTCTACATGCTTGAAGAAACTGTTCCTCCTATAATAGTAGGTCGTCCTTTCTTAAGAACTATAAAGGCTTTAATTAATCTTCATGAAGGGAACGTGAAGTTGCAATTGCCTTCATGGGATCCTTTTGTTATTCATTTTACCAGGAAGAAGAAAGCAAAACATGACGAGAAGGAGATCATCACTTTGAAGGCCAATTACTTTGGAGTGGGTGTTCCACTCATCTGCCCAAGTGAATCTCATCAAGGTCAAGCTATTGACCGTAAAAGAGCGCTCATGGGAGGCAACCCATGTTAAATTAAGGTTTGAGTTAAGTTTTTAGTTTTAGTTTAAGTTCATATTAAATAAAGAGTGCTAGAAATTCCATTTAGAGAGAAGAAATTTGGTAGTACTTGAATTTCTGCATTATTCATGCTATTGTTGGTCGACAATATTTTCTGTCAAAAATAAGGTATATCGCTAAGTTACAGGAAAAGAAATAGTTTACGAAGGAACATAAAAAATTTGATGGACACAGACGGTTAACGATCAACTATACACCGGGAATACAAATTCTAGCCGTATAGCTCTGGTCGTATAGTTATCTTTGCCATCGAAATTTTTTCTGCAATATGTACTGAGAGTTTAACGACCAACTATACGGCGGTAAAAAAAATTCCGGCCGTATAGTCCTGGCCATATAGATATCAATGCCTCCGTACAATTTCTTTTCATATATACTGAGAGTTTAATGACCAACTATATGGCGGGAATAAAAATTCCGGCCGTATAGTTTCGGTAGATATCGAGGCATTTGCAAATTTTCTTTCGTAGGGACAGACAGTTTAATGACCAACTGTACGGCCGAAACATTTTGTTCTGCCCGTATAGTTGCGGTCGTATAGCTGCGTCACCAGGAGGAAGACCTAATATTTTGACAGAATGCCAACTATACAGCCGTAACACATGTTCCGCCCGTATAGTTGTGCCCGTATAGTTGCGTCTGACCACAAAATCACACGAGAAGGTACTCCCAACTTCAAAACTTCAATCCCTTTTCCTTCTTCTACCTCCAAACTCTCTCGAAACCTCAAGGTATCTTCATCGCTACTCAATTTCGTTCAATTTCCTCACACACATGTGATCTACGGTATGTTTTTGCCCTGATCATCCAATTAGTTATTGCAAATTCATCTTCGATCTATTGTCATTATCAATCTAGGGTGATACCTAGTATGAACCAATTGTCATGATTTTCTTACCTAGATTATTATCTTGAAGAGATTCTTTAGTGTGCTTAGATGAGGAACATGTTATACTTACTGTTATTGGATCAAAAAGTTTTATTTTTGCTTTTCTTCAATGTTTTAGATGATGAACACAAGGAGCCAAACTCGTGCTCGTGCCACCGCTAGCGCTTCTCGAGCAGCCGCTCAGGAACGTATGGGGATACAGTTTAGGGATGAGGCCCATTGTGAAATCTTCAACAAGATCAAGAACCACGAAGTGAATGCCACCAAGTGGGCTTGCCCCATTATATTGAACCAACTCGATATTTCTGATGACTTTAATTTACTTTGCAATAGAGCTGGCCTGCAAAACTTTGTGTACAATGATGTACCTACTTATCTCCGCTTAACCATTGAATTTCTAAGTTCATTGCAAAGCACTGTTAAACTGTGGCAAGGAGAGGATACTTTGTGTACAATGATGTACCTACTTATCTCCGCTTAACCATTGCCAGATCGCTTGTCTTCAAGGTACTTGGGGCAGTTGTGTTTCCAGTGCCCATCCCCTTTGCAGTAGAAGCACGAAGTACCGGGCTTATGGCCAGGCTTGGCAGTCTTTGAGGTGCTGGGAACAAACTTGCCATCCCTCTTAGACTTCTTACCCTTGCCTTTTCGCTTTTGCCCCGGTTTCTTAAAGTTGGTGGTCTTGTTGACCATCAGCACCGTGTGCTCCTTCTTGATTTCAACCTCAGCAGTTTTGAGCATGGCGAACACCTCAGCAAGGGTCTTAGTCATCCCTTGCATGTTGTAGTTCATCACATAACCCTTATAGCTAGGGGGCAGCGAGTGCAGCACCCTATCTATAGCGAGCTCCTCCGGGATTTTGCAATCCAGGGCATTTAAGCGTTTAACGTAGCCAAACATTTTGGCCACGCGCTCACTAATACTATTGTGCTCTTCCATTTAGCAGAGAAGAAGAGCTCGGAAGCATCATACCTCTCTGCATGAGCCTGTGGAGCAAAGACAGCCTTGAGATCCTTAATGATCTCAAAAGCATTCATCTTCTCAAAATGCTTTTGAAGCTCCGGCTCCATGGCATAGAGCATTCCACTCAGGATGAGGGAGAAATCATCCGCCTTGGACTGCTAGACATTCTTTTCGTCCCCAGAGGCGGAATCTGCAGGCTTAGCCGGAAGCTCAACCTCGATGACATAAGTCAACTTGTAGGGGACTAGGAGGATCCTAAGATTGCGGAACCATGCGGTGAAGTTGGTTTCATCAGTTTTCAGCTTGTCCCTCTCAAGGAAAGTGCTAAGGTTGAAGGTGGGTGGGCGAGACATCTACAAAGGATTTGCAAAGTGTTTAGACTATGTTCATAATAATGAGTTCAAGTTTTAACTAAAAGAACTCCCACTTAAACGAACATCCCTCTACTCATTCAGTGAAAACATGATCCCTATCCCTGGACATTCCCTAATGTTGATCACATCAACCATGTGATTCATGCTCGACCTTTCATTCTCTTGTATTCCGAGGCCACGTTTCTCTAACGTGCTAGGCTCACCAGTCCTAACTCGTGTGTATTCGCAGTGCAACATGGCTTACACCCACTGTATGCGAACATAGATATGTCTGACACCCAGGCCTGTAACCCTGGATCGCCTCATACCGAAGAACTTTCTTGGTTGTGCGCACACAAGGGGAATACGATAACTGGAATACTATGAGGGATTATCTTATTATGCTACCATCTAGTAAGTATACTAGCACAATAAGTAATACTTCTAAAAGTAAAGTGTTATGACATGGTTTGTAGCTTTAGGATCATCATCAACAGCTTTAATAAGAGTTTCGCAAACTCTTCATTACCATGTTATAATACTTGCCCCTTTGCAATAAATAAGATAGACGCTTCTATATTAACTATTGCATGTTTTACGTGGCTTTAGGGCTTTCGCAGCAGAACCCTTTCCCACCTACGAACGTCGAGCCAAAACATGGATTCAATGATTGCTGTTCTTCTTCCCTTTTTAGGGCCCTCCAGTATCAATGCCATATCAACTACTGTAGAGAGACAGACACCCCCCTAAGCCACTTTGATTTGTGGACCAGTCTCGTGAATCACCACGTGTGGTCGATTGTGGCCGCTTCATCAAACAGTGCCACGATATGAACAACGATACTAAAGAGGGTAGAAACTCGAGAATCAATGCCCACATATTACTATGTGTTCTATCCGTACGATATGTCTACCCATAGACCCGCTCTGATACCACTGAAGGGTTCCGTAGCAGAAAACAAAAAATTTCTATCTACTCGAACACTAATACCAGGATCTATACTATGTAGACATAAGTAACGGAGAAGGAATACAGTATTCATACCTTTGCAAACAGAGGCACGCCTTACACAGGAAGGCGTATATTGATGAAGACGAGCAGCACCCCAAGTGTGGTGCCTCCGAAGTTCATCACACGTCCTGTGTAGGAGACATCAACCAGACTCCGATCCAGCCGAGCAGCAGAAGAAGTAGATGCCGGATCGCCGATGACACGACGGTAGTGTGAAGGTGGACAATTCAACTACGAGGTCCTCCCTAATATTACGGGGAAGTCCTCAGCAGATGAGAGAGAGAATGAGAGGAATGGGTGATTTCCAAGGGGGAGGGGAACCCCTTTATACAGTGGGAGGGGGGCACCACCCAGGGGCCAGATGGTGTGCGACTAATGCCCACACCCGCCATCCACCTAGGGGTAGCTGCCGGCCCTAGGTGGGCCCCACTGGGGTGGCCCACCAGCCTTAGGCCGGCCGGCCCCCTTTCCCTAGGCGCCTTGCCCTATTGGGCCTCCCCTCGGGTGAGGCCCATTAGCAATAGGGAGCCTTTAAAAATAAAATAAAAATATATATTTAATATTAATTCTCCAATTAATATTCAAATACACATATTATATTATTTCTTTACTCCGGAACATCTTCTGGACCCCTTTCGATCTCTATCAGATGTTACCAAAACTATTCCGGTTTCTCTCTCTCTATTTCTCATCAATACCTCATCTACCCTGAGCGTCTCTACCCTTAAGCGTGACATCCTTCAGTTCGGAAACACTCCGGACATGATAGATACCACTCTCATATCAATGATCAATAGAGGGACCTAGATGGCCATGTGACCCCCGTCTGTTTCACAAATACAATCGCTCGAACCATGAGATAGTCGTTCCCCATTACCTTTGTCATTCGATACCTAATTCATCCGAGACCTGATCTTCGGTATCTCCATACCTAAGTTCGATCTCGTTATTGATGAACTTGCTTTCTCGTTCTCATGTTGTTGCATTCCGTGACCTAGTCACATGCTTGCAAGCTTTACTAATGCAACGTCACCGAGATGGCCACATGTATCTGTCCATTACACAGACTAGACAAATCCTGGTGTTTATATGTACTCCTCTACGCATCCCTTCGGAAAACCTGAGTGGCACCTTTTTGATCACCCTGTTACGAGATGACTCTTGATAACCATCTAAGCTTCTTCTGGAATGGTGATTTGCATTACCTCACAGTCAAAGGATCGGGTAGCGAGGTTCTCTGTGTTTTATCATCAATGGTGAACTTTTTAACTAGATCTCATTAAGATATAACGGTCGGATGTTTGTCTATCATGTTATTCAACTAATAACATGACCTCATTGTCAGTTGGCATAAATGCCCATGGTCTTGAAACATAGACCATCCTCGTGACCAATGAACTAGTTCACTAGAGGTAACTAGAGACATGGTTTGTTTACATACCACACATGTATTAACGTTTCGTATTAACACAGTTATAGCACAGTATGAAACGTATTATGAACATATAGGAGATATATCAAATAATACACTTTATTATTTGCCTCTAGGGCATAACTCCTTCAAGAAGTACTTTAGTGATGCGGTTTCACAAGACCAACATGAGTATACAATGACAGGCCTAAGTTGAGTAGCATGAGGAGTACAAGGTCATAGACTAGGTGCATGAAACAATCAACTTGTAAGATGTTTATCACATAAACCATAGGATGCTTTAAAACAAAGTGAAAATAAAAAGCTACTAGGAACCCTATCCTTATTAGTATTGTTGCCATGAATTACATAGCTCAAAATTCTATTTTTTATTATTTATGGAGTATTAACATATGTATTCAATGCTTACTTTTGGTATGGGATGCAAAACATCTCAAGGGAAGACATAAAACTAAGAAGTGAGTCTTCCAGTCAAGGGCATGAAATTAGAAGTAGCCCAAAAATAAAGGCGTGAATACCAATGCCAATCATGAAAAGAGTCTCTTATTCTATAGGTTCATCAAAGTGTGCTTGAAGGTTTATTTTGTTCATCATTTGTTTTATCACACCATCATTTGTTGTTTAGCATATTTATGGATGTTTAAAAGATACAACTTGATAGTACACTTGCATATTATGTTTCATTGACAGGAATTGAGCCTATGAACTATACATGATAATGAAGGAAGCAAAGGTGACAAACTCCAAAGTCCATGTTTAGTTTTATCACCTTCATGCTCGAGGACGAGCATAGGTTAAGCTTCAGGATGTTGATGCATGTAAAATGCATACATGAATTTTGTAGTTTGTTAACATGTTTTCCCACATATTTGCATCATATATAATGTTATATCCCTATTTTATATTGATTTTTGGGGATTTACCAATGATCCCCTTTATTTTGATTATAACCCTGCAGGGCAGAAAAACCCTTTTTTCAATGTTTTTGATGTTTCAGGACATATACGAAGTCAAATGGACCTACACTTTTGAGAATGCCAATATTTATCCACGAGAAGCATCTGGAGCACTGGAATCACACCGGGAGGGCTAGGAGGGCCAAAAGAGACCAGGTGGCGCGCCTAGGCCTGGTGGGCGTGCCACCCATGCTCTTTCCCTCCTCAACCGTCTAATCGCCCTTGATTATTTCGCCCACGAAGTTCTCTTGACCTAAAAATCCCTATATAAGGACCCTCCCGGTGCGTCCTCAAAACATAGGAGGCGGACATAGAAAACAGCAAGAATAGAGAGTTTGTTAGCCGCCATCAGAGGAAGATTGGAGGGGGGACCACTACCAGAAGCACCTCTGGCCACGTCTCCTCCTTCACCAACGCCTCATCGTCACTCTCCATGACGAGAGGGGAGTAGTCCACCCCCTGGACTTTGGGTTTATGGTGCTAACTTGATCTAACCTCTCCATGTATGACCATTGTTGAAATCCATATGATGTGCCTCGCATGAGTAGGGATATATCTATGTAATTCCTATGGTGGATATTGTGTTATGAGATAATACTTGCTATTGATTTATCGTTGTGTTGGATCTTGTATGGTTTGTCATACTTTGGGGATATTTTATGATGCATGTAATGGTTTAGATCTATACATAATGTCATGTTTATCCATATCATGAGGTGATTGACACCACCAAGTGGGGGTAGATGAGAGAGATGTGATAATACTCACAACTTATCACAACATATGAATCATTGCACTAGTGCTTAGAATGTTTTTCATTAAGAAGTATGATGTATGTAGGTAATGGGTGGTCGAGTGATAGTGGCATATGTATTGAGTGACAGCAATGCAGCCCAACATCCTTTATCTAGGGGTAAAAAACGGAGAAGTATGATGTGTGGTGTGACACAAACCAAATGCTAGCCTTATTCCAAGGGTGATCTAGCGACACAGAGGAGTACTTCTTTCACCTATGTGTTATGACATGTAGCCACCATAAAAAGTACCATTAAAACATGACAATTGTGTGTACCTTTACTATCTATAACATGATGATCACCATAGATGGAGAAGAGAGGATTAAGTGAACCCATGAACCCATGTCCATTGTTCCTATAAAAGAAAACTCTTGTCTTGTCCTCATGCATTGAAGAGGATTGGGACACTTTTATATTCTTTTTTTGGTACATTAAACTTCCAACCATTAAAACAACCATCTCCCTTAAAACTTGTTTAGTGCATAATCAACTAGAACTTGTGACACTTTAGTTGTAGAGAATAGATAGTTTTTCCTTCTTGCTCCTGCGGATCAATACCCTACTTCCACATTGAGAGGTACTATGGTGATCCCCTGCAATTGGGGTTTATCAGCATGGTGGACGCTTGTCCTCGGGGAAGCGATTCCCGCGTACACCAACGGTGGAGGACATCGCTCCACTACAAAGCCATATACCATCTATGTGCTCTGTGTCATCGGTGTGCCACTGATCATCGCGGCTCTCTCTTCACCCCATTGATGGGGTTCAACGTACATCCGGCGAGAGTACATGCCGTCGACTCGAGCCCATAGACGTGCTACGTTGGCTATCGCTATATTGTACCTACAACAGAATGAACCTACTTTTCCACTTCCCATCGTGCGATAGAGTAGCACGCTGCCACCCCAAATGCGTGAGATACATCAAAGCTATCGCTTGAGGAGCAGGAGGTCTCTCTTATAGCATGACATGCAGTGAAGGTTAGACAAACCAACTAAATCAATGTGAGAAATCACGAAGATGTAGGAGTCTTTATAGGATAAACGTTACCAGCTCATGTACCTGGGATCCGTGTACCTGGGACCCACCATCATGTACCCCCATAAAATAACGCTACCAGCTCGTCTCTCGTCTATGAGAACAGTCGAACAACGTGGGATGGTGTTGTCAGGTAGACCATAGACATATGAGAGAACCTGTGGACGTCTACTATTTAAGCCGCTAGCTTGGCTAGTAATAGGACCCGCCGTACAACCTCACCACGAGAACACGTGCACGTCTACCGTCTACGATGCTAGACATGCTCTCTAACTGCGAGAACATGCGTATGACTAGAGGCTACGGCGCCACCTCGGTGTTGGACGGTCCCTATGTCCGCTAGAAACCGCGGCTAGGATGGGCTTACAGTGCCACGTTGTCTCTGAGTGGGCCCCATGGCCATGATAAACTAAACTTACATGGGCTCACAGTGCCATGTCGGCTCCAGGTGGGTCTCGCCACCTGGTGGTTGCGAAGCTTTGTTGCCCCTAGAACACCTCTCATAGAGTGCAGTCCTGCCCTCATAGCTGACGGAGGGCCCATGGAGCATGTACGACACACAATCCGGTGACACGGGATATGACGGTGCGCGCTAAACCTGTCCGCACTTTAGAATCTTTTCCCCTGGCCCGCAACAGGACCTACCTCACGAGATAGCAGGACTCTATTGCAATGTCATCGTGTCTCCTCTCTGACGTCCATTCTACGATCGAAAAGAATCGGGACAACGTGGATAGTAGTTTGAGCTGAAACAATCTAGCGCTATTATTAAGAGACAGTAAAATGTAATCACCTACGGCTACTCACAGCGCTTACAAATCCTCAGCCTTTTTTTAGTTCTTATTAAACACAACATAGCATCATGTCGTCCCATACAAAGCCTATGGCTCGTAGCCGGACCGCTACTCTGCAAATTGACCTCGATGGTCTCTCCTGCATTAGGCCATCAGGCCCGCTCTACTGATTTGACAATCCAATTGGAATCCATCTAACCTTCACCATATGTCCCAATGAAACCTGCCTGGAGTCTGACTCTCATCCAACTTCTCTGCTTCACAATTCCTGTGGCCCATCTTAGACCGGTGGCGGCGCATTGATGGCGTTGGCGCTTGGTCATCCCCCTTCTGTAACTGCTACTTGTTGTGGAGGTCCGTTACTCCCTTTCTTGATTGACCCCTCCATGTATATTGTGCTTTTGTGTTATAGCAGCTCCATCAAATTGCAGGTTATAGAGATAGAGACATTGGGCGAAAGCACGGGAACGGTCTAGCCAACCCTAGGTTTAGCCTATGTTCCACATCGACACATCTGGCTGTCATGTCCTCCATTAGAGGGTGACCCATCCGTCTACACTCGGCAACAACACTTGACAGCCAGCTTCTAGGCATGGCAACGATGAGTAGTTCCTCGTCCATGGGGCCGCTCCTGATGCGTGGGCAGCAGCTACGGGTAAGCATTTGTGCAACGCCTCCACTCCACCCACCCTTACGGCCCTTTCTACCTATTTAGTCAACAAATTTCTTATTTACTTCGAAACTTAGGTATTGATTTTTGTTATTTACCTAGTGCAGTTGAAATTCCTTATGATTGTATCACATGGCATTTAATGCTTCCATATGGTGAATACCGCTGAATTCCTCCTACATATTTCTTGGGAACTTAGGTTCGAACTGATTTTTCTTATTGACCTGGTGTTGCTTAAAGTTCTTTCTGATTCTGTCACATTACAGGTAACTCTTCCATATGGTGATTTATTCATGTGGCTTTCCCATATAATTGGTCCATGGTTGTCTTACCTTCGTGCTCATCCATATGGTAATTCTACATATTTAAGACATGTTCCAATAATTACTCTGATTTTTAAGTCCAACACATCTCCATGTACCACCTATATATGCTTCTTAATAACCCTGGTGTCGGAAATATATTTTGAGTTTGACAAGCTAGCCGAGCTCTGCCCATATCTTATTTGGGATCCTTATTTCTGGGTAATGTGTTTAGTAATTGAAGAATTTAACCATTGTTCCATTGTAGCCTTTTTCGCAATATCTTTATCTATTTTTGTGTTGTAATTTTATTTGATTTCCCATAAGCATTAGTTTTGCACGTGCGTGCTATTTTATGCTGCCCCTTATAATTCCATATTCAATCATTTATTTATTTTTCCAGTTTATTCATCAGAATTCAATGTTGATGTAGTTGACTTGTTTCGCCCTTTAATTCACAGCATGTCTTGCGAAAATGTTGATAGCAAATATGGTTTTGATGGTGTATCTTACGGCTTGTCTTTTATAAGTACGAAACTATTAATTGGGTTCTTTATCTTCTATAGTGTGGACCGCATATTATTCATCATATATTTCATTGAGTCATACATTTTTAGTCAAAGTATTTGTTGTGCTAACTACCAGCCATATATTATTATTTCTTCTTACGAGATGAAGGTAATGGCTGAGGTCCGACATGGATTTCCTACCGCACAGCTCATTCCTATAAGGTTATCCGTAAAAGCCATATCATAAAACATAGAGTTATTGGCATCTCATTTTTGTTTTTTCCAGTGTTCTTATCTTTTGCATTCCTACAGTTACAGAATATTGAAGTTATGAGCACCTTGTTGGCAAAATGTCCAATGAATTATAATGAGAAAAAAAATTTATTTTCACATCAATGGTGGTAACCAATGTTTAAGATGTCTCTTATCGGTAATTTATCGGCCGACTGAAAATTGGTGATTTATCATCGTATCGGCCGATTTATAGGGCTATAAATCGTAAAATCGGGTGATAAATAAGAAAATCGCCATATCGACCAGCCCCGAGTAGCGATTAATCGGCATATTGGCCAATTTTTGAACAGTGGTGGTAACATGATTAATTGTGTCTTCTGGCAGTTTTGCAATTTCTAAGATGAACTAGCATAGCAAAAGAAATGATACGCTCAGGACATAAGGTAAGATCACTTTAGTGTATGTGGATACTAACTAAATCTGATCCCAACTGTTGGATCGTCACGAGGCAATTTTTGTTTATTTCATAATTGAAATGGCCCATTCAAGATAGCAATGGATTCATTTTAAAATGGTCTTATAATTTTGCATGGTCTATTGCTCAGTTGCAAGATATCGTAACTCTTTTTCTTGGTTTAACTATTGTTCTTAGTGTTTGACTGTTTGGGCTGGTGGTGGAGGATACGCTACCACTAAGCAGCTCTGAACCGCTAGGTCAAGCCGATTTGTGTATACATTTTCTATTAACCAATGTGATTAAAATTAATTCATTATTTTTATTTCACACGAAGTTGAACCTAATTAGTTGTACTTGATAAAGCACCATGCTATTCCATTAGCAATATGAAATGTCCCTCACTGTAATTACATTATTTATGTAATAAATGTTGTTTTTAGTTGGTTGACTTCTACCTTTCTAATTTTGTTTGATCCCTTTGTTCAAATATGTGCCACGCCATCATGCAAAGGGACACTCATCGCTTCAATATCTATCTATCTGGGGGTATAGAAAACTTCGGTTTCTATGAGTACCTTATGAAAGCACACGACATGCCATTGTAGGCAGCTATAACAGACTCAATAGATCAAACATTCAATTATTTTGTCTCACCATTAATACTATATAAACAATTCTAAATATCATTATTATTTTATTTTCTAAAAGTATACGGGCGCGGCAAAGCGCGCATTTATGGTCTCATTTACTCTGATTACAACTAAGCGCAAGATAGTCTAACGGATGCCAACTACAACTAAACTATGCAAATTCACTTACATTGTTTGATTCATGATAATGGTTCATATTACTAATGAACTCCCACTTAAACAAACATCCCTCATCGTTTTTTAGTGATTACACGATCCTAATTCACTATATCACCCCCATCGTCACGGCCAATAGCATAGTTTCAAAGGTAGACATCAAAATGGCAATCACATAAACTATGTGACTCATGCTTAACGTTTCGGTCACTTGTTTTCTGAGGCCATGTCTGTACATGCTAGGCTCGTCAATGTTAAACTTAGTGTTATGATGTGTAGTATGGCTTACACCCACCGTATGTCACAATCGATATGTCTGAGACCCGATCGTCACAACGTGCTTCATAATAGAAAACTTTCTTAGTGGTATACACTAAGTGAGAACACGTTTATTGGAATTGAATTTGAGGGATCATCTTATAATGTTACCGCCGTATGTCTAATACAAAAGGAAATAAGATGCATAAAGAAATTAACATCATATGTATGTGACATGACATGGTCCTTGCACCTTGATCTCCATCGAGCGCTCCCGGCACGGCAACGGATCCACGGTGCCTCCATGTTGGTGGCTTAACATTTCATAAATACCTACAGTCGAGGTATTGTCGATTGGTACGCCATGGAGGGGTCCTCACAGTGCGTTTTTAGAGACATGGGGTAAGGCGGAGAGTTTGCAGGTACGAGGTAGCACAATTTACCCAGGTTCAAGTCCCAAAACGGTGGCGGAACTCTATTCCTGCTATAAATCACTATAATGGCAATACGCCGAGTTACGAAGAATGATTCGTGTGTGAGGGTGTTATGAATCGTTGCCCTAAAGGCTCCCGTAGGCCGGCTTATAAAGGCACCAATACCTAGGGTTTACAGGGAAAGGTTCTTGCCAAACAAGGTAAAGAGTTCTAGACTAATACGAACTAGTCTTCCGTGTCTTGCACTCCAAGGCTCCGAGTATGTCGGTGACTCCTGCGTAGCCTTCCTTTATCCGGCATGGGCCTCCTTCAGGATCTGTCTAGCTGGGCCGCCCAGCTGGCCATAGGCCTTGCAACCAACTATGGGCCACCTGGGTTAGGCGGATTGGTGACATGCTATGAGAATACCCATATAGCATATCCCTAACAGTAGCCCCCGGAGCACATTGAAATCTTGCGGCGTCTTGCTCGTTGATCTCTGAATATTCCGTCTAAGTGATGCCGGCAATTCGTCAAGCAATATATCAAAGGTATCCCATAGAACCCTGCAATCCTCTCTGGCTTCGCAATGTAGTCGGAGATTCCTTAAGTCTTTGTTTCTAGAGTCGGATGATCCCCATCTTCGATGGAATCTTCGGGCGTGACCCTTCACTGCAACTATCAGGAGGATGACGTAGGGTATAGCCTACGCTACCTCAAAACTCATAGAAACAGAGAATTAATCATCATCTATTTTCACACACGTGAAATCTGAAATGTTGGAGCGCCAAAAGACGCAGGACGTGACGAAATTACCACGCACGTTCATTTCCACGTCGACAACGTTATATCCATCAAATCTCTTTGCACGAATCTTGATGCGAGGCTTATATATTTCCACTGTGGTCAATTTATTTCTTTTTACCCACGTTCGCTTCCCAGTCTTCGTCTTCCTCCAGCCACACGACCGTTCGAGCTCTTCTGCAAAAACCCTAACTAGAGCCCTTTCTTCCTCCACCTTCTCCCCGTTGTAATGGCCTCCAGTAGCTCTTCTCCTTCCACGACTGCGATTCCCGAGTCTATGACAGAGCCATCCTAGGGAGTGATCATCCCGCTGGAGGGGGTGGTCATTCCTGTCTCCGCCGTGACGGAGTCCGCCGACAATGACCAAGAACGAGCGGCGCCCGAAGCCGCTGAAGAGGAAAACGACTCCCACAAGGGGATGTGGAGTGGCTCTGATCTCTCCGCCAAAGATCTGCAAGAGCTGGTCGCCGAGGGGTATCTCCCCGTGGTGGAGAAGTTAGTCTGGTGGGTGGCGCCGGCCGGCGAGGTGGTCCCTTCTCCCTAACCCGGAGAGAAGGTGTACCTCAAATCTCAGCTGGTACGTGGCGTAAGCCTGCCAGTCTCTGACTTCTTCTTGGATGTCCTCCAGCACTTCCGGGTACTCCCCCACAATCTCTCTCCCAACAACATTCTAGTCCTTAGAAATTTTGTAGCTCTATGTGAAGGATATCTAGGAATCAAGCCTAGACTAGATCTGTTTATATACTTTTTCACCGTCAAGAGAGAGTCTATGGAGTACAAGGACAAACTGCGGATCTGCGGAACCATTAGCTTTAATATCCGGCCTAGCCGGCGCTTCCCCAACATCTTAGGGCACGAGTCTTGCAAGAACTGGCAGCGTACGTATTTCTATGGGCCAGATGTCCCTCTGCCAGACCGTCTTGAGACCTACCCTGACTTCGTCAATGGAGATGCCACCGAAGTGCCCGCATGGTGGACCCCATCCTCTCTTCCCTCCAATGATGAAGCCAATCGCGCCGTAAGGAGGATCGAATGGCTCATAGACAGAGGTCTGAAGGGCTTGGACCTTGCAATGTGCTGGTACGTTAGGCGGATCCAGCCTCTACAGCACCGCGCCGAGCTGATGTGCAAGTATAGCCAAGACAGGAGGGATCCCATGTGAATTTCGTGGGATAACTTCTCTACTGACTCCATCAAGCTCCGGCTAAAGGACATCGTCAGGGTGAGGGACAAGAAGCAGGGCTTCAGGATCACCTATGACAAGTTCGACTACGGTACATGCCCAGAGGTAGCTTCTGTTTCCTTTTGCTCGTTACATGCTCTATGGTTTTTCCGACTTTGAAGTTGTCCGTCTGACACTCCTCTGTATCCCAGCTGGCGACCTTGGCGGCGGATCAAGTGGCCTCCCAGGTCTATGATCCAAAACTGAAGGATATCCAGGTGGTGTCCGACGACGACGCCCCCAAGGATCAACCAGCTCCGGTAGCACGAAAGTGGAAGAGCTCCACCTCTAACGCTGTTGCCGAGGCCAAGAAGAAGAAATCGGAGAGTGGAGTCTCCAAACGTTCCACTGCCACCTTAGAGGCGGAGAAGAAGAAGAATTCCACCGGCATTCCCCGCACCAAGGCTCCTGCCGTGGAGTAAGTACTTCTCTGGCTTCTATTTTTGAGCTCATACCTTTTTTCAACTCTTGTACTTATACTTTGTACGTTTCAGGAGGAAAGCCGGTGTCAGTTTGAAGCGATGCTCCAAAGATGTTGGAGGGTCAAAAAACATTCGCGATATGCTGACCAAGGGTCCATCCGCCAAGCCCTCTCTCGCCACCGCTCCCCTACTCCTGCCGCCAAACCTTCTACTGGCCCCGTTGGGCCGTCATCCCCTATCATTCCTGAGACCTCCTCCATGGAGACAAATATCAATCCAATTCTTGATGTCCCAGGCTCTATCGAGGAAAACGTTTCTCCTAGCGGCAAGGCGACGTAGGAGAGCACCTCCTCTAAAGTGGTTGAAGCTCCGACTAAGGATGCCACCAAGAAAGGGAAGGAAGTGGTGGAAGAGGTGAGTGTGGAAGCAACGATTGAGGCAGGAGCCTCCGAGCCATCATCTGCCTTCAAGGTGCAGGAGGCAGCTAGGGCTTCATCCATGCCTTCAGCTTCCACCTCTCCATTGGCTGCGACTCCTCCGACGGTGAGCCTGGATGACCTCATCAAGTAGGCCGACGCAATCTATAAGAATTCCTGGACCTTCCATGATTTATATGCTCGTCTGGCCAACAATCTTAGGATCATTGCCATCATAAGTTTTTTGAACTTCACTTACTTTACTTTGTGTAGTATATCCCACTGTAGCCTCTGAGCTCTTAGGCGGATAATCCAATAGTTATTGGCCTGAGTGCTCCAAAGAACTAAGTGTAGAACTTGTCCATGTAGCCCTCGAGCATTTAGTTGAAACTAGATAGTTCCGACTAGATACTCTAGAGAAACTAGTTTATTTTAAAATCATGTACTGTAGCCCCTGAGCATTTAGTTGAATCTGGAGAGTTCCGACTAGATGCTCTAGAGGAACTAAGCATGTTTACATCTTGTGAAGAATGAGAGTAAATGGAGGATAGCCGCCAATGAGAGGTTTGCTGCTCTTTGGAAGGAGATGGACCTTGAACAGGGTAAAACCAAATTCCTGAAGGAATAGATCAAAAATAGCTAGAGTCTGTTTCCTACAACAACTCCTTGCTTTTCTCATTGAATTATTTCTTCCGTCATTTGATAGCACTTTCTGATTTATGTCTTACAGAAGCCATTTCCAAGGCCAAGAGCATCGTCGAGCAATCCAAGCATATCCAGGAGCTCGATGATGAAAACAAGATTCTGAAGATGGACCTGGCCGAGGCCGTCAAGGGCCATGAGGTGATGATGAAGGCTATCCAAGAGTCTGCGGATGTCGAGATGCAACACCTATAGGATGAGATTACACAGCTCAAAGACCAAAACCAGGTTGCCAAAGAGCAGAATGCTAGGAGTCTTGAGACGTTCAAGTCAGTCCAGAAGGAGCACGATGTCTTGGTGGAGACATGCATGCAAGCAGAAATGAGCATCTTCGGTAACCTTTCTCCATCTTGGTCATTTTTTGTAAGTTGGACAACCATTTGACTTGTTTGTACTCATGGTACTTGTATGTTTGTGCAAACCACAGCTCCCATTGGCTTAGCCAACTTGGGTGAGGGTGCTCCGAGTCCTAAGGAACGCATGATTCTTGCCGACAACTTCGTCAGCACTGCCATCGCCCAAGCCAAGGAGATAGCTCAACCTCTGGGCTTCAATATCAAGGAGGTAGACTCAGTGGCCAAGTTTGCGGAAATCATGTGCCGAGCCCCCAAGAAAGTCAAGGACCGGAAAGCCTCTTGCATCCAGGCTGGTGCCAGGATGACCATGTCCCTGGTCAAAGCTCACTATGACAATGCCGACATCGACTTGGTGACCTCCAGCATGCCCAAGATGGACGAGGAATGACAAGAGATCGATAGCGATGCTATTTGGAACTCTCTTGTCGGCTTCGATACCAGTGTTGCCAAGATGGTCAAGGCTGATGTCTTCGTGCCTGCCGAGATCCTTGATGACGATATGGCCTCATCTAAGTCTAGCCCCTCTCCTTCAGAGTTTGACGAGCTCTCCCAACCTGGCTCTTCTGATGATGCCACCACGAAGTCCCCTGCAGTAGAGCCATGAAAAACAATGTTTGTATTAAATGTATCTCTTCAAAGTGTATGCGGAAAAAACTTATGTTTGGCTAGGGCAGAAAAACTTGTACTCAAGTTCCCTGCAACTTATTTATTTCTAGCCTGTGTATATATCTTTTAAGCAAGTGCTGGCTTATCCATTATTTTGGTTCGTATGATTGACCTTTCGTGAGACGGAAGACTCGCAACACAGAACTATGCTCTCAGGCGACGATGCTTAATAGCACTATCAAGAACCTAAGAAAAAATTCCCGACTTTGAGTGCCGAAAAGTCACTACTCCGGAATCCACATAAAAACTTCAGAAAACGTGTAGACCAGAAAGCTTAAGCTAACGCCCGTAGGCGGAATTTTCACAAGCGCAAATGCAACCTTGCGCATAAAGGGTTCATATGGTCCAAAAATGAACAACTAAAGGAGGTAAAGGACTCAGAGAATATGAGTGAACAAAATGCTTTGTTTCATTGATCATATAAGAAACTTATTACATAATATAAATGTGCTAAGTGTAAAAGGGACGTAGCTGTGCTATGTTCCATGGCCGATCTGTCTCAGGGTAATCATCATAGGAGTCACGTTGCTTGCGCTTGCGATTTTTTGGCCTATCTTTCAACTCGCGAATATCAACGAGGTAATAGGAACCATTGAGCAATGCTTTACTTATGACGAACGGTCCTTCCCAAGGCGGAGATAGTTTGTGTGATTTCTCCTGCTTGAGTCTAAGCAACAGATACCCCTCTTTAAATGAGCGATGCTTTACACGGTGACTATGGTTGCTGCGTAGCTTCTACTGGTAGACGGTGGATCTCTGGCATGCCAGCACGTGCTCTTCTTTAAGTAGGTCCATAGATAGTCATCTAGATTCTTCAATATCATCCTCCTTGTAGGCGGAAACTCTTGGTGCATCGTGGAGGATGTCGGATGGGAGAACTGCTTCTACTCCATAAACCATGAAGAAAGGGGTTAAGCCAGTGGATCTGTTGGGTGTTGTTCGTAAACTCCACAAGACATATGGTAGTTCTTCCTCCTAGGCTCCAGCTGCACTACGTAGTGGTGTCTCTAAGCGTGGCTTGATCCCGTGCAGAATTAGTCCATTGGCCCTTTCAACTTGCCCATTTGACTGTGGATGTGCCATAGATGCTAGGTCAAGGCGGATGCCTTTCTCATCACTATACTCCTCAACTTCTCCGAGAGATAAATTTCTGCCATTGTCGGTGATGATGCTATGTAGGAGACCAAATCTCACGACTAGATCCCGGACAAACTGTAGGGCTATTGCCCCATCAAGCTTTCTAATGGGTTTAGCTTCAATCCATTTCGTGAATTTATCCACTGCTACTAACAAGTGTGTGAATCCACATGGTGTTGTTTGCAAAGGCCCCATCATGTCCAGCCCCCAGACTGCAAAAGGCCAAGTTATTGGTATTGTTCGCAATTCTTCAGCTGAAATACTTGGTTGTCTTGCATTAAAATGACAACCAAGACATGTTTGTACCAACTTGTCGGTGTCCTCCTTGGCAGTTTTCTAGTAGAATCCTCGTCGGAAGGCCTTGGCCACCTACGATCAGGGAGCGGCATGATGCCTGCAATCTCCGAGATGAATTTCTCAAAGGATTTCAATACCTTGCTGCTAGGAGACGCATCGTAGGAAAACTCCTGTGGTACTTCTTTTGTAAAGTTGTCCATCATGTTGGAGATATGCCCAAGAGGCAATAATAAAGTGGTTATTATTATATCTTTATGTTTATGATAAATGTTTACATCCCATGCTATAATTGTATTATTAGGAAACACTAATACATGTGTGTTTTGTAAACATAAAAGAGTCCCTAGTAAGCCTCTTGTTGAACTAGCTTGTTGATTAATTGATGATCATGGTTTCCTGATCATGGACATTGGATGTGATTAATAACAAGGTTATATCATTAGGAGAATGATGTAATGGACACACACCCATAGTAAGCGTAGTATAAAGATCAAGTCATTAAGTTCGTATTGCTATAAGCTTTCAAATGCATAGTAACCTAATCCTTCGACCATGAGGTTATGTTAATCACCATCACCAGATGGATACTTTGATGACATCAAACACCACTTTGTAACTGGGTGGTCATAAAAGTGTCATTGGGTATTCTGAAAGTATGTGTTGAAGCGCATGAACCAAGATTGGGATTTGTCCATCCATATGACGGATAGATATACTCTGGGCCCTCTCGGTGGAATGTCATCTAGTTAGCTTGAAAGCATGTGACTAGGTCACAAGGGATGACATATCACGGAACGAGTAAAGAGTACTTATCAGTAACGAGGTAGAACTAGGTATGGAGATGCTGACGATCAAACCTCGGATAAGTATAGTATCGTGTGACAAAGGGAATTGGTTTCGTATGTAAATGGTTCAATCGATCACGAAGTCATCGTTGAGTATGTGGGAGCCATTATGGATCTCTAGGTCCCGCTGATGGTTATTGATAGGACATGTGTCTCTATCATGTCTACATATTCACGAACCGTAGGGTGACACACTTAAGGTTAGAAGTTGTTTTAAGTAGATATGGAATGTGCGTTGGAGACCGAATGTTGTTCGGAGTCTCGGATTGGATTCGGGACATCACGAGGAGATCCAGAATTGTCCGGAGAATAAGATTCATATATAGGGGATCATTTTCTGAGTTAGGAAATGTTCCGGAGTATTTGTATGAGGGTTCTAGAAGGTTTCGGAATGTTCTGGAAGGTTCTAGAGGATTTATTGGAGTTTGCTTGAAAACCAAGAAAGGTTCAAAGGAAACCTAGTGGGGCAAGACACGGATTCGTGGGGGAGGAGGACTCCTTCCCCCTTCCCACCGCCGGCCATAGGAGGGGAGTCCTACTAGGACTCCCCCTCCCCAGGCGCGCCTCCCCCCTTAAATAGAAGGGCAGGGGCGCCCCCTCCTACCCCGCTCCATAACTCCCAATCTCTGCCGCCTCTCTCCTCCTCCTTTCTTCTGCACAGGCATAGGCGAAGCCCTGCAGAATTCTCTACTCCACCACCACCACCACGCCGTCGTGCTGCTGAGATTCCGTGGAGAAGATCTACTACCTCCGATGCTTGCTGGAACGATGAGAGGAAGGTCTTCTTCGACTCCGCACGTGTGACCGACTGCGGAAGCGCTGCCGAAACGCGGCGCCGGAAGGATCGTCAACTTGACCGACTGCGGGAGCGCTGCCGGAACGTGACGCCGGAAGGATCGTCCACACGATCTTGAGATCGGCAAGTGATCGACTACATCAACCACGAGATCTAATCTCGTTAAGGCTTTCGGATCTACGAGGGTTAGTTCCTATCTATCTCGTTGATCATGTCTAATAGATTAGATCTTGGCTTTTATCTAGATTAGATCTGGGTTTTGTTCATTCTTGCGGTAGAAATTTTTTATTTTCCATGCTACGAACCCTTCAGTGGTATCAGAGCCGTATCTATGCGTAGATCTGTTGCACGAGTAGAACACAATGTTTTTGTTGGCGTTGATGCTTTTGTTGTCGGTGTCTTAGCGTGTACTTTACATCTTGCGGCATGGTGGGATGAAGCGGCTCGGGCTAACATTACATGTCATCGCACATGAGACTTGCTCCACGCTTGACGTGCAACTTGCTTTGCACAAGTGGCTTTGCGGGTGTCTGTCTCTCCCACCATAGTTACGATTCAATTTACAATGAGCATCTGACAACACTTGTATCAACGTTGTGGTCCTTGTTCGTAGGTAAGATCGGTCTTATGCGAAAGCCCCAAACCATGTAAAACATGCAAAGAAAATTAGAGGCGTCTAACTTGTTTTTGCAGGGGTTTTGTGATGTGATATGGCCATCATGTGATTAGATTATATTTGATGTATGCAATGATCCTTGTTGTAATATGGCAACCGGCAGGAGACTAATGGTTGTCTTTTAATTCTGTTAAGACCTGCGTGTCTATTCATCTTGTAATAACTTTATTCCAAGTAGTTGTAATAGTTACTAGTGATGATGGACAACCATGAAGCGGCGCCACTGACCTTGACGCAATGCTGGTGATGATGGAGATCATGTTCGTGCTTTGTTGATGGAGATCAAAGGCGCAAGAAGAAAGGGCCATATCATATCACACATATTATGAATTGCCTGTGATGTTAATCCTTTATGCATCTTGTATTGCTTAGATCGCGACGGTAGCATTATAAGATGATCCCTCTCACTAAATATCAAGTAATAAAGTGTTCGTCCTTAGTTGGCACCGTTGCTAAGACTCGTCGTTTCGAAGCATCTCGTGATGATCGGGTGTGATAGACTCTACGTGTGCATAAAACGGGTGCAAGCCAGATTTGCACATGCGGAAACTAAGGTTAACCTTGACGAGCCTAGCATGTACAGACATGGTCTCAGAACACGGAATACCGAAAGGTAAAGCATGAGTCATATGGATGATATGATGAACATGTTGATTGTTCGCCTTTAAAGCTACATCATCTCACGTGATGATCGGACTTGGTGTAGTGGATTTGGTTCGTGTAATCACTAAAACAACTCGAGGGATGTTGTTTTGAGTGGGAGTTCATTTATAATTTGGATTAGTCGAACTCAATTTATCATAAACACAATCAAAGTGAATTTGCATAGTTTGTTGTAGTCATTGGCATCCGTTCACCACCTTACGCTTAGTTATAGTTGAGATAGTGGAACTATAAAAATTCTGGATATTTACTTTACGAACTGGTATCGTATTGTTTTGAATGTCAATTTAAAGTTTATAAGTCGTATTGCAAACTTTCCGCGAACTCTATTTACTCCATGAAGTTTAATAAATAGTATTAAATCAAGAGTAACAATTCCAGTGTTAGTATCTAATGTATCATGTTTGCCTCCATGATTCTTGATACTCAAAAGATTGTTTTTAATATCAAGTTTATCTAAGAGCTGAAAGCAATGTTTCAGAAACCATCATATGTGAAAGGTATTGCGATATCTAAAACAATGTGTTGGTTACAACATGATAGAGTATACGTCCTCATATTTGATGAGAATTTGTGAAGGTTGGAGACGCTAGTCGTCCTAATCCTCCAAAAGGTTTTGAAAAAGAAACATTATACTCGCAATTCACCTTTATAAGCTATAGAAGCTTGATCATGAAAGTTGTCATGATAAGGATGAATAGAAGATGTAAGTAAAATGTTTACTACAATAAAAGATTACTAAAGAATGGATTTTTGAAAGAACACCAAACATTTGATGATGGTGATCCACTTCAAAGTGCAAGTCGAAAGGTATTGGTATTTGACTATACACACTTTGTACCATGTGTCATGTTGATGACACCACTATTGATGTTGATAGATTCTTTTAAAAGAAAAGGAATTTCTGAAAGAGAATCTACAAAATATTTGGCAGAAAATAAAAGGTTGGAGATGTCCAACTTAGGCATATAGAAGATATACATGTTATGGTTGTATTCCTTGCTTGTTAAACAATGTGGTTCTTAGGTATTGGATACCGAATTGGTTGGTATGCTATGTCATACAGGACAACGTAATTCATGAACTACAATGGCCTAAGTAACTAGCAAGAGAATAAGTGATGATGTTCATCGAAAACAAATGAAGTGTTATTGTGTTTTTCGTTGACATCAAACCTAGCCTACAAGATTTGTTATTTTGTTCCGGTATTACGAGAACAATGGTTGTCCAAATAATTACCATATTCCATAAAGGATGGATGAACTTTTACAAGTCTGGTGGGAGAAATCACATCCATAAACACTATTGCTAAAATGTCGCAAGACAAATGATTGAAAGATCACTTGCGAAGTGACATCGCCGTTTAAATTATATTGAAAGGGATACATGAAGAAACTCCATGTTGATGGATTTTTGGAGTCTTTGATTTGGATCAAATGACGCTTGTGATACTTTCCTGGCGATAATTAAAACTCCGTTCGTAGGCCAAAAGAGGAACGGATGACTAACTAATTGGAATTTGTACATATTGATGTATATAGTCCACTATGTGTAGTCGTGGGCGATGGATTCCAACTTCATATGCTTTCTCCGAAGATTTGAGTGAGTATATGTTTGTACTTACTCAATAAGGAAGAAGTATGAAACATTTGAAAGTTGTTCAAAGACTTTCAAGATGAAGTGGAAATTCATTGTAACAAGAAAATAAAGAGTTTATGATTCGATCATAAAGGAAGATATTTGAGTTACATGTTTAGCAAAAACACCTAAGACTTGAGAAATTGTTGCATGATTTGTGTTTCCCGAAAAACCATAGGAGTATGGCATATTCGAGAGATGAAATCAAACCATGTTTGAGATGGTAAGATCAAGGATGTCATTTATAAAACTGCCATTATGTTTTAAAGATTGAAGCTTTAGAGACTGCTGCTTTTACACTGAAAAGAGCACCATCGTGATCCATTTAAATGACACCATATGAGTTATGGTTTGGGATAAAACCCGAATTGTCTTTTCTTAAATTTTGGTATGCTGTGCATAAGTAAAATGTTTACAACCAAAGTCGGATAAGCACATCTTTGTAGGTTATTCCAAAGAATTTGTTGGGAATTTCTCCATAACGCCGAGGACAAAAGAGTTTGTCGCTTGGAATGTCAAGTTTCTTGTGAAAGGAATTTTTCATGAAAAGTTAAGTGGGAGGACAATAGAACTTTGATAACGTTGTTGAACCTTAGCTATATGTGCTAAGTAGCGTAGCGCCAGAAAGTGTCCCGGTGGCGGCCACAATGCTCATGGCTCTCGTGATTACAAAAGGTGTGATCTCGGAGATTAGAGTTCCTATAGAACCGTGTGGATCGGTCAGAATCAAATAGTAAGATTTGATAAGCAAGTCGTTATTGTTTTGACAATGATGAACCGACTACATGCAAAGAAGCGATGATGGGCCCTGACTCCATAAGATGACTAGAAGTCATAGAATCCGTGATAACATCCATACACGAGAAATCAAGTTTCTGAACTTTGAAGACCCTCCGGAAAGGCGTGAAGCCTATCGGTCGTGTTTGGATCTATAAAGAAATAGACATGGATGTTTCAAATCTATGAAATAGTCGACATGTCGAAAAGAGTTTACGACAATGTTCAAGGAATTGACTATGATAAGATTTGATCTTTCATAGTGATATTTAGTCTGGACGGATTAATGTAGCAATCACTACATATATTTTGGTATATGGTAGTTGAACAAACAAAACAAGTTCTTCTAATAAAATGGTTACCTAGGACGTGTACATGACACGATCCAAAGGGTTTTGTTGATTCAAAGGATGCTAAAAGAGCATGCAAAACTTCAATGGTTGAAGTAAGCATAGCGGAGTTGGAATCTTCACCATGATGAAACTGTTAAAAGAGTTTAAATTCATCGGAGATGATGAAGATGCTTGCATTTGCAAGAAATTAAGTGGGAGCGCTGAGACATATTTCTAATACATTATGTAGAGGACATATTGTTGATTGGAAATGATGTATCTTTTATTGACACAGGTTAAGAATTTCATTTCATTGAAAGACTTAGGCATAACTCAAGAATTAGGCATCAATGTCTATATGGATAGATTGAGGCGCTAATATGATTTTGCCAAATGTACATAGATAAGATGTTGAATGAGTTCAATATGGAAACAACAAGAAAGGTTCTTGACACACGGAAAGGACTAAATCAAGATTCAAGTGTGTTGACACAAGATTCAAGTGTTTTGACACTTGGTGAAATCACAAGAATATTTTGATCAATCATTCTTTGAGATGTACACATCTAGATATGTCCTATGCTCTAAATGTTATGAGCATATACCAGAATGATTCATAAGATGATCATTGGAAAATAGTAAAGATATTCTTATGAGCTTTGGAAGAACTAAGAATATACCATGTATAAGTGACAAATAGTTAAAGGTAGTTCATTGTAAAGCGTTACATTGATACTAATTTTGTCACAAGATACAAATTAAATTTATCTCAATTTAAACTATGGGTGGCACAATGTAATGGAAAGGAAGTTCCATAACGGATTTGGTTGAGTACCAAAGTTAAAACATTATAACAGATACTACAACAAAAGGCTAAGTATATGACTACTATTGTAGCAGTATGAGGGCATTTGCGTCAAGTAGTTTGTTATCAAACTAGGTGTGGTTCCTAGCGGGCTAATACTCTGAAGATATATTGTGTGACAATAATATCAACATATTTTGAGCCGAAGGAACTAAAGGTCTCACCAAAGGACCAAATTTATACAATGCCATCTCATTGGAGAATGAGTAATGCGTAGAGACGCAAGGACATGCAAATACACACGGACCTGGAAGTGTCAGATCCGAAGATTATGTTTACCACTAGCAATAGTGTCTATACAACACCAGAAAGCCATAGGTGTTGAATGCACAAGTTTTAACTAGATTATTGACTCTAGTGCAAGTGGGAGACTGTTGGAGATATGCCCAAGAGGCAATAATAAAGTGGTTATTATTATATCTTTATGTTTATGATAAATGTTTACATCCCATGCTATAATTGTATTATTAGAAAACACTAATACATGTGTGTTTTGTAAACATAAAAGAGTCCCTAGTAAGCCTCTTGTTGAACTAGCTTGTTGATTAATTAATGATCATGGTTTCCTGATCATGGACATTGGATGTGATTAATAACAAGGTTATATCATTAGGAGAATGATGTAATGGACACACACCCATAGTAAGCGTAGTATAAAGATCAAGTCATTAAGTTCGTATTGCTATAAGCTTTCAAATGCATAGTAACCTAATCCTTCGACCATGAGGTTATGTTAATCACCATCACCAGATGGATACTTTGATGACATCAAACACCGCTTCATAACTGGGTGGTCATAAAAGTGTCATTGGGTATTCTGAAAGTATGTGTTGAAGCGCATGAACCAATATTGGGATTTGTCCATCCATATGACGGATAGATATGCTCTGGGCCCTCTCGGTGGAATGTCATCTAGTTAGCTTGCAAGCATGTGACTAGGTCACAAGGGATGACATATCACGGAACGAGTAAAGAGTACTTATCAGTAACAAGGTAGAACTAGGTATGGAGATGCTGATGATCAAACCTCGGATAAGTATAGTATCGTGTGACAAAGGGAATTGGTTTCGTATGTAAATGGTTCAATCGATCACGAAGTCATCGTTGAGTATGTGGGAGCCATTATGGATCTCCAGGTCCCGCTGATGGTTATTGATAGGAGATGTGTCTCTATCATGTCTACATATTCACGAACCGTAGGGTGACACACTTAAGGTTTGAAGTTGTTTTAAGTAGATATGGAATGTGCGTTGGAGACCGAATGTTGTTCGGAGTCTCGGATTGGATTCGGGACATCACGAGGAGATCCAGAATTGTCCGGAGAATAAGATTCATATATAGGGGATCATTTTCTGAGTTAGGAAATATTCCGGAGTATTTGTATGAGGGTTCTAGAAGGTTTCAGAATGTTCTGGAAGATTCTAGAGGATTTCTTGGAGTTTTCTTGAAAACCAAGAAAGGGTCAAAGGAAACCTAGTGGGGCAAGACACGGATTCGTGGGGGAGGAGGACTCCTTCCCCCTTCCCACCGCCGGCCATAGGAGGGGAGTCCTACTAGGACTCCCCCTCCCCAGGTGCGCCTCCCCCCTTAAATAGAAGGGCAGGGGCGCCCCTCCTACCCCACTCCATAACTCCCAATCTCTACCGCCTCTCTCCTCCTCCTTTCTTCTGCACAGGCATAGGCGTAGCCCTGCAGAATTCTCTACTCCACCACCACCACCACGCCGTCGTGCTGCTGGGATTCCGTGGAGAAGATCTACTACCTCTGCTGCTTGCTGGAACGAGGAGAGGAAGGTCTGCTTCGACTCCACACGTGTGACCGACTGCGGAAGCGCTGCCGAAACGCGGCGCCGGAAGGATCGTCAACTTGACCGACTGCGGGAGCGCTGCCGGAACGTGACGCCGGAAGGATCGTCCACACGATCTTGAGATCGGAAAGTGATCGACTACATCAACCACGAGATCTAATCTCGTTAACGCTTTCGGATCTACGAGGGTTAGTTCCTATCTATCTCGTTGCTCATGTCGAATAGATTAGATCTTGGCTTTTATCTAGATTAGATCTGGGTTTTGTTCGTTCTTGCGGTAGAAATTTTTTGTTTTCCATGCTACGAACCCTTCACATCAATGATGACGTAGCCTTTTGCTCTGCGTACTATTTGCCAGCTTTCAACTTCATCGGCGGGCAAAGTTCCGTCTTGTAGATAATCTATAACCGGCTTCGTCCAAGCCGAAGAGGTCACTATTACTGTGTTAACAAATGAGTCCACTCTATCTGGGTTGTCGGGGTCTGCTCCCTTCACGGATGGAGTCCGTAAATGCTCCAGGAAAACGCCTGGTGGAATTGGTCGATGAGCTCATCCAAGCTTTGACAGCAGATCTGTCACCTCGTTATCTTCCCTTTTGACGTATTTGACTTCGTAGCCGTCGAAGCGCTTGGCTATTTCGTCTACTTCGTCTCGATATGCCGCCATCATAGGGTTCCACGCATTCCAGGTGCCAGCTACTTGCTAGGAAACCAAGTCGGAATCTCCATAGCAAACTATGCGCTTGATGCCAATATCTTTGGCTACGCGAAGTCCGTGAATGAGGGCCTCATACTCTGCCATGTCATTGGTAGCGTTGAAGTGGATCTGCAGGATGTATTGCAACTTCTCTCATGTTGGTGATTGCAATAATACACCAGCCCCTGAGCCATTGAGTAACTTCGATCCGTCAAAGTGCATGACCAATACTCTGGCTCTGGTACAAGAGTGTCTTCTGGAAGTTCTGTCCAATCTGCAAGAAAATCCGCCAATGCTTGTGATTTGATAGCGTCGCATCGCTCATAGGTGATGTCGAAGGCGGCAAGTTTAATGCCTCACTTTGCCACTCTCCCTGTAGCGTCGTTGTTGTTGATCGTGTCGGCCAGTGAAGCTTTGCTCACTACTGTGATGGGGTGCTTCTGGAAATAATGCCTTAGCTTACATGAAGCAAGGAAAACTCCATAAGCTATCTTCTGGTAGTGCGGGTAATGCTGTTTGGATTTTGTCAAGACCTCGCTTACATAGTAAACTGGTCGCTGAACTCCGTATTCATGCGTTGGTTCCTTGCGCTCCACCATGATGACGATGTTGATTACTCGGTTGGTTTCCGCCATGTAAATTAACATAGGCACCCTTGACACCGGTGCTGCAAGTATAGGTGGGGAGGAGAGTATTCTCTTCAACTCCTGGAGTGATGCGTCAGCTTCGTCCGTCCATGTGAATTTGTCCGCCTTCTTGAGCAACTTGTAGAGCAGCATAGCCTTCTCACCAAGTCGGCTGATGAATAGGCTTACTGCTGCAACGCAGCCTGTGAGCCTTTGTATGTCCTTCAGGCATGTCGGGTGTTTGATGTCGAGGATGGCCTTGATTTTCCCCGAGTTCACCTTGATTCCGCGATGTGAAATGATGAAGCCCAACAGTTTGTCGGATGATACCCCGAAGACGCACTTCTTGGGGTTTAGCATCATGTTGTATTTCCGGATATTGTCGAAGGTTTCCTGCAAGTCAGTGATAAGATCATTTGATTTCTTTGACATTACCGCGATGTCGTCCACGTAAGCGTGTATGTCGCGACCTATTTGTTCGTGCAGGCAACGTTGCACCAGCGATTTTCAACCCAAAGGGCATCGTGACATAGCAATACGTGTCCTAGGGTGTGGTGAACAAAGTGGCCAATTGGTCCGACTTTCGCATCCGGATCTGGTGGTATCCTGAATAAGCATCGAGAAAACACAGAAGTTCCGAGCCAGCCTTCGAATCAATTACTTTGTCAATGCAAGGAAAAGCAAACGGATCCTTCGGACACGCTTTGTTCAAGCCGGTGTAATCAACGCACATTCCTAATTCATTGGTTCCCTTTTTGGGGACAAGTATAGGATTTGCCACCCATCAGGTGTGAATAACTTCTTGGATAAAGCCAACCTTAAGTAACCTAGCTATTTATTTGCCTATAGCCCTTCGTATTTCATCACCAAAGCGTCATAGAGGTTGCTTCACCGGTTTGGCATTAGATCAATATTCAAGTTGTGCTCGGCAAGTTCCCTAGGTACACATTTCATGTCGGCAGGTTGTCAGGCAAAGATGTTCCAATTCTCATGGAGGAACTCGACGAGCACACTTTCCTATTTGGGATCCAGTTCCGTCCCAATGGTGGTGGTCTTGGAGGAATCACCTTAGACAAGCTCCATCTGCTTGGTCTTGATGGAGGCCTTGAAGGCGGGTTCGGCAGCAGTGATCTGCTTCTTCGAAGCCGGCATCTCCGAGGCATCAACCTAGTTCTGGATCTCCTTGAACTCCTCACCGTAGAGGACTGCTTCGGCAAAGGCGGCTTTGCTGGCTCACACTCCCGTGCCTTGGTGAAGCTTCCATCAACGGTGATGACGTTGTTTGGTCCAGGAATCTTGAGTTTGCTATAGACAAAGCATGGCCTTGAGATGAAGGAGTGGAAGATGTTGCGTCCGAAGATGACGTGGTACACGCTCTTGAAAGGCACCACTTCAAAGGTCATGTGTTCTTGGCGGTAATTGTTTACATCGCCAAAAGCGACCGGAAGGGTGATGTAGCCTAGGGAATTTGCTTGTCGGCCAGGGACAACCCCGTGGAACACAGTGTTGCTCTTCCTTAGCTGGGTCTCCGTCAAGTTCATCTTGTGCAGTGTATCTAGGTACATGATATTGATGCTGCTTCCAGTGTCCACGAGGCACTTGGTGAACTCTGTGCCGTCAATCAAAGGGTTCATAACCATGCATACTAGTTCTCTGTTGGGATAAGTTCTTGGTGATCTTTCCTATCCCAAGTAATTGGAACTTCTGACCACCTCACATACTGGGGAACCGGAGGGAGGATAGCCATAAGTACCCACAGAGAGGTTTTTTGGGCCCGGACGGTTGGGGTGCCAAGGAAGGTGTGGTAACACAGAGCCTTCTTTTCAAAGGCATTTTTCCCTTTATCCTCTCCCTTTTCGGAAGATTTCGGGTCCATGTCTTCATCCATATCACTTGATTCCTTGGGCTCTTCCTCCTTGTTCTTCCCTTTGCCTTTTCCGCGGGGTCTATTTTTCCGGCTTTGCTTGTAGCCAGACTCAGGGTCTTCCTTGGGGTCATTGACAAACTTGCACTGGCGGTTGGTGTGGGTGAATTTTCCATTGGCGTGAAGATAGATGAAACACGGCATATCGCGGTACTCTTCGTATGTTTGAGGAATGCAGGGCGTTGAGGGTGTGATGGCTCAAAATATATTCGAGCTCGTTGGGGAGCCCCAAGAGGAAGGTATAATGAGCACAACAACAAGTTTTCCCTCAGTTATGAAACCAAGGTTATCGAACTAGTAGGAGCGAGAAACACCTCCAAGGTGTTGTTTCCAACTTGGAATCCTGCACAACACAACCATAGAACTTTGCCCCCAGCTTACAGTGAGGTTGTCAATCTCACCGGTTTTGCTAAAAACAAAGGATTAAACGTATTGTGTGGAAAATAGTAATTGCTTGCAGAAAGTAAATAGAAAACAATAAATAGCAGATTGTAGATTGATAGTAAAAGAAAGTACCGGGGTCCATAGTTCACTAGAGGTGTGATGACCCACAAGTATAGGGGGTGTATCGCAGTAATTTCGAGGGAAGTGAAACCGAATTTATTGATTCAACACAAGGGGAGCCAAAGAATATTTATAAGCCTTAACAACTGAGTTGTCAATTCAGCTGCACCTGGAAACAATCTTGCTCAAAGCAGTTTATCAGTAGCAACAGTTTTGTAGTAGCAATAGTAAAGTAATATCAGTAGTAAAAGTAAAGACAGTAGTAACAATTGCATAAAAAATAGGATTAAAGCGTGGTAGGCATAGGGATGGATGGACGGGCATGGCATGGACAAGTCGATTCATGTAGCAATCAAGACATAGGGCATTTGCAGATAAATAAGATAAAGCATCCAAGTACTAGATAACCATAGTCATGCGTTCCATATATAGTCATACGTGCTCACAATGAGAACTTGCACAACATCTTTTGTCCCGCCAGCCCGTTTGAAGTGGGGCCTCAAGGGAACTACTGGAAATTAAGGTGCTCCTTTTAATAGAGCACCGGAGCAAAGCATTAACACTCCGTGAACACATGTGATCCTCACATCAAAGCCATCCCCTCTGGTTATCCCGATTATTGTCAATTTGGGGCCTTTGGTTCCGGACAACAATATGTGGATACAACTTGTAGGTAAGATCACAAACAATACTATCATCATGAATCAATAACATGTTTAGATCTGAAATCATGGCACTCGAGCCCTAGTGACAAGAATTAAGCATAACAAGTTGCAACAAAGTCAAAAAAGCATTAATAATAGATACTAGACACCATGCCCTAACAATCTGATGCCATTACATGAACGATCTCATCCAATCCCTACCATCCCCATAGCCTACAACGGGGGATTACTCACTCATGGATGGGGGAATCATGGATGGTTGATGGAGAAGCGATGGTGATGATGATGGCGATGATCTCCTCCAATTCCCCGTCCCGACAGGGTGCCAGAACAAAGTTTCTGGTTCTAAATCGCGGAATCTGGTGGTGGCGGCGTAGCGGAACTCTTTTTGGAAAAACGTCGAACCCCCTTGGTTTTTAGGTCAAGAGGCAACTTATAGGCGAAGAGGGAGGCCGATGGGGTGACCGAGGCGGCCACACCACCCCCAGGCGTGGCCTGGCCTAGCCCGCGCGGCCAGGTGGTGTGGGCCCTCGTGGCCCTCCTCTGTCTTGTCTTCTGGCTATGTGAGTCTTCTGGTGAAATAGGATTTTTGGCATATTTTCCGGGATTTTTCCTAATAGTTGATTTTCTGCACAAAAACTAGACAGCAAGGTAATTCTGTTGAAAACTACGTCAGTCCGTGGTAGTTCTATCCAAATTACACAAGTTTAGAGGAGAAACAATAGCAAAAGTGTTCGAGACAGTAGATACGTTTTGGACATATCAACTCTCCCAAGCTTAGCTTATTGCTTGTCCTCAAGCAATTTAGTTGAAAACTGAGTGCGATAAAAGAAACTTTCACGAACACATTTGCTTCATAAGATGTATATATTCACAGCATATGATCAAGTACTTGGTCAATTCATAGTAAGGAGCATGCAAATAAGGTTACTCAATAGTTATTGCAAGCAACGAAGAGATTCCAACTCAAAATAGTAAGTAGCATGAAACATAAACATAAGCAACATTGCAATGTTCATAAAAAGGTATGATATAGTGGTATCTCGCTTGCCTTTGATTGTAGAGCAAACATAAATGCCGAGGCACCTCTGAAGTTCAAGTGAAGACTAGAAGTAAAGATATCAAAGATACAAGCATCAAAGTCATGACACAATTAATCTAGGTTTGAGACAGGCACATCACACTAAGAATGACCACTATGCTCTCAAGAAAGTGCTCATAGAATAGGTGGTGACTCATTAGCTTTGAAAAGTTTGAAAGGCTTCCAAATTCTAAAAGTATGGTACTCATTAGCTTTGAGCTCTCATTGCCCCTATCATAAGGATCTTTAAATGGTTAATGTGAAAGTGAGGTCCAATACAAGTTATATGCTTGACAAACTATAAACTAGAAATCACATGTCCCTTGAGTACAAGGGCCGCTCCTCATGCTACTCAACTTTAGTTACCGGTAAGTTCTTGTCATATTAAATACATGCGTATCATAGAGAACCGCCAACAGGGTACCCCTTGCCCGATGATACGGAAGAATCCCCATATCAAAATGACAATGGTAGCAGACAATGAGCATCTCAACAATCTTCTTATTTACCATGGGAAAATGGTGCTTTTTCTCTCTTTCCTATTTTCTCATCATCTCTTTTTTCTTTTTCTCAATAAATATCTCTCTCTTTTTGTATAAGAAGAATGCTTCATAGATTGCTCATTATGGTTACGCTGCAGGTTTCCACCATGATTAGGCATGGATTAGACCAGCCGCCCAGGCATTTCTCTAACACACATACATAACTCCATGGACTTACAAGCTCCCCTTTTATTTCACACCGATGACATCCATAAACAAAAGAGTATGATATCAACTAGGTATATATTTACAGGTGTTAAAAGCATTCCCCGTGACAGCACGGTTCTGCTAATCCCCATCCTATAATTTGCAAGCATATAACTTTCATGGATAGTCACAATGGTTCAGGTTTATTAAGTGCAAGAAATAAAGTCTGCCATCAAGTTCGTCAGAGCTTTACTAACTAACTTTCTCATAACAAGCAAACATTTTATTCGGAAGAAAACAAGGCATACTGAATATACACAGAAAAGCAAATGATGTTAATAGGTAGGTATGGTGGACACTTTTGGTAATATTGATTTTGGGGAGTTGGAAACACGAGTAGAGCTCATACTCAGTGCAAGTGAAGGCTAGAAGTAGTAAGGGAGCGACAAACGAGAGAGCAATAACTGTCATAATCATGCTTGCAACAAAATAGGAGTAATCATGGCATGAAAGTGATTCAAGACCCCTGAGGCAAAATAATTCATCGAGGCTTAACTGATTATTGTTTCAGTCATATGCATGCGTGGGCATGTGCCAAGTCAATTCAAGTGAAACATTCAGAGGAGGATACCACAGTGTCATACCAAGTTATGAATAGAACAATGCAAGCAAACATTCATATGACATGCTACAAACTATTAGCAAGATGGAGCTAATCATAGGAAAGAAAGAACTACTAAGCATCCATAAATAACATAAACCTTACATGAAGAAACTAAGCATGCCCACAATGATGAGTATATGTACACAATGAAAACAAATAGAGTTCGTTACCAACCCCTTACCACACCTCTGTTGTCATTAATCCTCATTATTGCCCTTCACTTGTGTGGCTTGAATGATAACATGAAACCAAATTCCACTGAGGACTACTGAACCCTGCAACGAACTTCACAAAACCAAAATAAGAACAACAAATAGTTTTTGTGTTTTTGATTTTTAAAGGGAAGAGCAAAAAGGAGGAACACGCAAAGCAAAATCATTTTGTTTTTTTCGAATAGCCCAATCAAAGCAAAAAGGAAGAGGCAAACCAAGGCTAAAAAAACAAAGAAGCAAATAAAGAGAAAAAGCGAAAATATTTTTGGTCTTTTTGTGTTTTAGAAAGCAAAAGTAAAGAAAGAATGAAAACTAAAAAGAGAACGAAACATGGATATACAAAGTACCGACTGAACAAGATATGTAGATGAGTGTGGTGTCGGTGTACCTCCCCCCAAGCTTAGGCTTTTGGCCTAAGTTGGTATGAACCCCAACGCGGATAAGGGTTCCAAGCTGGCGGGTCATCATAAGAATGATCGTAGTTAGGCCCTTAGGAAGAAGAAGAAGCTCCCCAATCATAGGTAGGATGCTAGTACGAAGACCCCCCCCCCCCCCCCCCGCTCATTCGAGGGCTAGACCAAATCATCTGTAGCTTCCCTTCCAATCCCCTGATACTGCTGGGAGAGCTCCCCTAGATATGTATCGAGCTCCTCCTCAGTGAGTGACCATCCTACCCTGGTTTCAAGGTTAAACAAAACAGGTGCAGGAAAAAGAACAACACGTTCAGACTTACTCCTTCTCCAACCAGCCTTGAGAAAGGTTATTTCATAAGACAAATCACTCAAATTAGCCCAAGAAGAAACAAATTTATGATATATCATGGAATTAAAGTCAGGCCTCTCTATGGGAAACTGTAGGTCTATATGATGAGGCACTACACCATGCAAAGCTAATAAACAAGAGGCGACGAGGCCTCCACAAATTTCCACCTTTCTCGCGGTTAGCAGCAAGACGGAAAGCTATCAAGGCACCCAAATTGTAAGTCCTATCTCGTTTTAAAGAAGCTGAGATGAATGCTAGATCATATGAGGATAACTTATTAGCAGTTTTCCTAGTGAGAACACACTTGGCAATAAAGTAAGAAAAGTAGCAAATAGACAGGAGATGAATATTACGAATTTTCCCACTCTCCTTTGAGAAGCTGCTCCCTTGGCAAATCTCCGCATACAAGTCCATGAGTGGTGCAGGTCGCTCTTTAATCCTTTCACACGATCCCCAATTGGGTACTTTAATAGCTGCACAAAAGTCATCAAAAGGAAGGTTGACAGCTATATTGTAAATTTTGTAGTGAACCATGGGGTTAGGCAAAGAGCAACTAAATCGAAAGTCCTTCACCACAGACATAGTTAGTTTAACAAATTTGTAAGGTTCATCTCCCACAAAATGCTCCAATCCTGCATTAGCAATTAAAGTATGGAAGTCCTGAGAAATCCATGTAGCCCTCATGAATTCGGGGCATGGATAGATGGAAGGAAAAACTTCCTCCTCTCGGTGAACCTTCATAACCTCAGGCAATGATGACCCAAAAGTATAGGGGGTGCATCGCAGTATTTTCGATAAGTAAGAGTGTCGAACCCAACGAGGAGCAGAAGGTGCTGGCTAGTGGTATGGATCACGAATTCTCTACAAATTCTTAGCAAACGGATTTTTAGGGGTTTTTGATATAGCGAGTAAACAAAGTACGAGTAAATAAAATACAGTAGGAATAAATGCAGCAAGTGGCCCAATCCTTTATGCAGCAAAGGACAAGCTGGTTGTATTACTTAAGATGACCAAACGTTCTCGAGGACACATGGGAAGACTGTCAAGTGCTTTCGCTTCATATAGTTGATTAATCTTCTTTAGCTTGCTAAGTGTTGTGTGGGTGAACCTGTGCTAATGTACCGACCTTCCTAGGACTAATACATACTTGTGATTATACCCCTTGCAAACATCCATAAGTACAAGAAAGTAATTAAGGTAAAAACCTAACCATAGCTTTAAACTCTAAGACCCTTACATCCCTTGTGCAATGGTTTCCTAACGGGGGTTCAGGTTTCTGTCACTCCGGCAACCCCTACGATTAGTAGCCAAATACACAATGCATTCCCCTAGGCCCATATAGGTGAAGTGTCATGTAGTCGACGTTCACATGACACCACTAGAAGAAGTACACCACAACTTAAATATCAAACCATTGAATCTTTCTCAACACAATTCCACTACTAACAACATGACTTCTCCCATGTCCTCATGAACAAAGTACTCACAAGACATCATATGGATCATGATTAGAGATGGAATAATGATGTATAACAATCTGAACATAAAAAATAATTCAATATGGTTCACTCAATAGCATCAACTACAAAGAGTAATCAACACTGGGAAAGTTTCCCCTAAGAACTATGCAAGATTCAACGCAATTGTTACAGGAGATGGTGATGAGGGTGCTGATGGTGATGATGGTGGTGATGATGATGATGATCCCGATGAAGTCAAGCTTGATGATGGTGTTGATGGCGACGATCTCCCTTCTCCGTGAAGGAATTCCCCCGACAGAAATCTGTCTGCCGGAGACATCTTTCTCTCTTGGTGTTTTCCGCCCCGCAGAGGCGGCAAAATATTTCTGTGGTCGCTCCTCGAGGCTTAAGGTTTCGGGAGGAATATATACGCCAGAGGGGAGTGCCAGGGGTGGACCAGGGCGGCCACACCACCTATTGGCGCAGCCCAGAGTGGCCCGCGCCAGGGGGTGGTGTGGGCCCCCTGTGGCCCATCTCTAGCCCCCCTTCTGGCTTCCTTCGTCTTCTGGAAAATTAGGATTTTCCGTATATTTTCGCGGATTTTCTGATCTTCGCGAATTTTGCCTCCAAACAGAACCTTTTCCATCAGAATCCTGACTGCAGCGGTCCATGCTCCAAAAGTCATCAACTATGCAAAAACAGATGAAATAACATAAGTATCACCTCTTAATATGAAATATATCAATGAATAATAGTGAATTATGACATAGAATAGTGATGCAAAATGGACGTATCAGGCACCCTTAGTTCATGTTGGTTGAGTTGGTGTTCATTCATCTTCTTTCTGAAATTTAGGACAACCATCATACAAGTGATTGTAAAGTGATTACATGATGAAGGGAACTACTTATAGGGACTTGTAAGAGGCCTAAACATGCAGCAAAACAATTTCTCTAAGCATTGAACAAGCTTACAAGCTCACATAACCTGGCACCTACAGTAGAAAAATACTCAAGACATAAAGCACTAAACACAAATCTACTTGGACAAGCGGAGGAGTCACATACCGAAGAAAAAATGCTCCAAATTTCAGCACCAAAGATGGGCTGAGCAAGGAGATCGAAAAAAATCGCGAGCAAGAACAGCAAGAACGTGAGTTTGAGCAAAGAACTGATGTTTTCTCGGGAGAGAGAATGCAGTGGCAAGTGAGAGAGTGAGTGGAGGGCCAAGGGTGGCCCACACCATGCCCAGGCGCGCCCCTGGGGTGGCCGTGCCACTAGGTGGTGTGCCTGCCTGGTGGGCCGCCCTGGGTCACTCTAGGTACTCCTCAGCCCCTTTTTCACGTAAAAATTTAATATGAATTTTCTGGAATTTTTCAAGACACTTTATTTTTTAGCAATTTTCAGGTATTGATGAATGATTTTCTGATAGAAAGATGTTTTTTTGGAATGATGCAAAAAGCAAAACAAAACTAAAACTTCAGAAGTTCTAAGACACTCTAATAAGCAACCAACTAACAACAGAAAAGTAAACTAAGTGAAAGCAAAAACTAAAATGGATAAACTAGAAGTAAGCAAAGATAATCATGGTGAAAAACATTGTTTTGTTCATTAAAATCCCTTTGTTAGCAAGGTTGATCAGGTCTTGTTATCAAAAAAAATTTATATGAAACAAAACTTTGTATGCCACTAATGATTATGTTACCTCAACCTTGATAGCAATGGTCCCAATCATAATAGTTACATATGTTTCTCATGGTATGGGACAATATATTTCTTCAACTTGGATGCCCTCAACATGTTCAATTGAATTTAAGCCATAAGTCCTATCAATCTTCTAGGGGAAATAGACAGTATGCTCCTTGTCATTAACATTAAAAGTTACCTTTCCTTGATTGCAATTGATAACAACTCCTGCAGTATTAAGAAAAGGTCTCCCCAGAATAATAGACATATTGTCATCTTCGGGCATTTCAAGCACAACAAAGTCAGTTAATATCAAGCAATTATGAGCAACTTGAATAGGTACATCCTCACATATACCAACAGGAATAGTAGTAGATTTATCAGCCATTTGCAAGGATATATCAATTGGTATTAGTTTTTCCAATTGAAGTCTCTTGTAGAGAGAAAAAGGCATAACACTAACTCCTGCTCCTAAATCACACAAAGCAGTTCTAACATAACTATTTTTAATAGAGCATGGAATAGTTGGAATCCCTAGTGAAAGGATACAGATGTCGCCTAGAGGGGGGTGAATAGGCGGTTTAAAAACTTTTCCTAGATGGGCTTAACAAAGGCGGAATTAAACTAGCGTTTACTTTGTCAAGCACAAAACCTAGAATAACTAGGGTTCACCTATGTGCACCAAAAACTTATGCTAAGCAAGACAACCAACTATGTGATAGCTCGATATAGACTTCAAGCACGCAGGCTATCACAAAGTAAAGTGCATAAGTAAGAGCTCGGGTATAGAGATAACCGAGGCACACAGAGACGACGATGTATTACCGAGTTCCTCCCAATAATGGAGTACGTCTCGTTTGGAGTGGGGGTGGTATCAAACCACCAACACCACAAAAGGCCTCCCTTGTTCTCTGATGAATCTCACCCCAACGGGTTCGTTTCACCTCTTCCACTATACGGAAACCTTCGAGGTGGAAGCCGACACCTTTACAACGAGTTTGGGGCACATATCCACAACTTAATTGGAGGCTCCCAAATACAGGCAAGCTGTCAAACAATCAAAGACAAGCTTGTAAGAATCAAATCAACCAAAACAAGGCTTAGGGTTTCCAATGAAACCCTAGAGCAAGGGGCCCTCATGTGAATGAGGGGGAAATGAAGATCTCTCTTGGTGAAGCTGTAGATCAAGGCCTCCTCCTTCGATTCCCCAAAGATCAGGGACTTTGGGTGGTTGGAAAGGGAGATCTTGGAGTTTTGGTGGCTCTCAAATGGTGTTCTTATTTTTTTGGAACGAGCAACTTGAGGTTGAAGAAAAGGTCCCCTATTTATAGGCCCACTGATTTCTGACCGTTTTTCGACCGTTGGAGAAGAGTCGGACCAGAGACTCTGGCCTACACACCGGAGACTCCGGTCTACACCGGAGATTCCGGCCCAGCTCCGGACCAGCCTCCGGACCACCAAACAGAATGACCCAGCCCTTCTATGGGCCAAGTGGACCGGAGACTCCGGTCCAACCACATCGGAGACTCTGGTCAGGGGCTTGGACCGGAGACTCCGGTCAGTCTCCGGACCTTGCTTCGGACCACCAATCTGGCTGACCCAGGTCTTCAACTTTGATCCACTCCGGAGACTTGTCTGGAAATATTGGATACCACCAAGAGAGAACATTTCATGTATTATGATGTGAGATACCTCTCTTGGTTAGAAAACAGAAAAACCTCCAAGATCAAAAACGCAATAAGGTATAAGGGGAAAACCGTTTTTGATGAACTTGAGCTTGTTATGAATATTACCACACGCTCTAGAACCTCACATGGATAAGATCCAAATAATAACCAAGAAAGATGATGCCAAGAATGCAAAGGTTTGAGCTCTCTCTCTAAGGATATGATCAAGTTACTAACTCGAGAGCCCCTCTTGATAGAATAGTTATCTATCCTACAAACCGGTCTCTCCAACTAGCACCACGAGACCGGTAAGAAGGAAACCTATCAAGACCATACCTTTGCCTTGCGCATATTCCACTTGATCTTGATGATGACGATCTTCTCCACCTCAAGATGGAACACCTTTCTTGATTGGTTGCGGTAGCTTGGGGAAGACTTGCAAATTGCTCCCCATACTCCACTATGGTAGAGCTTCTCTTTTGGGCATATCATCTTCCCATATCCATGACCACCATAGGATGGTAAGCTTCAAGCAAATGATCTCTTCGAGATGACTCATCTTGAACTTGCACATCATTTCTTCTTTCTTCATTATGTTGGTGTTTTGAAGGTATAAGAGATATCTCTCCAACTTTATTCTTCAAGACACGCTTGCTATAGGCCCAACTCTGACTTGACCAATCTCCGAATCACTCATTGAAACCTTGGTCAACATTTGACCTTCTCTACTTTCTTCTTCTCCCAACCTTGAAGCCAACATATGGTTCAAGCATTGCCTATGGACAAATCCTACAAGTATAACTCAATGCAAACATAACTCAATAGAGATTGTCATTAATTACCAAAACCACACATGGGGGCACACATGCACTTTCACCTGGGTATCCAAGTTTCTTTGGAACCTTACCATTAAAGGAATAATTGGCAAGCAAAGTAGTAATTCTTCATAAGGGATCTTCCTTTTATTAGAGACAATATCCTTCATATACTTTGAATAAGGTGGTAATTTAATAGCATCAGTCAAAGGAATTTGCAAAAATAAAGGTTTCATCCACTCACAAAACTTATTATAGTGTTCATCTTCCTTTGACTTATGTTTCTTATCAGGGAAAGGCATAGGTTTTTGGACCCAGTGCTCTCATCTCTACCATGTTTCATAGCAACAAAATCTTCTTTAGTATATTTAGTATTCTTAGTGTTCCTTTCAGGTTCTTCTTCAACTTTTTCTTTATCTAGAGCATCATTTTCTTCATTACCACTTTCAGTTTCAGCATTAGAGATAGATATACTATTAGGATCTTTAGCAGGTTCAGAAGGTTATACAATAGTTTTACGTTTCTTTTTCCTTTTCTTAGGAATAGTACCACTATTTTTAGTTTGTTGAGAATCCTGCTCAATTCTTTTAGGATGCCCCTCAGGATATAGCGGATCATGGGTAGCAGCACTACTTCTAGTTCTAATTTCATAAGCATGTTTTTCTTTAGCAGCATTAACTAGCAAATCTTTTTGTACCTTAATAAGCTGATCAATTTGAGTTTAAACCATTTGAAAATGTTTAACAAGCATTTTAACATCATTAGAGGTTCTTTCCATAATATCTTTTAACTCAATAATAGCTCTAGAGTTTTCCATTAATGATCTTGCACCCTTTTATTAAAATTATCTTGCTTAACAATAAAACATCAAATTCTTCTAAGCATTGATCAGGAGGTTTAGAGTAAGGAATATCACCTTCATAAAAATGTTGGAGAGTGTGTACCTCAATAGTGGATGAGTGGGAGATTGGCTTACATAATTCTTCTATAGGAGGTAAATTCTTGACATCAGCAGCATTAATTCCCTTCTCCTTAAGACATTTCTTATCTTCCTTCATCACTTCATCATTTAGTTCAATAGCTCCCCTCTTCTTTGGTTTTGGTGTTGGTGTTGGCTCAGGCACAGTTAACTCAGGTGTAGTTGTCTCAGGTTTAGTTGGCTCAGATGAAGTCCAGTCTTCATAACTCTTGCTTATTTTAGCCATTAATTCCTCAGCTTCTTTGGGAGTTCTCTTCCTGAAAACACAATCAGCACAACTATCCAGGTATGTCCTAGATTCTTCAGTTAGTCCATTATAATATATATCAAGAAGCTCATTTTTAGGTAATGGACATCCAGCCTGTGCATGCATCAAAGCACAAAACCTTGCCCAAGATTCAGGCAATATCTCTTTCTCTCCCTGTTTAAAATCAAAAAGTTCCTGCAAAATAGCATGTCTAGAACTAGGAGAGAAATATTTCTGAAGGAAGGAACTAATCAAGCAATCAGGGCTATCAATAGATCTAGGAGGTAAATTGTTAAACCAAGATTTAGCTTCTCCTTTCAGTGAAAAAGGGAAAATTTTAGCAACAATGTAGGTGCGCATCTTAATATCATCAGAAAATAAACCACTCATGGTAGAAAGCTCATTCACATGTGCTACAACACTTTCATTCTTAGTCCCACAAAAAGGTTCTTTCTCAATAATAGTTATGTAAGATAAATCAACAGAGAAATCATAATCCTTATCTTTAATGTTTATGGGAGATGTAGCAAACTTAGCATTAGGAGATAATTTAGGTCTAACATTATGTTTCTCAAGAAGACTCTTAATAGCACTTTTATCATGAGTGTTTTTACATTCTTTAGTAAATTCATCAGTCATCTCTATATAACTGTCTTCAATATCATAGCTCTCTCTAGACTCAGGTGAACTGACAGGTGTAGTAGTGTCTTCATTAGGAGTTTCAGTATTTCCAGCTATAGTTCTAGCAATCGTAGCATCTAGGAAAAGACCCAATGAACCACTTTTATCAAGCATAGTAGAAACAACATCATAAGTATCATAAGTTTCAGATTCAGCAGTAGTAACAGTATGTGTAGCATGTGTATGTGGTGGTGTAAGGAACTTACTCATAACAGATGGTTAATCAAGAGCAACAGAGGTGTTCAGAACCGTACCTCTCCTTGTAGTGGATGGTAAAATTGGGACCTTGCCATCACGAGACTTACCCATGATGGATGAATGGCAGCGGACAATAGTGATTCCAAGTGGACTTGATAAATAGAGCTATGCTCCGCGACAACAGCGCTAGAAAATAGTCTTGATGACCCACAAGTATAGGGGGTGTATCGCAGTATTTTCGAGGGAAGTGAAACCCAATTTATTGATTCGACACAAGGGGAGCCAAAGAATATTTATAAGCCTTAACAATTGAGTTGTCAATTCAGCTGCACCTAGAAACAATCTTGCTCACAGCAGTTTATGAGTAGCAACAGTTTTGTAGTAGCAATAGTAAAGTAATAGCAGTAGTAAAAGTAAAGACAGTAGTAACAATTGCAATAAACAGTAGGATTAAAGCATGGTAGGCATAGGGATGGATGGACGGACATTGCATGGACAAGACAATTCATATAGCAATCAAGACGTAGGACATTTGTAGATAAAATAAGATAAATCATTCAAGTACTAGATAATCATAGGCATGTGTTCCGTATATAGTCATACGTGCTCGCAATGAGAACTTTCACAACATCTTTTGTCCCGCCAGCCCGTTTGCAACGGGACCTCAAGGGAATTACTGACAATTAAGGTGCTGCTTTTAATAGAGCACCGGAGCAAAGCATTAACACTCCATGAACACATGAGATCCTCACATAAAAGTCATCCCCTCCGGTTATCCCGATTATTGTCACTTCGGGGCCTTTGGTTTCAGACAACAATATGTGTATACAACTTGTAGGTAAGATCACAAACAATACTATCATCATGAATAAATAACATGTAGAGATCTGAAATCATGGCACTTGGGCCCTAGTGACAAGCATTAAGCATAACAAGTTGCAACAAAGTCAAAAAGCACTAATAATAGATACTAGGCACCATGCCCTAACAATCTGATGCCATTACATGAATGATCTCATCCAATCCCTACCATCCCCATAACCTATAGAGGGGGATTACTCACTCATGGATGGGGGAATCATGGATGGTTGATGGAGAAGCGATGGTGATGATGATGGCGATGATCTCCTCCAATTCCCCATCCCGGTAGGGTGCCAGAATGAAGTTTCTAGTTCTAAATCATGGAATCTGGTGGTGGCGGCGTAGTGGAACTCTTTCTGGAAAAACGTCGAACCCTCCTTGGTTTTTAGGTCAAGAGGCAACATATAGGCGAAGAGGGAGGCTGAGAGGGCGACTGAGGCGGCCACACCACCCCCAGGCGCGGCCTAGCCTGGCCCGCGCGGCCAGGTGGTGTGGGACCCTCGTGGCCCTCCTCCGTCTCGTCTTCTAGCTCCGTGAGTCTTCTGGTGAAATAGGATTTTTGGCATATTTTCCGGGATTTTTCCTGATAGTTGATTTTCTGCACAAAAACTAGACACCAAGGTAATTCTGCTAAAAACAGCATCAGTCCGTGTTAGTTCTATCCAAATTACACAAGTTTAGAGGAGAAACAATAGCAAAAGTGTTCAAGAAAGTATATACGTTTTGGACATATCAAGGTGATTCTCCTTAAGATAGATGACATGTTGGGTGAACAAATTACAGCAGGGCAATTGACAAACATCGAGAAGTATACATGCATATACTAATCATCTTGACTCCTACGAGATTTGATTGGGCATTACAACATTATACATACACCGTAATCCAACTGCATCTATGACTAATAATCCACCTTCAGGTAATCATCTGAACCCCCTCCAGTATTAAGTTGCAAGCAAAATATAATTGCATTAAGCAAAGTGTGTAAAGTAAACAATACAATTGTTCTATGGACAGAGGATTGTTGTTTGCTCCCTAGTAGCAACATCACATCTAGGACCTTAGAGATTTCTGTCACTTCCCCAGATTCCTAGAGGCATGAACCCACTAAATACTCCCTCTTGGAGTTGCTAGCATCTACTCGGCCAAGATCGCTACTAACAACGGAAAGCATGCAAGATCACAAATAAGAAAGACATGATAGAATCAATATCCATCTGAAATAGCATCTCAATATCCATCTGATCCCCGCAAAAACAAAATGTAAGATTACAAATAGATGATCTTGATGATGAACGGAGCTCACAAGATCTAGGCATGGTAGCACAAAGGAGAAGAACCAACCATATAGCTACTACATGGACCCGTAGTCTAGGGATGAACTACTCACGCATCACACTAGAGGAAGTCATGGTGATGAAGAAGGCCTCCAGGGTGAGCTCTCCGCTCTGGCAGGGTGCCAGGAAGAGCCTCAGATACCTCCTGATCTAGGGATGGAGATGGCGGCGGCTACAGACTCTTTCCTAGAATTTTGATCGGGTATTTAGGGTTTTCATCCCGGAGGCAATATATAGGTGAAGGGGCAAGGTCGGTGGAGTACCAGGGATCCCACACCACCCCCTGGCGCGGCCTGGCCTGGCCCACACCACCAGGTGGTGTGGCCAGCCCCTGGCCCCTCTCCGTCTTGTCTTTTGGCTCCATGAGTCTTCCGGTAAAATATTGACTTTGGCTTTTGTCTGGTCCAATTTCTAGAGTATTTCTTTTCCACCTTTTCTGAAACCAAAAATAGCATAAAACAGGCAACTGGCACTGTGGCATCTTGTTAATAGGTTAGTTCTAGAAAATGTGTAAAAATACTCCAAAGTGTGGACAAATCATAAGAAAGTAGATATAAAACAACCATGGAACATCAACAATTATAGATACGTTTGCAACGTGTCAGGGTGTAGCGTCACTCCTCTGCTGGCCACTGCTAGCCCCCCAACCACGTCCACGCTGTCCGCCATTGCCTCTACCAGTGAATGTCGCGGCGACCATGTCGGCTACTTGCTTCTCTTCGGGCGGATTCTTCCGCTTGTTACTATTGTTCTTCCTGGCCTGGGTAGGGATTGCTATTGCCGGCAACGATCCACGTGCGTCGTCATTAAGAGCGGCGAACTCGCTAGCCATGGCGATCATTGTGTTGAGGTTGAGCTCATTGTTGTCTTTCTTGCGCTTCAACGTATGCCGGAGCAAAGTTCCCTTTTCTACACCATCAATGAAGGTGGCCATAGCGGTCTGTTCGTGCACCCCTGCGCAGGAATTTTTCATATCCAGCCAGCGAGAGAGGTAGGCACGGGAGGTTTCATCCTTTTCTTGCACACACCGCTGTAGTTCTTCGATAGTGCAAGGACGTTTGTACGTACCCTCGAAATTCTTATTGAACGCTTCATGCATGTCCAACCAATTGCATATTGATTTCTCCGATGAGTCGTCGATCCATTGCCGGGCGGTGCCGGTCAGCATGAGTGGGAGGTACTTGACGGAGACATTGGGGTTCCCACTGTGATGTGGATCACTTCGCTGTAGTCCTGCAACCACGTTGTTGGCCTGGCGGTGTGTTGTATGGCTTGATGGTCTTGTCTATATGGAGGCCCTTATGGGATGGTTGTGGCCCGTATGAGTGGTCCAAAACAACGTGGCCCAAGGTATTGGAGCTCCCGAGCATCTTGGATCTTGTCCATCCCTGTACGTGCATCGTATGGCTCTGGCTGCATCCCTTTTCTGTCATGGGGAGGGGAATTGTGGCGTGATATATGAGATCCACCGTGTCCTGCGCCATGATGGCTGCTAGGTGGCGATGACCGCGGTGGAGGCTGTGGGTTAGCTCTCTTGCTGTGCCCCTCCTATTATTCCTCACACCTGTCGCGGTTGCTTGTCGGACGTGGCGGTTCCTTGTGGTACTTTCTTCTGTGTCCGTCATGGCCGCTGTGCTCTCTGGCATGCCAAGGCTATTTGCCCTGATCACGTATAACAACGTCGGGCTGGGACCGCCTTGGAGGTGGCATGCTTGTGCGGTGGCGCGACTCTGGTTCCTCGTGACGCTGGGATGGTGGTGGATGTGGCGAGCAATGGGGGCGTGCTTTTTCTCCGTGATCGGAGGATATGAGGATAGCGTTGACCCTGTTGCGTGCCTCTCTCTGTCTTCGCTCTGTAGAGCCTATGTGGGATCCTACATCACAGGGAGGTTTTGGCCTTCTGCGGCTGTTCAGGGTTGACTAGCAAAGCTTCGGGTTGGACTCAAGCCTCTGTGAGGTGGCCTTTTCCTATTGCTTACGTGCCTTAGCGACAAGGTCGTACACATGAGCAACTGCTTCTGGCAACCTGTCCTGCTCCATGAGGGTCTTGGTGACAGCAATGCTAAGAGTAGGAGTTGGCATGACCTACCTCCCCTCTAAATCTATGTAAGGGGTGGCTTTTGTCGGCATAGACCTATTAAATCCCAAGCTTCGCCGAAAGTCGGGATCTTCGATGATGTGAGCTGGTACCTTCTTTGTTTTATCCTTTAACATCAATTTCTTGTATTCGGCCTACATAGCTCTTGCCGCCTTGATGGATTGTTGTGCCTTAGCCATGTCTTCATCTAGCTTAGTGCCTTGCTCCACGATGCACTTGGCCTCTGCCAAGATTTCCACACGTTCTCATCAAGCTCCGTAACGCCCTGAATATGGGCGACGGTGATTGGATCAACGAGGAGTGCGCCATAGATTGCTTTGTCGGTGGGAGTGTCTTGTGGGTTGCCAGCTGCAGAAATTGACTGTGGCATTGGCGGCTGATTTGATTCCCGGGCCATACTAGGGACCATGGTAAGTTCCTGTGCCGGTGGCGGGCGGATAATCGGAGGGGGCATAGCTTTGGCTAGAGTGGAGGCTCGGCGGCTTTCTTAGCTGCTGCTACTGTGACCACTGGCATGGGCGGAGCTCTCTCACGTTCCGGTTCCTGTACGTCTTCTTCCGCCACGCTACCAATGGCGACTAGCACCTGGTAGGAGGTGTTGGTCTTCTTGGTGTGCTCCTCCTTCTCGATCTCCTGCTCAATCTCCCTCCTAACAGCGTCGTATTCCTCTGAATTGACATCTGAACCACCGGCATCCATATTGATGTCGGCGTAAAGTGCGTCAAGGACGGAGTCGGAGTTGGCTTTAGTGCTGAAGATGGCGGATGTGGAGGGTGATGCAGGCGGACCATTGTTGTTGTTTCGTCCTCTGGTTAAGACAACGATTGTTGTCGTGGCCTCTACATTGGAATCCGCGTATTCATTGACGATGGCAACCATATCACCAAGGGTGAGAGGGCATGTGGCCTGCCGCCTTCGGAGGGTATGCCGGAGGAGTATTCTAGGCGTGAGCCCTTCCACGAAGTGGTACACGAGCTCATCAGCGCGGTTTCCCTCTAGGGTTTCCCTCACCCTCATCCATCTAGCAAGGTATTCGCGGGGAGGCTCTCCATCCCTTTGAATGCATCTGGCTAGATCGAAGATGGCGACAACACCGACAAAGTGTGACCTACGCATCTCTAACGCTCGGGGAAACCAAGCAAATTTGCAGGGTCCTTCCACCTTTATATCCTACACAGGGGCGGTTTGGGTGGGCCTTGAATTTTCCTCATCCGAGCCACCATACTCTAAGGAGAGGTATGGCACAGATCCTTCCGCGAACATGTCCTGCTCATAGGCGATCTGTGCGGGGCTTGACGAGTTTCCGACTTCCTGGGATCTAGGACCCGAGTCAGTTTCGGCGATGAAGATGTGGATGTCTCCAAAGGGGATGATGGAGCAACGCATGGGGTTCGTATTTGCCGGCACCCAAAACTCATCTGGAGGGACGATCGGGACATTGCCGGAGAAGAGAACATGACCGATGGCTATGGTATCACCTATTCCCGTGAAGAGATTGGACCTCGCTCGGTGTAGAGCTCGAAGCGCCTCTTACATCACGGTGGGCGCCAACTGTCGTGGTATTGCTGACGAGTACGCCATGGAGGGGTCCTCATAGTGCTTGTTTAGAGCCGTCGGGTAAGGCGGAGAGTTGGCGGGTATGAGGTAACACAATTTACCCAGGTTCAAGTTCCACAACGGTGGCGGAACTCTACTCCTGCTATAAATCACTATAATGGCAATACGCCGAGTTACAGAGATTGGTTCGCTGTGCGAGGGTGTTATGAATCGTTGCCCTAAAGGCTCCCGTAGGTCGGCTTATAAAGGCGCCAATAACTAGGGTTTACAGGGAAAGGTCCTTGCCAGACAAGGTAAAGAGTCCTAGACTAATACGAACTAGTCTTCCGTGTCTTGCACTCTAAGGCTCCGAGTATGTCGGTGACTCCTGCATAGCCTTCCTTTATCTGGCATGGGCCTCCCTTCAGGATCCATCTAACTGGGCCACCCAGCAGGCCATAGGCCTTGCTACCAACTATGGGCCACCCGGGTTAGGCGGATTGGTGACATGCTGTGAGGATACCCATATAGCATATCCCCAACACTTACTATGACCATATCATATCACATGCCTTGCAAAATAAAGTTATATGCCTCTACTTTATCTTTTGTAAGTTTTACTTGGATATTAGGGGTTTCACAAAAGAATCGTTTCTTACCTACAAACTTTAAACCACAATATGTATTGACTAGTTGTCGCTTCAAATCCCTTGTTCAAGGCCATCTGTTGTAAATTCCATGTCAACTATTGTAAGAGAGATAGACATGCGTCGACCATATATATGGTACAAGCCATATGTTTGGTGTGGAACCAGTCACGCGTAATATTATGCATAAGGTTGATATGGTCCGCTCCATCAAACATTACCGTGATATGAACAAGTACACATGGGGGGTAACAACTAGAAGATCAACGCCCACATATTAATATGTGTTCTAAATGTACCAACACATCTACACATAGATCGGCTCTGATACCACTGTAGGGTTCCGTAGCAGAAAACAAAAAACCTAACAACATGAATGATGTAGCCAATATCTATTCTATTCATATGTAAGGTAATGGCGGGATTCAGTGTTCATACCCTTGAAGACCGAAAAGCATTGGCGTTCTCACAAACGTTGATGATCTAGTCTTACGATAACACCAACCTATTGGTCGTGCAGACATACAAACGACGTGTGCTATAATTAGCAGCACTTCCAAAGTTATACACACATCTGGTGTAGACGAGGTCCCCTGGGCTACGGTCTAGCAAAGAAGCGGAAGAAGATTGATCCAGACCGAGAGTCTAGCAGCACGACGAAATACGTATGATGGAGAACTCTCAAACCCCGTATGCTTGTTCCAATATTACAGAAAACATGCGAGGGAGAGAGAGGGAGAGAAAAATGCCTTAGGGGAATTATGTGCTCCTCCTCCCCCATTCCCCCTCCTTATATAGGGGGAGGGGAGGCAGCCCAGGGAGGTGGGGTGAATCCCTAGGTGGTCCCCTACTCCAAACCCTAGGAGCCCCACCCCCACCTTATCCAAAAGGGGCGGCGCCCCCACATGGGCCCTCCTCCAGGAGTGGCTCATTTAGGTGGCCTGCCCCTAAAATATTAAATAATATTTTTTTATTAATTTCATTAATTTATATTAAATACATATTATTTAATTCCCTTCTCTCTGAAACACCTTTTGAATCAGTCCGAACAACCTTCAGATCCACACAGAACATTTCTGGTTCTCTCCTCTCTTTTCTCCAACAATCTCGAATCAAGCCCTAAGCATCATCTACCATTAAGCGTGCCACCCTACGACTCGGGAATGCGCAGACATGATCTATACATATCTTTGATCAATGACCAACATCGGGATTTGGAAACCCATGATGCCCCATGCATTCCACGAATTAACTTGATTGCTTGAACCTGAAATGTCGAGTCTCACTCCCTTTGCTACACAATACCTGGTTTGTGCAATATCTGATCTTCAGTATGTATGTACCTAGTTCAATCTTGTTACCAACAAAAAAATTTACTCTCTCCCGTGATATTACATTCCCGTGACTTAGTCACATGTTTGCAAACTTTGTATATGTGATCTCACTGAGTGAGCCAGAGTATCTATTTGTCACGCGGATGGGAAAATACCAATCTTGATGCATACGCCTCAACCTACCCTATTAGAATACCTAATAGACACCTTTATGATCACCCTGTTACAGTGTGACGGTTGATGCAATCAAGGCAACCTCCAGTGATAGTGATTAGATATTATCTCACGGTCAAAGGTTTTAGTTACTACATTTTCCTAGTTATCGCAATGTTAAACTTTGTGACTGGATCTCATTGCAATACTAAAGTTGGGTTTGTGTCCATCATATCATTCACTCAATGACATGACCCCATTGTCAATTGACATAATGTCCAATATTAGGAAACCTTGATCATTAGTTGACCAACAAGCTAGTTGACTAGAGGCTACTAGGGACTTGGTTTATTTGCATACCACATGTATACTAATGTTTCTGTCTAATACAATTATAGCATGGCATAAAAGTTATTATGGACATTTGATATATGACAATAAAACATCTTTATTTTTTGCCTCTATGGCATATCTCCAATAGTACATACCTTGACAATATTCTAAAGAAGTTCAAAATGTACGAAAGCAAGAAAGGGTTCTTACCTATGTTGCAAGACAAGACTTTGAGCAAGACTCAATGTCTAGCTACAATAGAAGATAGAGAAGTGTTGAAAAATCCTATGCCTCAGCCACATTCTCTATCATATATTCAATGTTGTGTACAATACTAGATGTGTCACATGCTATTAGCTTGACTAGCAGGTACCAATCTGATCTTGGTTTTGAACACTGGACGGTGATATCTTTAAGTACTTGAGAAGGACTAATGAAATGTTTCCCATGTATGGTGGTGAAGAAGAGCTCGTCGCTAAGTGTTACGTTGATGCTAGCTTCAACACCAATCCAGATGACTCTAGGTCACAATCAGGGTACGTATTTGTTATGAATGGACTAGTGAGTTGGAGGAGTTCCAAGCAACCCATGGTGGCAGGATCATCAATAGAGGAAGAATATGTTGCTACTCCGGAAGCAGCACGTGAAGTAGTTTGGATGAAGGAATTCATAACTGAACTAGGTGTGGTTCCTAGTGCGTTGGATCCAATGGTTATCTACTATTGCAAAAACCAATTCTAAAGAACCAAGGTCTCACAAGAATTCCCAGCATATCACGCACCATTATCACTCTATCCATGAGCATGTTAAGGATGGTGATGTAATGATTTGAAAAGTACACACGAATCTGAATGTGGTAGACCCGTTGGCTAAAACTCTCCCAAGGGGAAACATGATTATCTCTAGAACTTAGTGGGTGTTGGATTTATCACAATGTAATCTAGATTATTAACTCTAGTGCAAGTGGGATACTGAAAGGAATATACCCGAGAGGCAATAATAAAGTAGTTGTTATCTTATTCCATGTTTATGATAGATATTTATTTCTCATGCTAGAATTCTATTAACCGGAAATGTTAATACATGTGTGTATGATAAACAAACAAGAGTTCCTAGTAAAGCCTCTCGTTTAACTAGCTCATTGATTAACTGATGACCAAGGTTTCCTGATCATGAACATTCGATGTTGTGTTAGGGTTTGCAGCATGGAAAACAAAAAAATTCTATAACGGGAACACACAAAGCCAAGATCTAATCTATGATATCGGTGCAACGAGTTTTTAGAGAACTAACCCTCGTCGATCCAAAGTGTTTAACAAGATTAGATTCTCGTGGTTGATGTAGTCGATCACTTGTCGATCTCAAGATCACGTAGATGATCCTTCCAGCGCCACCATTCGGTAGCGTTTCCATAGTCGGTCACACGTATGGTACTCGATGAAGACCTTCCTCTCCCTTGTTCCAGCAGGCAGCGGAGGTTGTAGATCTCCTCGTGATTACAGCAGCACAACGTCGTGGTGTTGGAGGTGGAGGAGTAGATTCTACAGGGCTTCGCCTAAGCCAAAGCAGGTATGGTGGAGTAGAGGGGATCCTCGGTGGCTAGGGTGTAGGTGTCGAGGGGAGGAGGTGGTGCCGGCTGCTTGGAGGAAGGCGGCGGCGACGGTGTAGAGGGCTAGGGCGGCGGCGGCTTAGGGTTTCGGGGTTGTCAAGGGGGGCGCCCCCTCCCCTCCTTTTATGAGAGGGAGAGGGTGTTTGGGGAGAGGGGAGGCCGAGTCCTCCCCCTACTCCCCTTGGTGGCTGGCGGATTGGGGAGGGAGAGGGAAACCTCTGCCCTCTAGGTTTCCTCTCCTTCCTCAATCAAAAATCCGGTTTGACTTTTTCAAACACTTGTTTGATCTTTTATCAAACTTTCGACCAACCAAGTAACCTAGGGTATGAACCATTCTTCCCATTAAGGTTTAGTACATTCCATCTACCCCTTCCCTCCGAAGCGATGGACCTTCTAGAACATTCTAGAAGCTTCCGTTCAAAACACCGAAAACATTTCCGAACCCCGGAAATTGACTTTCCTTATATGAATCTTATTCTCCAGACCATTCTGGATCTCCTCGTGATGTCCAGGATCCAATCTAAGAATCTGAACCATTAACATTCGAAACCAATTCCTCTTTGCCTCATGATACTTTACTTATCCGACGTTTGATCATCGGTATCTCTATATCTAGTTCAACCTCATTACCGATAAGTACTCTTTACTCGTTCCTGTGGAATGGCATCCCTTGTGACCAAGTCACGTGCTTGGAAGCTAATTGGATGGCATTACACCGAGAGGGACCAGAGTATATCTCTCCGTCATATGGATGGACAAGTCCCACTCTTGATCCATGCGCTTCAACACATACTTTCAGAATACCGAATGCCACCTTTATAACCACCCAGTTACGGAAGTGGTGTTTGATGTCATCAAAGTATCCCTCTGGTGATGGCAATTAACATCATGGTCGAAGGATTAGGTTATAATGTATATGAAAGCTTATAGAAAACGAACTTTAAATGACTTGATCTTATGCTACGCTTAACTATAGGAGTATGTCCATCACATCATTCTCCTAATGATATGAGCTTGTTATTAATAACATCCAATGTCCATGATCAGGAAACCATGATCATCTACTAATCAACAAGCTAGTTTAACAAGAGGCTTTCTAGGGACTCTTTTATGTTTACAAAACACACACGTATTAATGTTTCCGGTTAATACAATTATAGCATGGGATGTAAACATTTATCATAAACACAAAGATATAATAATAACCATTTTATTATTGCCTCTTGGGCATATCTCCAAGAGTCTCCCACTTGCACTAGAGTCAATAATGTAGTTAAAAACTTGTGCAGTCAACACCTATGGCTTTCTGATGTTGTATATACACTATTGCTAGTGGTAAACATAATCTTCAGATCTAATACTTCCAGGTCCGTGTGTATTTGCATGTCTTTGCCTCTCTATGCATCACTCATTCTCTAATGAGATGGCATTGTATAAATTTAGTCCTTTGGTGAGACCTTTAGTTCCTTGGGTTTAAAACATGTCGATACAATTGTCGTACAATATATCTTCATAGTACTAGCCCGTTGTGAACCGCACCTAGTTTGATAACAAACTACTTGACACAAATACCCTCTTTTGCTGTTACAATAGCATTCATATACTTAGACTTTTGTTGTAGTATCTGTCACAATGTCTTAACTTTGGAACTCATCCAAATTTGTTATGGAACTTTCTTTCCATTACATTGTCCCACGCATAGTTTAATTTGAGATAAACTTAATTTGTATCTTGTGACAAAACTAGTATCAATGTAACACCTTATAATTAACTATCTTATCTATTTGTCACCTCTACATAAATAATATATTCTTAGTTCTTCCAAAGATCATACGAATATCCTTACTATCGTCCAATGATCCTATCATGAATCATTCTGGTACATGCTCACAACATTTAGAGCATAGGACATATCTGGATGTGTACATATCATGGTATGATTAATCAAAATATTCATGTGATTTTAATCACCAAGTGTCAAAACACTTGAATCTCATTACACTCACCAAGTATCAAAATACTTGATTTTTTTTGAATCAGTCCTTCTTGTGCAACAATTACCTTTCTTGTTGTTTCCATATTGAAATCATTCAACATCTCATATATGTACATTTGGCACAATCATATTAGCGTCTCAATTATCCATATAGACATTGATACCTAAAATTCGGTTTTTGCCTAAGTCTTTCATCGAAATGAAATTCTTAACCTGTGCCAATAAAAGATACATCATTTCCAATCAACAATATGTCTTTCACATAATGTATTAGAAATATGTCATAGCACGCCCACTTAATTTCTTGCAAATGCAAGCATCTTCATCGTCTCCCATGAAATTAAACCTTTTAACAGTTTCATCACGGTGAAGATTCCAACTCCACGATGCCTACTTCAACCATTGAAGTTTGCATGCACTTTTAGCATCCTTTGAATTAGAAAAACCCTTTGGATCGTGTCATGTACATGTCCTAGGTAACCATTCTATTAGAAAAAACTTGTTTTGTTTGTTCAACTACCATATATCAAATTATATGTAGTGGTTGCTACATTAATCCGTCCAGACTAAATATCTCTATGAAAGATCAAATCTTGTCATAGTTAATTTGTTGAACATTGTCGTGAAACTCTTTCCCAACATGTCAACAACTTCATAGATGTCAAACATCCATGTCTATTTCTTTATAGATCCAAATACGACCGATAGGTTTTACACCTTTTTAGAGGGTCTTCCAAGTTCAAAAAACTTGATTTCTCGTGTATGGAACTATCACGGATTTTATGGCTTCAAGCCACTTGACAGAGTTAGGGCCCATCATCTCTTCTTTGCATATAGTCGTTTCATCATTGTCAAACAACAACGATTTACTCTCAAATCCTAGTATTTGATTGTTTTACCAGACCTACTTGGTTCAATAAGATCTTAGACCTCCATGACCATAACCTTTGCGGCACGTGAGCCATGAGCATGGTTGCTGCCTCCGGGACACTTTCTGGTGCTGTGCAACTCAGCACATATAGCTAAGGTTCAATAACCTTATCAAAGTTCTATTGTCCTCCCAATTAACTTTTCACGAAAAATTCCTTCTCAAGAAACTCGACGTTCTAAGCGACAAACAATTTTTGTCTTTGGTGTTATGGAGGAATATCCAACAGTTATTCACAATAACATACAAAGATATGCTCATCCGACTTTGGTTGTAAACATTTTACTTATGCCTAGCTTACCAATATTTAAGAAATGACTACTTGGGTTTTATCCCAAACCATGACTTATATGGTGTCATATCAACGAATCATGATGGAGCTCTTTTAAGTGTAAAAGCGGTAGTCTCTGAAGCTTTAATATTTTTAAATATAATGGCAGTTTTATAATTGACACCTTTGATCTCACCATGTCAGGCAAGGTCTCATTACATATCTCGAACACTCCATACTGCTATGGGGTTTTGGGAAATGCAAATCCATGGAACGATTCCTAAAATCTTAGGTGTTTTGCTAAACTTGTGACTCAAATATCTTCCTTTATGATCCAATCATAAAATCTTCATTTTCTTGTTACAATGATTTTCCACTTCATCTTGAATTTTTTTGAGCATTTTCATACATTTCATACTTCTCCTTCATTAAGTAAATATACACATGTATTCACTCAAAATTCCGGAGAAAGCATATGAAGTTGAAATCCATCGCTCACGACTACACATAATGGAATACATACATCAATATGTACATCTTCCAATAAGTTAGTCATTCGTTCTTCTATGGCCTTTGAACAAAGTTTCAAATTATCTCCAGCAAATCCTTACAAATGTCATTTGATCAAAAAATCAAAATACTCCAAAATTCCATCAACATGGAGTTTCTTCATGTTTTTTTTCCAATATAATTTAAACAGCGATGTCACTTTGTAAGTGATGTTTCAATCATTTGTCTTGCGATAGTAGCATTACCTTTTATGGATGTGATTTCTCCAAATAGATTTGTATATCATCCATCTATTATGAAGTACGATATTTATTTGAACAACCTTTTGTTCTCATAATACATGATTCAAATAACAATTATCAAAACAAATCTTGAAGGCTAGTTTTGATGTCAACGAGAAATATAACAACACTTTGTTTGTTTTCGATGAACATCATCACATATTCTCTTGCTAGTTACTTAGGCCATTGAAGTTCATGAATTGTGTAGTTTTGTATGACACTTCATACCAACAAATTCGTGTATCCAATACCCAAGAACCACATTGTTTAACAAGAAAAGAATACAACCATAACATATATATCATCTGTATACCTAAGATGGAAAATTCCAGTCTTATATTTTTCTACCAAATATTTCTGAGATTCTCTTTCAGCATTTCCTTTCCCATTTAAAAGAATCTATCAACATCAACAGTGGTGTCATACACATGACACGTAGTCCAAAGCTTGTATAATTAAATACTAATATCTTTGGACTTTGCACTTTGAAGTAGATCACCATTATCAAATATTTGGTGTTCTTTCAAAATCCATTCTTTAGTAATCTTTTATTGTAGTAAACATTTTTCCTACATTTTCTATTCATCCTTATCATGACAACTTTCATGATCAAGCTACTATAGCTTATAAAGGTGAATCACGAGTATAATGTTTCTTTTCCAAAACGTTTTGGAGGATTAGGACGACTAGCGTCTCCAACCTTTGCAAATTCTCATCAAATATGAGAACTTATATTTTGCTTAAACTATACTCTATCATGTTGCAACCAAAACATTGTTTTAGATATCGCAATATCTTTCACATATGATGGTTTCTGAAACATTTCTTTTAGCTCCTAGATAACCTTGATATTAAAACAATCTTTTGAATATCAAGAATCATGGAGGCAAACATGATACATTAGATACTAACATTGGAATTGTTACTCTTGATTTAATACTGATTATTAAATTTCATGGAGTAAACGGAGTTTGTTGAAAGTTTGCAATAGGACTTCTAAACTTTAGATTGACACTCAAAACAATATGATATCAGTTCATAAAGTAAATATCCGGAATTTCTATAGTTCTATTATCTCAACTATAACTAAGCGTAAGGTGGTGAACGGATGCCAATGACTACAACAAACTATGAAAATTCACTTTGATTTTGTTTATGATAAATTGTGTTCAACTTAATCATATTACTATATGAACTCCCAGTCAAAACAACATCCCTCACGTTGTCTTAGTGATTACACGAACCAAATCAACTACACTAAGTCCAATCATCACGAGAGATGATATAGCTTCAAAGGAGAACAATCAATATGTTCATCATATCAACCATATGACTCATGCTTTACCTTTCGGTATTCAGTGTTCCGCGACCATGTCTATACATGCTAGGCTCGCCAAGGTTAACCTTAGTATCCGCATGTGCAAATCTGGCTTGCACCCGTTGTATGCACATGTAGAATCTTCACACCTTATCATCACGTGGTGCTTCGAAATGATGAGTCTTACCAACGGTGCCTACTAAGGATGAACACTTTATTACTTGATATTTAGTGAGAGGGATCATCTTATAATGCTACCGTCACGATTTAAGCAATACAATATGCATAAAAGGATTAACATCACATTTAATTCATAATATGTGATATGATATGGTCTTTCTTCTCGTGTCTTTCATCTCCATCTCGAAAGCATGAACATGATCTCCATCATCACCGGCGTGGCGTCAAGGTCAATGGAACCACTTCATGGTTGTCGTCCACCAGCATCAACTATTACAACTACTTTGATAAATAGACATGCGGGTCTTAACAAAATTAAAGACAACCATAAGGCTCCTTCTGGTTGCCAACTTACAATAAGTATCATTGCATACATCATATATAATCACAATCATGGCCATATCACATCACAACATAAGCCCTGCAAAAATATGCCTCTAATTTTCTTTGCATGTTTTACGTGGCTGGGGCTTTTGAATAAGAACCGTTCTAACTTGTGAACATGAACCACAACGTTGATACAAGTATTGTCAAGTGCATGTTGTAAATTGAATCGTCACTATGGTGGGAGAGACAGACACCCGCAAAGCCACTTGTGCAATGCAAGTTGCACGTTAAGTGTGGAGAAAGTCTCATGTGCGATGGCATGTAAGGTTAGCCCGGTCCGCTTCATCCCCCATCCCGCGAGATACAAAGTACACGAAGAAGCAAGTGATAACAAGAGCATCAATGCCCACAAAACCATTGTGTTCTACTCGTGCAACAGATCTACGCATAGAGTCGCCTCTGATACCACTGTAGGGTTCGCAGCATGGAAAACAAAAAATTTCTATCGCGGGAACACACAAAAGCCAAGATCTAATCTACGAGATCGTTGCAACAAGTTTGTAGAGAACTAACCCTTGTAGATCCAAAGCGTTTAACGATATCTGATTCTCGTGGTTGATGTAGTCGATCACTTGCCGATCTCAAGATCGTGTAGATGATCCTTGTAGCGCCACGTTCCGGTAGCGCTTCCGCAGTCATTCACACGTACGGTACTCGATGAAGACCTTCCTCTCCCTTGTTCCAGCAGGCAACAGAGGTTGTAGATCTCCTCACGATTCCAGCAGCATGATGGCGTGGTGTTGGAGGTGGAGGAGTAGATCCCACAGGGCTTCGCCTAAGCCGGAGCAGGTATGGTGGAGTAGAGGGGATCCTTCGCGGCTAGGGTGTAGGCACCGAGGGGAGGAGGTGGCCTCGGCGGCTTGGAGCAAGGCGGCGGCAGCGGTTTAGAGGGCTAGGGCGGCGGCGGCCTAGGGATTCGAGGTTGTCAAGCGGCACCCCTCCCCTCCTTTTATGAGAGGGAGAGGCGGTTTGGGGAGAGGGGAGGCCGAGTCCTCCCCCAACTCCCCTTGGTGGCCGGTGGATTGGGGAGGGAGAGGGAAACCTCTCCCATTTAGGTTTCCTCTCCTCCCTCCACTAGGATTTGACTTTCCAAAAATCCAGTTTAACTTTCTCAAACACTTGTTTGATCTTTTATCAAACTTTCGACCAACCAAGTGACCTATATGAACCATTCTTTCCATTAAGGTTTAGTACATTCCATGTACCCCTTCCCTCCGAAGCGATGGACCTTCTAGAACATTCTAGAATCTTCTAGTCAAAACACCGAAAACATTTCCGAACCCCATAAATTGACTTTCCTTATATGAATCTTATTATCCGGACCATTCCGGATCTCCTTGTGATGTCATGGATCCAATCTAAGACTCCAAACAACATTCGATTCTCCATCTACTAAACAACATTGAATCCTTAAGTGTGTCTCCCTACGGTTCATGAACTATGCAGACATGATCGAGACTCCTCTCTGATCAATAACCAATAAAGGAATCTGGAAATTCATATGGCCCCCACATATTTCTACGATGACTTCATGATTGAAATGAACCATTAACGTTCGAAACCAATTCCTCTTTGTCTCATGATACTTTACTTATCTGAGGTTTGATTGTTGGTATCTCTATACCTAGTTCAACCTTGTTACTGATAAGTACTCTTTACTCGTTCTTGTGGAATAGAATCCCTTGTGACCAAGTCACATGCTTGCAAGCTAATTGGATGGGATTACACCGAGAGGGAACAGAGTATATCTCTCTGTGATATGGATGGACAAGTCCCACTCTTAATCCATGTGCTTCAACACATACTTTCAGAATACCTAATGCCACCTTTATAACCACCCAGTTATGGAAGTGGTGTTTGATGTCATCAAAGTATCCCTCCGGTGATGGCAATTAACATGATCTCGTGGTCGAAGGATTAGGTTACAATGTATATGAAATCTTGTAGCAAACGAACTTTAAATGACTTGATCTTATGCTACGCTTAACTATAGGAATATGTCCATCACATCATTCTCCTAATGATATGACCTTGTTATTAATAACATCATATGTCCATGATCAGGAAACTATGATCATCTATTAATCAATAAGCTAGTTTAACAAGAGGATTTCTAGGGACACTTTTATGTTTACAAAACACACAAGTATTAATGTTTCCAGTTAATAAAATTATAGCATGGGATGTAAACATTTATCATAAACACAAAGATATAATAATAACCATTTTATTATTGCCTCTTGGGAATATCTCCAACAGTTGTTAATATCAGGATCATGTAATTAGCAAAATGATGTGATGAACACACACCCAAAGTAATTATGGCAATGCGATCACATCATTAAGTTTACATTGGTGTATCAAACACATATGAAGTAACCCTAATCCTTAGACACGAGATCATGTTAGTCACTAACACAGAAGGAGTGCTTTGATGACATCAAACGTCACAACGTAAAATGCTGACTATAAAAGTGGCATTAGGTACTCTGGAATTATTAGTTAAGGCTCATGGATTAAGAGTTGGATTTTTCCATCTAGATGACAAAGATATATACTCTAGGCACTCTTGGTGATATCACATCGACACGGATTGCATGTATGTGACTAGATCACAAGGATGTCGTATCATGAAACGAGTAAAGAGTACTTGTCTGTGATGAGATCGAACTAGGTATAGTTGATACCGATGATAGGATCTCAAACAATTAAAGTATCGTGAGACAAATGGAAGTGGTTATGATGTTATGGTTCACACGATCATAAGATTCATCTTTGAATGTGTGGGAGTCATTACGGATCTCTAGAACCTATTGTTGACTATTGATCGGAGAGGCTTCTCAATCATGTCTACATTATTCACGAACCATAGGGTTACACACTTAAGGTTCATTGACACTTTTTAGTAGATAGGGAATATGAGAGAAAAATTTAGGAATCACCATGAATTGTTTCGAGAAGCACCTGAATATTTTCGGGGGATATTGGAATAGATCAGGGAGGTATGTGTTAATGTTTGTTAATTAATGGAATTGATAAATATTAAAATAAAGAATTAAAATATGTTTTATTCATTTAAAGAGGAAAACCTTTGGGTTTTGAGTGGAGAGTCCACCCATTGAAAGAGAGGTTGAGTGGAGGTGAGTGGGAGCTCCACTCATTGAAAGTGGAATAGGTGGTGGCACCCATGGGGGCATGTCGCACCCCCTTCTATATATAGGGGTGGGAGCTCCCTCTCCACACACACTATACCATCCCCTCTCTCTCCCTCCTCCCACTGTTCCACCTGTTCGGCTCTAGCTTGGCAAAGCCCTGCCCAATAGTTTTCCCCATCACCACCGCCACCCTGTTGTGTTGTTGAAGATCCTGGTGGATCTACTACTTCCACTGCCCCTCTGGATCGAGGAAACGAAGGTCATCATTGAGTTATACATGTGACCAAGTGCGAAAGCACTACTAGAGTGCTCATATTCGCGATCTTGAGTGTCGGTCCCGCGGAGAAAGGGGGTTTCACCATGGAGACTCCCTGTGGACCCGTGTGTGCTCCACGGACTTCCTGGCAAGATGCCCAGCGGCTTCACCCAGGGAGCAGGCCGCCTAGGATCCCAAGAACATAGAACCCCAGGAATAAAAATGCGAGACCAAGATGACAGATGGTGGTCGATACCTGACCTGTGCGACAGGCTAACACTTCTTCCATCATAACCCTAGTCTCCTAGGGTACGAAACATTCTAGCCACTTATAGGCCATGCACGCCACGCCCGGCCACGTGGCGTGACTAATACCACTTGTCCGTCGACCCATGTCGTGTCCCCTTAAGCCTATAAAAGGAGTCCCAGGTCACCGAACATGGGGGAGAGACTCTGCCTGAGCTTAGATCTTTCTCATGGAAGGAATTCTTGTACTCATGTTCAGCCACCAAATAGTTAATAGTTGTAGGCCATAGGGATCCTCGCATTGAGCACATGTACCTGGGTAAAAAACTTGTGTCCCTATGTCTGTGCGTGTGTGTTCGTCTATATCGACGGTCAAGCTCGCCGGACATTGTGCCCTAGCCGAACTAACGAAGGGGATTCCTATCCCCGGTGTCAAAAATCGAGACAGGACATCTGGCACGCCAGGTAGGGGGTGCATCAGATGTGATCTTCATGGGCAAGTTCTTCATCAGAACCAGGCACCATCCCCCGGAGCTTAGGAGGAGCCACCTGAGGCACTATTGGTGCCACAACCCGTGCTAGCTCCGCCGAACGAAGGGCATAGCGGAAATGCCAAGAATAGGAAGAAGCCAGTCAGCTCTCATAAGGCGAGGGGTCCGCTAGGACCGCCGCACCAGGAAGAAACATCTTGTCATAACAGATGGCAGGTGTAGAGCCTCCCTCGGTGGAGTTCTCATGCGCTATAGAGATGCATGGACGTGGGAACGGGGAGCCTGGGAGGCATCTCTCTCCCGACCTTGCGCCCTCGCATCACCCAAGTAAATAAACTAGGCCCTTGGGGTTTTCGGCAGCCGCTGGTGACCAGCGACCTGCCTCGACCTGCACTGGGGCCCATGGTCCCATTCCTTCTATCGTTGCGGGGGAAGCCATGCTTGAGTTTCTTCCCTAAGTAGTCGGGGACAACTTGCATGCCTAAGTGTGGCTAGCGAGGTTGGCGCATTTTGTTAGTGCCACTTGTTAATAGGGAGGGCCGGTCGTCTCGTGTTCGACGGCTTGTGCCCCTCCCACTTCGGGGACTAGGGGAGCCACCAAGTGAAATGCAATGAGCGCCATGCCCCCTCAACCCTCCAATGGGAGAGATGTCGATGATGCTCGTCACGTACCGAATCGTGGTCGCTCGGAGAGCTGCCATAAGGGAGAACCTCCTCGGTGGCAAGCCGAGGAGAGAGGGTATGACAGTGCACCGGTAGGCTGCTTCAGGACCTCACATTCGCGGGACCTACGACATATCCTAGATTAATGTCAAGGAGAAGACGCATGAACGGGCATCGACCGCTGCTAGGAGCGTCACTTTCATGACGACAGCAAACTAGCAAGATCTGGGCGGAGAGCCTGTTGGGGATATGCTAAATGGGTATCGACATATCATGTCTCTAATCTGGCTAACCCGGGTGGCCCATAGTTGGTAGCAAGGCATGTGGCCTGCTAGGTGGCCCAGTTAGACGGATCCATTGGGAAAGCCCATGCCGGAAGAAGGAAGACTACGGTGCAGTTACCGACCAACCCGGAGGCTTGGAGTACAAGATAGGAAGAGTAGTTAGTATTAGTGTAGGAATCTATAACCTGTTTGTCAAGGTCCTTTCCCTGTAACCCTAGATTCAAGCGCCTTTAAAACCCGGACCTCTTGGAGCCTTTAGGGCACGATTCATAACACCTCGCACAACAAACTGATCTCTGTAACTCGGTGTATTGCCATTATAGTGATGTATAGTAGGAGTAGGGTTCCACCACCATTGTGAGACTCAAACCTGGGTAAACTATGTTACTGATACGTTGCAAACGTATCTATAATTTTTGATGTTTCATGCTTGTTTTATATCTACTTTGCTTCGCTTTGCAACACTCTGAGGTATTTTTATATGTTTTCTGGAACTAACGTATTAACAAGATGCCACAGTGCCAGTTGCCTGTTTTCTGTTGTTTTTGGTTCCAGAAAAGCCACAAATGAATATTCTCGGAATTGGACTGGACAAAACCAAAGTCGATATTTTACCAGAAGACTCACGGAGCAAGAAGACGAGACGGAGAGGGGAAAGGGGCTAGCCACACCATGTGGTGGCGCAGGACCCCCTGGCCGCACCACCAGGTGGTGTGGGCCCTGGGTCCACCCTCTGACATCGCCTCTTTGCCTATAAGAAGCCTCCCGATGAGAAAACCCAAAATCATCCAGCCTCCAGCCCCGAAAAGTTCTACAGTGCCGCCACCACTGAAGGGGAGATTTGGGGGACAGAAGTCTTTATTTCGGCACCCTGCCGGGACGGGGAATTGCCCCCGGATCCATCTCCATCGATCTCCACCACCATCTCCATCGCTGTTGCTGATTCCCATGATGATGAGGGAGTAGTTCTTCCTCGATGCTAAGGGATCTACCGGTAGCTATGTGTTCATCTCTCTCTCTATGCATGATCTTATTGAGATCATGAGCTTTATAATCTATAGATGTATTCTGCTACTCAAGTGCTTTAATAGATCTCTGGCTCTCCCACGTGTGTGAAAGTGATAGTGTGCACACCATGGTGGCACATAGGCTAGAGATTACAAATACTTGTTATGAGTTATATTTGGAGTTGGATGTCTCTATGAAATTGTGGTGTTTGTTAGAACCATCTAGCGCTCAAGGTGACAGTGCGGGGTTATCTAGATGGGGAAGGCGGACTTTGAGGAGTGCTGTTATAGCCCTACCATGGATTAGAGTGTCCAACCGGAGAGTAGTTCAGAGTAGTATCATAAAGAGAAGATATTTATATGAGAGTGTTCACTAGTGAAAGTATGATCCCTAGGCCTTGTTTCTAAACATTGAAACACCATTTTCAACTAGATATGTTACATGTTTGCTTGCTTCCATCTTTTTGCCTTTAGTCTTTTCCTCCCGTCAAGCTCTTTTCTGGCACCATTGTCTTATATCCATACCACTTGTATTTCACTATTTCTTTGCCGAACTAGTGCACCTATACACGTGACAAGTGTATTGGGTGTGTTGGGGACACAAGAGACATCTTGTATCTTGATTGAAGGGCTGCTTGAGAGGGATACCTTTGACCACTTCCTCCCTGAGTTCGATAAACCTTGGGCGATCCACTTAAGGGAAACTTGCTGCTGTTCTACAAACCTCTGCACTTGGAGGCCCAACAACTGTCTACAAGAATAGAAGTGCGTAGACATCAAGCTATTTTATGGCACCGTTGCCGGGGATTAAAGAAAAAGAAGCTCCCATGTCAACAACGCGTCATCAAAGCTATTTTCTAGCGCCATTGCCGGGGAGGTAAGGTAAAAGGTACTCACATCCTCTGGCTACTAAAGCTATCTTCTAGTAATGTTACCGGTGTGTGAGTGCTCGAAGTTATTTCCTTTAGATTCTGTAATTATATCTTTTTGTTTCTTGTTTTTATTTTCACTAGTTAGGCTTAATGGAAAAAAATATATTAGGGAGCTTTATAGTATTTAATTTGAGTTAGGACATGAAGTGTTTGAAGAGAAAATTAAAAAACCCATAGAATTTTATTTGCGTGCTAATAGCAATGTTATTAGTATGAATTCTTTTAGACACCATTATTGCTAATGCTATGGAAAAGTCTAAGCTTGGGGAAGCTAGTTTTGATGAGCATGATATTTTTAGTCCCCCAAGCATGGAAGAGAAAATTTACTTTGATGATACTATGCCTCCAATATATGATGATTACAATGATGAATATTATATTTTCAGTCCACCTACTATTGAGGAGAAAATTAATTATGATTACAGTATGCCTCCTATATTTGATGATTATGGTGATGAGAATAATAATGATAGCTATTTTGTTGAATTTACTCCCACTACGATTAATAAGAATAACTATGCTTATGTGGAGAGTAATAATGATTATATGTATGTGGCTCGTGATAAGAATGTTTTATGTGATAGTTTTATTGTTAATTTTATTCATGATGCTACTGAAAGTTATTATGAGAGAGGGAAACATGGTTTTATGTATCTCAACAATATTTAGTTTCCCCTATTTATGTTGAAAATTTTGAAGTTGCACTTGTTTTGCTTTCCTATGCGTGTTTCTTTGTGCTTTCATGACTTGTTTTTTACAATATTATTTTACATAGGAAGTGGGTTAGACTTAAATTTGTTCCATATTTTCTTATTGATGCTCTCTTTTACTTCAGTTCATATTATCATGCCTATCTTAATGGCTATAAAGAAAGAGTTTTTGGGAGACAACCCATTATATTTTTTACTTTCAGTTTATTTTTGTTTTGTTGAGTCTTAGAAGTTATTTCCTCAGTAATAACCTCTCCTTATCCTTTTTGTGTGGTTTTTGTACCAAGAATAGCCTCTAATGAGAGAGAAGTAAGACTTGGGAAAGTTGCTGTCCCGAAACAGATTTTTTGTGCTTCACTATAAAAAATCATGAAACATGACTGTACGTCGGATTGAGCTGTAATGTTTTGAGCTTATTCCCCAGATTATTATCTAACTTTCGTTAGTTCAGCACTTTTCGATTTGAGCAACAGAAAGTCTTCGAAAAAAATATTTTTTACCTGCTGGTTTGTTTTGACGGATTTCTACCATTATTTGCATTTACCTCTTAATCTCTTTCTCTTTGAGTTCTCTTTGATCACTTGAGCTTTTAGAAGGAATTTCTACAGTATCTTGTGTTTTAATGGAAGTTTTACTTGTGATGAAACTAAACCATATGACCACTTATCATGAATACACTAGTGTTGCTAATGAGGATTGTGTGAGGTTTTGTATGAAGGAAAATTTTCAAGTGTAGGGGAAGGATATGTGATAAGATGAAGTATGGACAAAAGCTCAAGCTTGGGGATGGCACCCGTGTCACCCAAAAAAATATTCAAGAAGTACAAGCATCAAATCTTGGGGATGCCCAAGGCATCCCCTTCTTCATCAATAAACTCAGGTTTTCTCCCAAAACACTTCATTTTTATTGTTTCATGCATAATTGTGTTGTTCTTGGAGCGTCTTTGTTTTTGTTTTTAGTTTTCTTATGTTTGGTTTTCTTAAATAAGTTGGTTGGATCCCAACACACTTCTTTTGGAGATAGACACACCCCGTTATTCATTGCCTAGAGCACTCTAGTTTTCACTCTTATTGTTCTGTGAGTGTTCTCCTTTGATATCACTGCTTTTAGCTTTAGTTTTCAATTGGTGTTGGAAAAGAGTAGGAAATTTCATACTTATAGTGGTACAAAAAGGAGCTTGTTTTGACTGTGGCCTAGACTTTATCGTGCCATGTTTGATATTGCTATGACTTTATGCTTAGTTATTATTGCTGTAGCATGACTTGTTACAAACAATTGAGATTGCTTAGTGTGCCTTGAAAGAATCATGCATTGTTTTAGCATACAAAAGCATAATATTGTGGTATTCTCCTTTGATGCTTTATTTGGGTTGACTTGCCACATGCTCACACCATGTTAAGACTATACTAGTCACCATAGCCTCTATGATCATTTAGTTTTTGACTTGTAATATCACTTTATGCTTTAATTAATAATGTTTTGTCGCTTTGCACGATTATGGACATTATTGCTCTCTTACTTGGTCGCTCCCAGTCTTTTGCTAGCCTCCGCATGTACCAAGTATAAGTTCCACTCATGCATCCAACTCCAAATAAAACCAAGTTATTCCAAAGAGTCCACCATACCTACCTATTAACATTATTGCTATTCCAAGTATATTCATGTTTTTATCTACCTGCCGAAATAAACTTGTTATGTGAAAATTACTGATTAAAGCTCTCACAAACATGATGTCACACTTTACTTTCTTGCACTTAATAAACTTGAACCATTGTGCCCATCTATGTTGCGTATATGCTTGCGCTTTGTAAGTTGTGAATTAGCAGAACCATGTTATCATGGGGAACGCTTTCAACATTGCACTTTATTTAGTTGATATCATGTTATTTTGCTTATGGATCTCAGTGGTGTGAAATAAAAGGGGAGCTTGTAAGCTCATGGAGTTTGTATATGTGTTAGAGAAATGCCTGGGCGGCTAGCCTAAGCCATGCCTACTCATGGTGGAAACTTGCAGCATAACCATTGTGAGCAATTTGTGAAGCATCCTCAATAAAAAAACATATGCAAATAGAAAATAAAGAGATCGCTGAGATGCTCATTGTTTGTTGCCTTGTAATTTTGATATGGGAAAGCTCCTGTATCATGGGCAAGGGGTACCCCGTTGGCGGTTCTCTATGATACACATGTACTTACAATGACAAGAACTTACTCGTGACTAAATTTGAATAGCATGAGGTCCGGTACTCGTAAGCAAGGGGCATGAGATTTTCAACTTATAACTTGTCAAACATTTCCTTATATTTGTTCACTCTAACCTTAATCACCTAAAGATGCTTATGATAGGGGTAATGAGAGGTGAAACCTAATAAGTACCATAATTTTTGGGAGCTCTTTATGAGACTTGAATCCCTGCTTCCTTATATGAAGGGCATTTCTTCCACTTTATATTGAGTCTCCACCTTCTATCTTTATGCACCAATTAGGAGAGCATAGTTGTCATTCCTAGTTATATGTGCATTGTCCCAAAACTTATTGATTGATTCATAATGTAGATATTGCTTGTTCTTGAACTATTTGTATCTAGTCACCCTTATGAACTTTGAAGGTGTCCTATGCATTTATTGCTACTCATTGAGGGACAAGCTGAATGCCACTATGCTATGTTTTCTATATGTGAAAAAACAGACGTATTTCAATGCATTGTTATTAATGAATCTTTTGCTTGTACCTTTTCATGTTACAACATAGTTGCTATGTCTTATTGTTAGAACTATATCTTTCTGCTGTTTTTGGTTCCAGAAAAGCCAGAAAATGAATATTCTCGGAATTGGACCGGACAAAAGCCAAAGTCGATATTTTACCGGAAGACTCACGGAGCCAGAAGCCGAGACGGAGTGGGGCCAGGGGCTGGCCACACCATGTGGTGGCGTGGGTCCCCCTGGCCGCGCCACCAGGTGGTTTGGGTCCCTGGTCCACCCTCTGACATCGCCTCTTCCCCTATTAGAAGCCTCCCGATGAGAAAAACCAAAATCATCCAGCCTCCAGCCACGAAAAGTTCCGCAACATCGCCGCCACCGAAGGGGAGATTCGGGGGACAAAAGTCTCTGTTCCGGCACCCTGCCGTTACGAAGAATTGCCCCCGCAGCCATCTCCATCGATCTCCACCACCATCTCCATCGCCGTTGCTGATTCCCATGATGATGAGGGAGTAGTTCTTCCTCGAGGCTAAGGGCTCTACCGGTAACTATGTGTTCATCTCTCTCTATGCATGATCTTATTGAGATCATGAGCTTTGTAATCTATAGATCTATTCTGCTACTCAAGTGCTTTAATAGATCTCTGGCTCTCCCCATGTGTGTGAAAGTGATAGCGTGCCCACCATGGTGGCACTTAGGCTAGAGATTACAAATACTTGTTATGATTTATATTTGGAGTTGGATGTTTGTATGAAATTGTGGTGTTTGTTGGAACCATCTAGCAGTCAAGGTGACAGTGTCGGGTTATCTAGATGGGGAAGGCGAACTTTCAGGAGTGCTGTTATAGCCCTACCATGGATTAGATCGTCCAACCAAAGAGTAGTTCAGAGTAGTATTATAAAGAGAAGATATTTATATGATCCCTAGGCCTTGTTTTGATCTTTTTGCCTTTAGTCTTTTCTGGCACCATTGTCTTATATCCATACCACTTGAATTTCACTATCTCTTCGCCAAACTAGTGCACCTATACACTTGACAAGTGTATTGGGTGTGTTGGGGACACAAGAGACTTCTTGTATCTTGATTGCAGGGTTGCTATAGAGGGATACCTTTGAACACTTCCTCCCTGAGTTCGATAAACCTTGGGTGATCCACTTAAGGGAAACTTGCTGCTGTTCTACAAACCTCTACACTTAGAGTCCCAACAACTGTCTGCAAGATTAGAAGTGCGTAGACATCAGTTACCTCGTACCCATCAACTCACCACCTTCCCCCATCTCTCTAAACATGGTTTTTGAGGTCCCCTCCATGGCGTACTCATTGGAAATACCACGATAGTTGGCGCCCACTGTGGGGAAAGAGGTGCTTCGAGCTCTACACCAGGCGAGGTCCATTATCTTCGCAGGAATCAGCGACATTGTGGCCATTGGGCGTGTTCTCTTCTCCGGAAACATTCCAACTGTACCCCCATGTGAGTTCTCGATCCCGATGATGTCGAACCTCCATTGTTCCAATCGGGGACATCCATCTCTTCATCGGCAAAACCTGCTTGGGACCAAGCCCCCAGGAAACCGGAAATGCGTCAAGACCCCCATAGACCGCCTACGGGCGTGATGCATTCACGGAAGGATCTGGCTCAGATCTCTCTTTGGAGTTTGCCGGCTTAAATCAGGAAAATCAAGGCCCGCCCAAACCGCCCACGTGCAGGATATAATGGTGGAACTACCCTGTAGATCCGCTCGGCTTCCCCAAGTGTTAGGGAAGCGGAGGTCGCACTTTGTCGGCGTCGTCACCATCTTTGATCTGGCTCACTGTGTTCAAAGCTCAGAGGAATCCCCACGTGAGTACCTTGCTAGATGGATGAGGGTGAGGGAAACCTTGGCAGGAGACTGCACTGATGAGCTAGTGTACCACTTTGTCGAAGGGATCATGCCCATAACCCTTCTCCGACATATGCTCGGGAGGCGACAGGCCACCGGCTTGCTTACCCTCAACGAGATGATTGCAACTGTTAACAGTTTCATGAACGCTAATGAGGAAGCCGCGGCCGACATCACTATTGCATCCGGAAAGACCAAAGCAACCAACCACATAGCATCCTCCTCCAACTCTACCATCGAAAACACTAACGCTAACTTCAACTCGGTCCTTGACGCACTTTACGCTGATATCATCATGGATGGTGGTGATTCGGAGGGCAACTCATAGGAATACGATGCTTCTATGAGGGAGATAGAGAAGGAGTTCGAGAAGGAGGAGCACGCCAAGAAAGCTGTCACTTCCCGCCAAGTACTGGTGACCATCGGGAACATGATGGAAGAAGATCAGTAGAACTAGGGAGCCGGAAAAGCTCCGCCAGCAGCGGCTGATACCATTACTGTGGTGGCCAATGGTAAAAACATCGTCGATCTTCTAGGTCCAGCAAAATCCATGCCCCCTTCGGCTATCCCCCCGCAGCAGCCGCAGGAGCTCACCAGCGGGCCCAGTGCTGCCAACCAAACAAACCTACCGCCACTACCATCCACGTCAGCAGCCTGCAACCCCTTGGTCACTCCAGCGGACAAGGTGATGTATGGCGAGCTCCTTGTTGAACCGCTAATGGTTTCCCATATTAGGAATGTTACGCACCTTGATGAGAAGCGCTAGTAAATCCTTGCGGAGGCCAAGTGCATCGCAGAATAGGGAGCTCAGATGGACATGGATCTGGCAAAGGCACAGCAATCGATCAAGGCGGCACGATCAATGGAGAGTGATTACAAGAAGCTTCTCATGAAGCACAAGGCAAAGAAATCTCCGGCTCATGTCATCCGTGATCCCGACGTTCGACGCAACTTGGGGTGGGTGATGACTGCAAGTGCACAGATCATTTGTAGCTAGTTTCGAAATAAAGATATCGATCCACCAGGGAGCAGTAGGCGAGACTAAAATGCTTTTAACTACAACTAAACGAAGTACTTAATAAATAACTTTAAGATGCAAGAAAAGTAAAATTGTTTTTGGGTTTTTGGTTGAACAAGGTAATTTAAAGTAAAGCAAAACTTAATGGAGAAAGTAAGAATCGCGTGTGCAATAGAACTTTGGAACTACAATAGGGAAAAAGGCATTCTCGGGGAATAGTGGTTACACCGCTAGCAATTTAGACTAAGCAATCAAGATTATTATAACAAATGTTCTCATAATATATATGTATGTGGGAGGAGCTCCATATATGCATGAATAGCCAGCAACCGCTGCACACATCATCCTCATAACCACAACAGACAGCAATCGACATCAATCGAATTACTGCGCTATTAAGGGATTTCTCCCATGGCATGGACATGGCTTTGTGAGTTCTCCTTGATTCCCCAAGTTAGTACGTAAAGAATGACAATAGCTTTATATTCACAGTAAGTGCTATCATCCCTCCGTCTACCAACAAGTAATCACCTTCATCGAGTCCCCGTAAAAGGAAATTGTTAAGGAGGTGCAGAATTCCCAACATCAAGATGAAGACAATTAACACTTACACATAATGATGTATAACATAATAATCTCTATCTCATCTCAGTCATATGCTAGGGTTTCTCCATCTCTCCAAGAACTAGAGATCTACTCAGACATGGAGGCAATCAACATCATAGAAATGGTAATGGAAACAATCATGGATAAATAGTACTTGTATAAATCCACAACGAGTACGGGAATTACAACAAGATATAAACAAGATGTAGATGGGATGGATGGAGATGGTGACGATGCAGCGGTGGATGATGAAGATCGATGCCTTACCCTCCTAGATCTACGTAGGGCGGAGATGGATCCCTTGTGGATGAGTTCCCCCTCCAGATGCCTTCCGGAGGTGAGGTTTCCGCAATTTTTGGGTGTTCTTTATGTCATCTCCCCAAACCAGTTGCACGGAGTGAAACTATTTGACGAGGCGGAGGCTGTGCCAACTATACGGCCAGAAAATTTGCTCCGGTCGTATAGTTGGTCGTTGAACTCTCTGCCTCCTTTGTTCGCTTCTAGTTTTCTTCGAGTATTATTAATATTTCCCATATGGGAGATTTACGTTGTTTTTGACTCCTTTTCTCCATAGTACAACTGCTCCAAGAATTGTATCCATTGGATCCATCATCTGTCCTGATCCTGGTGAAAATAGACAAAAAATGTGCGCATGAGCGTCGTAAAATACCAAGATCCTACATATACAATGCAAAATAATAATGTAAAACATGAGTGCAAATATGCACTCATCAACTTCCCCAAGCTTAGACTCTTGCTCGTTCCGAGCAAGTTTTAGCTTAATGGATGTGATCCACATATTCATGAAGCTGAGTCGATAAAACAAATGAGGCAGTTGCAGCATGTGTTTATCCTATACGATACATAGGAATAGGTTCATGAATAGTACCTTACTCAAACCATATGAGTAGTATTAGCAGGCTTCCACAGCTTAGTGATCAATAGTTCATAAAAGATGAATCTCAATATAATATAAAAGTATCTGGTTTAACCGAATGTGTTAGCGAGGTAGTCCCAAGTGTTTTAGGATCAACGTATTCACTTGGGATTCAAAATCTCAAAAGTGTCTCTTTGTCATACTATTATACAGTGGTATATGCCTACTTACTCTTTGCACACTCGCCCTTTTTCTTCTTTATTTTATTTTCTTTTGTATATATGCTCATGCTTTTGTTTAAGTGTTGTGCAAAGAAGCTAGCCATATATTCCACTTCATTGTACGAATTCAAATTTTAACGATCTCAATTATCAAATTCCAATTGTATATGAATCATTCTTATGACTTGAAGATTCTACCTCGACTTGTTCTCACTCTATTTTGATAGCACTTCCATTTTCCTGTGTTCAAGGTTTCTTTTTCAACTTAACTTGTATAGATAATTTTTCTTTGTAAATCAAACCATACAGCATATTGACCAAATTATCTTTAGGTGTTCCATTAATACCAATGGAGTGGAAGACTCCTATTGCTATCATCAAGTGCAAGTAAAATTATACTCAATCCATTCAAATATCAATAAAGTAAACACAAACTTAATATTGCTCCATATATAATAATAAACTCAGAATTTCACAAAAGGGATCGACTATTCCAGAAGGGAATCCTAATGATGCAAACTTTATTTGTAGTTTGGACTAATGCAAAAACGGTAATATAAAACTTGTAAGAAAGATTACAAGGTCTTTAAAGATCTCCCCAAGCTTGGAGTCAAGCTAGACGGGATCAATTAACTCCTTGTTGGTACCTATTCCTCCTCCTGGGTAGAAAGAGCATCGCCCTCTTCTCCTACATTGCCATTTTTAACTATGCTTCCAAAGCGAATGCTGAGCTCGGCCATGTCATATTGCAGCTTCAATATTTTCTTCTTGAGGAATTTCTTCTCATCTGTCAGCTCAAAGACAGTTTTAATTAAGAAACCGACTCTAACATCGATGTCATCGACCTTCTTCTCAAGGTCTTTGCTCATCATACAGTAGGAGTCAATCCCTTCTCCAATTGTTTCAACACATGCCTTACAAGCCTTTTCTAAATCATAGATCTTATCATGAATCTCATCTTGCCGCACCTTCTTAGGTTTAAGAGGAGGTTTATAATAGGATCCTATGTTGTAACGATAAGGAGTAGGAAGGTACTCATCCTTGTACCTTCCCCGCTCAGCTTGTCTTATCATCTCCATCCTTTGCGGGAACATGTCCTCCCAATTTGGGAGAGGCTTGATCTCTAGGCTGGATGATGACGACGATCCTTTAGGTTCTTCTTCTTCGATACTCTTCAAGGGCTTCTCTTCTTTCTTCTTCTAGATCTTGATGACATGGAAGGGCTGCATGGCTTCACTGCACGGATGTTGTTAAAGGGGCTTGTACAGGGGTAACGAGGATTTTTCGAGGTCGGAGGTTGTAGCTCTACGAAAACTTCATGAAGAGGGTTAGACGAGATCAACTTTAAAAGGAGAGGTCAAAAACCCTAGCCTCCTTGCATAACGAGCAACTATATGGGCGCATCCTGTATAGCTCCCGTCGTATAGTTGTGAAACGACTATAGATTATATCTACGGTGGAACTTAACTATACGACCAGAACTATACGGGTGGGAATTTTTATACCCACCGTATAGTTGGTCGTTAAACTCTCTAGATTCTAACTAATTTTTTTTGGGATGAGTGGATAATTATACGATCAAAACTATACGGGCAGAATTTTTAATTCCGACCATATAGTTGGTTGATAAACTCTCAGTACTAAGGATATTATTTCATCAAAGGTGCTGATATCTATACGACCCAGCTATACGGGCGGAATTTTTAATTCTGGCCGTATAGTTGGTCGTTAAACTCTCAGTACCTTTTGTGGATGGAAGTGTTGATGTCGCAACAACTATATGACCGGAACTATACGGTCGGAATTTTTATTCCCGCCGTATAGTTGGTCACTAAACCATTTGTGTTCACCAAAAAATTTCTGCTGCTCCAAGGATCCTTTATTTATCTGAAACTTAATGAAATATCGAGTTTTGACAGAAAAATGTCAGCTTAGATTTTCGACCAATTTTGGAATCATCAATCTTCCTTCTTCTTTCCTAGAGCATCAATTGATTCTCATTTAACACAATACTCAAACTAGACTTTAACTGAAAATTTAGAAACTTACTCAAACCTTTATTTCACATGGGTTGCCTCCCATGAAGCACTCTTTTATGGTCAATAGCTTGACCATAATACTTCTCATCTCGTCTCGAGACCATTCTTCTTGTAGTTGCCATTCCTTGTATATCTTCGCTTTATCACTTCTTCTGGGGTGCTTAATTCTATGGTCACTGCACTTATATCTTCTTTTACCCGATAATGCTTCCAGCGTTCTCCATTTACCACCCATGCAAGAGAGGGTGTTTTTCCTTGGAGCTTCACTTCTCCCGATGAATAGGCTTCTTCAACTACTTATGGACCTTCCCACTTTGATCTGAGTTTTCCTGGAAGCAACTTAAGACGAGAATTATAGAGCAACACTTTATCTCCACTTTTAAAAGTCTTATTCTCTATTTTTCTATCATGCCATATTTTCACTTTTTCTGTGAACAACCTAGAATTCTCATAGGATTCACTTCTAAACTCATATAAAGCATGAATATCTAATAAATGCTTCTCCCCTGCTGCTTTGAGATCATAATTGAGATTATTGATTACCCAAAAAGCTTTGTGTTCCAGTTCTAAAGGTAAATGGCATGCCTTATGTACACCATCTTATAAGGTGTCATACCCATTGGGTTTTTAAACGCAGTACGGTATGCCCATAGAGTGTCATTTAACTTGTATGACCAATCTTTTCTTGATTTGTCCACCGTCTTCTCGAGTATAGTCTTCAGTTCTCTATTTTAGAGTTCCACTTGACCACATGTCCGGGGATGATATGGTGAAGCAACGTGGTGAGTTACTCTATACTTGCTGAGGATTTTCCTGGAAGTTCCGTTAATAAAATGAGAACCACCGTCAGTAATTAAAAATTTAGGAACTCCAAACCTAGGGAATATGACATTCTTGATCATCTTCACTAAGGTAGCTGCATCTGCATGATTTGTTGGGATAGCTTCAACCCATTTTGTAACATAGTCAACAACAAGAAGAATATGAGTATAACCATTTGACTCTATAAATGGTCCCATGTAATCCATTCCCCATACATCAAAGGGTTCAATTATGAGACTATAATTCATTGCCAGTTCTTGTCTCCTATCTATATTACCTCTTCTTTGGCAAGCATCGCAGTATTCCGCATACCTGTGTGCATCCTTGAGCAAGGTGGGCCAATAGAATCCGGATTGAAGTACCTTTGCAGCAGTTCTCTTGCCTGCATGATGCCCTCCATATGGACTGTCATGACAAGCTTTCAATATCGCATTCATTTCATGGTTAGGAACACACTTCCGAATCATTCCGTCAAGTCCATGACAATATAGATATGGATCATCCCAAAAGTAATATTTAAGATCATTAAAGAATTTCATTCTTTGATTTCTTGACATACCAGGAGGTATAAATTTTGTTGCTAGATAGTTAACATAATCTGCATACCATGGATCAATAATTTCCACGTTTGCTAAATATTCTCCCGGAAATGATTCATTAATAGGTACGGGGTCATTGATTATTCCCTCCATACTAGAGAGATGATCTGCTACCGGATTATCCTTACCCCTCCTATGTACTATTTGTAAATCGTATTCTTGTAGTAATAAAACCCACCTAATCAACATGGGCTTAGCATCCTTTTTCACAAGGAGGTGCCTCAAAGCTTGGTGATCCGTATGTATTATTACCTTAGAATTAATTATGTAAGATCTAAATTTGTCGCAAGCAAAATTATAGCTAGAAACTCCTTTTCAGCAGTAGCATAATGTTTCTGAATCTTATTAAGAGGTCTACTAGCGTAATAAATAACATTCAAATTCTTTCCATCGCGCTGTCCCAACACAACCCCTAAAGCATAGTCACTAGCATCACACATGATCTCGAAAGGTTCATCCCACTTTGGAGATTGCATGATAGGTGTTGAAACTAGTTTATCCTTAAGGTTCTCAAAAGCTACAATGCAGGCATGATCTAAATAGAATGGAGTTTCTTTATCAAGATGATTGGTGAGGGGCATAGCTATTTTAGAAAAATCTTTTATAAACCGCTTATAAAAACCTGCATGTCCTAGAAACATTTTTAGGTTTTTAATGTCCTGAGGTATTGGAAGATTTTCTATAGCATTTATATTAGTTTTATATATTTATATTCCCTTCTCCGAAACTTTATGCCTAAAAACTTTACATTCCCTTTCCCTGAAACAACATTGTTCCAAATTCAAAACCAAGTTTGATTGCGTGCATCTCTACAAGACTTTGGTCATATTGTAGAGGCAATTATCAAAAGTTGTTCCACAAACAACAAAATCATTTGTTAGAACTTCCATAGTCTTCTCAACAAAGTCATAAAAAAATCTTTAGAACACATTCCTGAAAATTTGCTGCTGCATTACATAACTCAAATGGAATTAATCTATAAGCATATGTGCCATAAGGACAAGTGAAAGTTGTTTTTGCTTGATCTTCCGGTTGTATGGAAATTTGAGAATATCCAGAATAATCGTCAAGAAAACAAAAGTAAGAATTATTACCAAGTCTTTCTAAAATTTTATCCATGAATGGTATAGGTTTATGATTTTTCTACGTCTCATGGTTTAGCTTCCTAAATCAATGCACATATGATATCCTACAATTGGTCTTACAGGAACTAGCTCACCTACCTCATTCATAGCAGCATCAAGACCACCTTGTCTTGGTATGCAATGAGCCGGGCTAACCCACTTACTGTTAGAAATAGGATATATTATGCCAGCATCTAGAAAGCATATAACCTCTTTTCTTACTACTTCCTTCATTTTAGGATTAAGCCTTCTTTGTGTATCTACTACAGGTTCAGCATCATCAAGCATGGTAATCTTATGTGTTATGATAGATGGATCTATTCCTTTAATATCACTCAAGATATACCCAAAAGCTTCACGATGCTTAGCCAAAATTGAGATGAGTTTATTTCTTTCATTTTCCGATAGATTCTTGCTAATAATGACAGGACATTTATTTTCATTATCCAAAAACTCATAACTCATATTGTCTGCAAGTTTTTTCAATTCTATTGGTGGAGGCTCTTCATCTCATGTTCTTACCAGTTCTTCATAGTCATGTGGATTTTGTTCTTCCGGAATTGAATCAAGGTAATCATCCATGTCTTCTTTCTCCTCATCATCTGGTGCTTCCTCCCAATTAATCAGGATCCTCTCTAGTTCATCTTGAGGAGTACTGAAATGAATTGCCGCTAGCTCAACAATCGTCTTCTCTTCCTTAATATATTCCACTTCATATGGCCTCTTCTTTAGTTTGGCGAAGTGGAATGTCATTGGTTTAGAAGTTTCGTTACCTTGAACCTTACCTTCGATGAATTATGAGGTTTCAAGGTATAACATAACCACTTCATCTTCCACTATTCGTGCTTCCATAAGATCCTTTAATATAACATTATTTATATTTGTAGCTTCAGAATTCCTTTCTGGTTTCTTCGATCTCTTCTTTATTTGTTCTTCCTCTTTTTGTCTTTTTTGAAGATTCCCTATATAGGTATTGAGGAGAAATCTTCCATTAGCGCTCTTGCATTCTTAATTTCTTTGAGGGGTTTATGAGGTTCCCATTCTATAGGTACCTGCAAATGCCCTGCATAATTCTCAATAATTTTCTTTAATGAGTAAGAATCAATACCGAGGGTTTTAATCATTGCATCTGTTCTTACATCTGCAAGGAAAATGTTAATGCAAGCATATTAAGAAAAACTATTTGTAATGTTTTCCTTATCTTTAAGATGTTTTGTTGCTTCTCTCATTTTTATTATTAGATTCCAAGCTTCATCATAGGTATAAGATAGAAAACTGACATTAGAAGAAGTGTCTAGATTCATCCTATTTTCAATATTTAGCCCTCCATAAAAGGTATGGGTGATTAACCAATCAGGCAAACGGTGATGGGGGCAATTATCTAGGTAGCTTTTGTGCCTTAGATATCCTTCATATAGGCCATCACTAGGATTATTTTTGAAACTGATAATAATACCTCTCATCCTATGAGCTTTGCTTTCAGAATAACATTTTGATAGGAATTTGGTTGTCAAATCCTCCCAAGTCCTTGGTGCTTCTGCACAAAAAGATCTGTACCAGTCGCAAACATTTTTAGAGAGAGTTTCTATAAACAATTGGGTTTTAACCATATCAAGATTACACTCATCAAAAATAAAGGAACTGAGAACGTCTTCAAAGAATTGTAAGTGTCCATAGAGACTTTCTTCATTGGTTCCTGCAAATTTCTTAGAATGCAATGATTCAAATAATAAAGGGTGGATCTCGACTCCATCAGGGTTTATGCTTTTATTGACAGCTATAAAAGCGTCCATAGGCGAACCCATTTTCCTTACTGCCTCAGGCTGGTTTAAATGTCCATTGTTGCAGTCCTGCAACTCAAGTAAAATTTAGTACAACGAAAGTAAATAACTAAAAGTAGAGTGACTTATAGAGCTAAGCTCCCCGGCAACGGCGCAAGAAAATAGCTTGATGACTACAAGTGCACAGATCGTTTGTAGCTAGTTTCGAAATAAAGATATCGATCCCACAGGGAGCAGTAGGCGAAAGACTAAAATGCTTTTAACTACAACTAAACGAAGTATTTAAGAAATAATTTTAAGATGCAAGAAAAGTAAAATTGTTTTTGACTTTTTGGTTGAACAAGGTAATTTAAAGTAAAGCAAAACTTAATGCAGAAAGTAAGAATCGCGTGTGTAATAGAACTTTGGAACTACAATAGGGAAAAGGCGTTCTCAGGAATAGTGGATATACTGCTAGCAATTTAGACTAAGCAATAAGGATTATTATAACGAATATTATCATAATGTATATGTATGTGGGAGGAGCTCCATATATGGACGAATAGCCAGCAACCGTTGCATACATCATCCTCATAACCACAACAGACAGCAATCGACATCAATAGAATTACTGTGCTATTAAGGGATTTCTCCCATGTCCTGGACATGGCTTTGTGAGTTCTCCTTGATTCCCAAGTTAGTACGTAAAGAATGATAACAACTTTATAGTCACAGTAAGTGTTATCATCCCTCCGTCTACCAACAAGTAATCACCTTCATAGAGTCCCCATAAAAGGCAAATGTTAAGGAGGTGCACAACTCCCAACATCAATATGAACACAATTAACACTAACACATAATGATGTATAACATAATAATCTCTATCTCATCTCAGTCATATGCTAGGGTTTCTCCATCTCCCCAAGAACTAGAGATCTACTCAGACATGGAGGCAATCAACATCATAGCAATGGTAATGTAAACAATCATAGATGAATAGTATTGTATAAATCCACAACGAGTACGGGAATTACAAATAAGATGTAGATGGGATGGATGGAGATGGTGATGATGCAGCAGTGGATGATGAAGATTGATGCCTTAGCCTCCTGGATCTGCGTAGGGCGAAGATGGATCCCTTGTGGATGAGTTCCACCTCCAGATGCCTTCCGGAGGTGAAGTTTCGGTGATTTATGGGTGTTCTGTATGTCGTCTCCCCAAACCAGTTGCACGGGGTGAAACTATTTGACGAGGCAGAGGCGGTGCCAACTATACGGCCGGAAAATTTGCTCCGGTCGTATAGTTGGTCATTGAACTCTCTGCCTCCTTTGTTCGCTTCTGGTTTTCTTCTGGTATTATTAATATTTCCCAAATAAGCAATTTACGTTGTTTTTTACTCCTTTTCTCCACAGTACAACTGCTCCAAGAATTGTATCCATTGGATCCATCATCTATCCTGATCCTGGTGAAAACAGACATAAAATGTGCGCGTGAGCACCGTAAAATACCAAGATCCTACATCTACAATGCAAAATAATAATGTAAAACATGATGCAAATATGCACTCATCAGTGGGCTCCGTCCAACCCAAAAAAAGCTACCCCCTACATCGATAAGTCTGGGAAGCAAGTCATGCTAACCCCTTAATATGGTCGTCGCCAAAAACTTACCCAAGCAGGATAGATCACCTGAAGTGGTGGATCAGTTCTATGAACTTGTCGCCATGTCTTGTAAGCAATAGAAAAAGGCCACATCACAGAGGCTTGAGTCCCACCTAGAGTTTTGCCAGTCTAGCATGAACAACCGTCGCAGACCAAGATCTCCTCACGATGCCGGATCCCACACAGGTTCCACAGAACAATGACGGAGGGACGCGCGCAACAGGACTAATGCTATCCTAGTATCCTTCGGAAAAGGGGATAAGGCTCACCCCCGTCACACGTCACCACCCCTGCAGTCCTGACATCATTATAACCCACAGCTGCTCCACCGTACGAGCATGCCACCCCCTAGATGCCCTTAGGGCGGCATCATTATACACGACCAGGGAGAGCAGCCTCAGTATGACAGAGAGCATAGCGGCAACGATGGACACAGGAGGAAATCATACAAGGAAGCCTCGCATCCAACAAGCAACCACGACAGGCATGACAATTTGCATGGAGAGAGGAGCAAGAAGGATAACCCACTACCGCCACCATCGCCACCCAGCAACCACCATTCGTTGTCTGTAGTACCAAAGTTCCCGGGCGAGTGCACCGTGGTACCTAAGCTGCCTGAAATTGCCGAGTTTCAAAATGTTGGGTCGCCAACTACCGAGAGGGGCCATTTCGATGCAAACTCATCTCACCCCTACCAAATTCAAACATTCCGTGAAACTGCGCCGTGAAGTAGACGGTCGGGACCCTCATGTGAGTCATCTGTCCATGACGCGAGCGCCAACGTGGCAACCTCTTAGGCAAATCGAGGAACTAAGTGGGTTGGATGCATTGACCAATTTCACAAATCATTCCCACCTTTCCCCTAGCACCGGCGGTGTCGGAATCCACCCTCCAGGCAGGACGATCCCTTCGGACATTTGACTTCCGGTGCCAAGTTGATGCGCCTAGTCACTGATCTCGAGCTCCAATGGCGCATGCCGTAGCCGCCGTTGCAAGGCTTTAGCCCGCCTCCGCTACCGACGAGCCGAGCAGCTCGGAGGATGGCAGACCCCGAGGTAGCAACTCAACTCTTTGTAGATAAAAACAAATGTTCACCTACTACCAAGGAAGAAGAAGTTCTGGCTACAAGCGGGTGAGCTACCCTTCTCTTTATTATTCGCACTAATTATAACTGCTAGCTAGCTACTGAACCTAAAATTGTTTGTTAGCCCAACGCTGATAAACATATTTTGTCCATAGTTTTCTGTCAAGTGGGATCTCCACGGACCACCCTTACGTGGTTACGGTAGTCCTCTTTAGGTACGACTCTAAGGGAAATGGTATGGACACCATTGTATCACGATGGAAGAAGCGCCGGCGTGGATCTGCACTATATCTGGTATGGTTGCTGCTCTGCGTAATCATGATGAATTATGGCTGAAGCAGACTGCAAAGTTCGGCTTCATGGATGAACGTGGCATCATGGTTCCTCTAACGTGTGACAGTCAGCTAATTGGGTTGATGAAAAGGTATGCTCCGGATTGCATGTTTGAGCTGAATTGTGATGTATTGGATGTGGAAGCTGATACAACTGGGAGTCGCCCTTCTATTCTTGGATAGGGTGGTCGCTCGAACCCAATTAGCTCCTAGTAAGCAAAAGTCTCTTGGGGTTCACATGTTTGTGCTGAATTGTAATTTTTGTTTCATTTACTCTGTAGATATTGGGTAGTTATGAAACAGTCCTGTTTCTTTGACAGGAAGTGCCGCAAGGTTAGAAACATGACTGCCGGGTCAGTCATTTTGTTGCCTGAAGATATAAAAAACGAGTGGAAATATGATGCTGGACATGATTCTGGTGCCCATTGTCCCGGCGATGCAGAGTACGTGAAGGTAAGAAAATTGGCACCGAGGAAGAGGAAGAAGGCAGGAAATGAAGAAGCCAGTGGACGTGAAGGCTTGGCACCCAGGCTGCAGAAGAAGGTTGTTGGCAATGAAGATGCATAGTAATGTGTTGAACTTGAACCTATACATGTAATTCTGTTAAATTCTGGAGCTCTGTGTGTGGCACTTTGCTGGGCGAAACAATCTACCCACGTTCTCTGAGCAAAATGTACCGCGACTTAGGTTTTGGAAACGCCCGAGTCAGTAGTTGAATCCGAAATTGTGATTGTGCCACTGCTATCTGAAAACACGCATCACCGGTTCCACGGCTGCTGAGGGACAGGAGGTCTCCAAATTCAACGGAATGTAAGTGTCACATAAATAAATTATTTAAGATGCCACACTCCACGAAGCAGCAACTTATTTTAGATGTTGCACAACAACGTGGCAACATAAATAGCAATGGCAACTGATAATCCCCAAATGCTTGAGCCCGTCTATCTCACCGCCTCCCTGCTCCTACATCCCCTACGTCTCGCGAAGCTCCCAGATCTCCATTAACCGGGTGTACGTGCTTCCACTTTGTAAATTGTGGCTATGCCATTTGCATGTGTCATAATCTATGTAGATTACGTTTAAACAAACCATCAATTTTAGAATACCACCATGATCAGACAAAAGGAAGTAATGTAGGGTTAAGACAGACTAATGGGAGACCAATCTTTTTCCTCCCAGGACTCCGGGACCACTAGTTCAAACCGCTAGGTCAACAAGTACTACTATTACAACTTAAAAAGGCGCGGAGCTCAAGCTAAATAGAATTAGTTATCACACATCTCCTTGATCTTCCTAATCTTAGCCCGATGCACATCTCCTACGAGAGCAAGGATCGATTCGTCTGCTCCTTTTTAGCATCTTCCTTGCACAGCTTCAATTGTTTCTCTATATTTTTCCTCATGCACTTGTCAATACTCGTAGTTGTGAACTGCAGGACTTTGGCCTGGTGAAGATCATTCCTTGCTTGAGTCAGTTCTTGCTCTGCTTTAGCCTTCAGGGCCAACGCCACGTCCCTCTCCTTCTCGACTTTGCTAACCTTGTCTTGCACCCTCCTAAGATCTCTATTAATCTTGGTCGTGTCAACTGGGTCCCATAGCTTCATCTCAACACTGTCAAGAAGTGAGCTAACTACGGATTCTTTCAACTCAACAGTCATATCCCATAGTTTGTCCAGCATTTTCTACATCGATTTGGGGCACTCTGGGTCTACCCATTTGACAACACCGCAACTTTCGCCTTGCATCATTACATGATGTCCTTGACACCATAGAAACCTCCTGCCTGCGTTTCGTCCTTCGAACGCTACAAATTTAGCAGGCACATATCCATGTTTACATAGCAGAGGACTGTCTTCATCCGCTAAACCGTGATAGTCGTAGTAATACAGTGTCTGGTTGGCCTAACACATCATACGTGCATGAGTAAACAGAGTAGATCTAGCTCACAATATATAACTGGCCACAGATGATAGAGATAGAGATGAGACGACTCACATTGAAATCACCGTACGTGTCGTCACGACGTGTTTCCTCAAAGTCTCCCCTTGAACCCATGGAGAGAGAGAGGGAGAGGGGGTGGCTGTCGGAGAGATAGCTGGATGCGCCGTCGGCTTGTGGCTCCGACAGGATGAGAGTGAAGTGGGGAAAGTGGCTTCAAGGGGAAGGAAGAGAAGTACGAGGAGGAAGAGAAGTAATGGGGACGTGACATTGGAATATGGCCCACTGAACTCATGAGTCGTGACACTCGCAACAGGGGAGCGCTCGGTGTTGCCAGTTTGTCCAGAGCAAGCGTGGCCAATCATGCCGTAGAATAGCCTACTCGCGGATAGCTCTCACGAAGACCATCCCAATCATCCAAGCGCCCCGATCAAATGGTATGTAACAATCGTCAAGCAGAACAACTGTGTTACGGCGTGCCTTCTAGAAGACTCGATCTAACGGCCACCCGTTGGGGGCTAAGGTTAGGATCCATATGTGGTTTATGAGAAGAACACACATGCAATAACACTGGTGATATGTGGTTTGTGAAAATAACAGACATGCAATGACTCTAACTGTGGTTAATGAAAAGAGCAGACATGCAATGACATTGGTGGATCCATGTGTGGTTTGTGAGAATAACACACATGCAATGACATTGGGTGTGGTTCATGAAAAGAACAAGAATGCAATGATACTGGTGGATCCATGTGTGGTTTCTGAGAAGAACACACATCCAATGACACTGGGTGTGGTTCATGAAAAGAACACACATCCAGTGATACTGGTGGATCCTTATGTGGTTTGTGAGAAGAACATACATGCAATGACTCTAGATGTGGTTCATGAGAAGAACAAACATTCAACGACATTGGTGTATCCTTATGTGGTTTGTGAGAAGAACATACATGCAATGACACTGGGTGTGGTTCATGAAAAGAACACACATGCAATGACACTGGTGTATCCTTATGTGGTTTGTGAGAAGAATAGACATGCAATGACACTGGCTGTTGTTCATGAAAAGAACACACATGCAATGACACTGGTGTATCCTTATGTGGTTTGTGAGAAGAACACACATGCAATGACTCTAGATGTGGTTCATGAGAAGAACACACATGCAATGACACTGGTGGATCCTTATGAGGTTTGTGAGAAGAACATGCATGCAATGACTCTAGATGTAGTTCATGAAAAGAACACACATGAAATGACATTGGTCTATCCTTATGTGGTTTGTCAGAAGAACATACATGCAATGACTCTAGCTGTGGTTCATGAAAAGAACACACATGCAATGACACTAGTGGATCCATGTGTGGTTTGTGAAAGGAATAGACATGCAGTGACACTGGGTGTGGTTCATGAAAAGAACAGACATGCAATGACACTGGTGTATCCTTATGTGGTTTGTGAAAACAATAGACATGCAATCACACATGGTGGATCCATGTGTGGTTCATGAAAAGAACAGACATGCAATGATACTGGTGGATCCATGTGTGGTTTGTGAGAAGAACACACATGCAATGACACTGTTGTGGTTCATGAAAAGAACACACACCCAATGACACTGGTGGATCCTTATGTGGTTTGTGAGAAGAACAGACATGCAATGACTCTAGATGTGGTTCATGAGAAGAACAGACATGCAATGACACTTGTGTATCCTTATGTGGTTTGTGAGAAGAACAGACATGCAATGACACTGGGTGTGGCTCATGAAAAGAACACACATGCAATGACACTAGTGTATCCTAATGTGGTTTGTGAGAAGAACATACATGCAATGACTCTAGTTGTGGTTTATGAAAAGAACACACATGAAATGACACTAGTGGATCCATGTGTGGTTTATGAAAGAAACAGACATGCAATGACATTGGATGTGGTTCATGAAAAGAACATACATGCAATGACACTGGTGGATCTTTATGTGGTTTGTGAGAGGAACAGACATGCAATCACACTGGGTGGATCCATGTGTGGTTCATGAAAAGAACAGACATGCAATGATACTGGTGGATCCTTGTGTGGATTGTGAGAAGAACACACATGCAATGACTCTAGCTGTGGTTCATGAAAATAACACACATGCAATGACACTAGTGGATCCATATGTGCTTTGTGAGAAGAACAGACATGCAATGACTCTAGCTGTGGTTCCTGAAAAGAATACACATGCAATGACATTGTTGTATCCTTATGTGATTTGTGAGAAGAACAGACATGCGATGACTCTAGATGTGGTTCATGAAAAGAACACACATGCAATGACACTTGTGGATCCATGTGTGGTTTATGAAAGGAACAGACATGCGATGACACTGGTGTATCCATATATGGTTTGTGAGAGGAACAGACATGCAATCACACTTGGTGGATCCATGTGTGGTTCATGAAAAGAACACACATCCAATGACACTTGTGGATCCTTACGTGGTTTGTGAGAAGAACAGACATGCAATGAATCTAGATGTGGTTCATGAGAAGAACAGACATGCAATGACACTTGTGTATCCTTATGTGGTTTGTGAGAAGAAGAGACATGCAATGATACTAGGTGTGGTTCATGAAAAGAACACACATGCAATGACACTGGTGTCTCCTTGTGTGGTTTGTGAGACGAACATACATGCAATGATAATAGTTGTGGTTCATGAAAATAACACACATGCAAGGACACTGCTATATCCTTATGTGAGGTGTGAGCAGAACAGACATGCCCTGACACTAGGTGTGCTTCATGAAAAGAACACACATGCAATGACACTGGTGGATCTATATGTGGTTTATGAAAGGAACAAACATGCAATGCCTCTAGCTGGATCCATGTGTGGTTCATGAAAAGAATAGACATGCAATGATACTGGTGGATCCATGTGTGTTTTGTGAGAAGAACACACATGCAATGACACTAGGTGTGGTGCATGAAAATAACACACATCCAATGACACTGGTGGATCCTTATGTGGTTTGTGAGAAGAACACACATGCAATGACTCTAGATGTGGTTCATGAGAAGAACAGACATGCAATGACACTGGTGTATCCTTATGTGGTTTGTGAAAAGAATAGACATGCAATCACACTTGGTGGATCCATGTGTGGTTCATGAAATGAACATACATGCAATGATACTGGTGGATCCATGTGTGGTTTGTGAGAAGAACACACATGCAATGACACTATTGTGGTTCATGAAAAGAACACACACCCAATGACACTGGTGGATCCTTATGTGGTTTGTGAGAAGAACAGACATGCAATGACTCTAGATGTGGTTCATGAGAAGAACAGACATGCAATGACACTTGTGTATCCTTATGTGGTTTGTGAGAAGAACAGACATGCAATGACACTGGGTGTGGTTCATGAAAAGAACACACATGCAATGTCACTAGTGTATCCTAATGTGGTTTGTGAGAAGAACATACATGCAATGACTCTAGTTGTGGTTTATGAAAAGAACACACATGAAATGACACTGGTGGATCCATGTGTGGTTTATGAAAGAAACAGACATGCAATGACATTGGATGTGGTTCATGAAAAGAACATACATGCAATGACACTGGTGGATCCTTATGTGGTTTGTGAGAGGAACAGACATGCAATCACACTGGGTGGATCCATGTGTGGTTCATGAAAAGAACAGACACGCAATGATACTGGTGGATCCTTGTGTGGATTGTGAGAAGAACACACATGCAATGACTCTAGCTGTGGTTCATGAAAATAACACACATGCAATGACACTAGTGGATCCATATGTGCTTTGTGAGAAGAACAGACATGCAATGACTCTAGCTGTGGTTCCTGAAAAGAACACACATGCAATGACATTGTTGTATCCTTATGTGATTTGTGAGAAGAACAGACATGCGATGATTCTAGATGTGGTTCATGAAAAGAACACACATGCAATGACACTTGTGGATCCATGTGTGGTTTATGAAAGGAACAGACATGCAGTGACACTGGTTTATCCATATATGGTTTGTGAGAGGAACAGACATGCAATCACACTTGGTGGATCCATGTGTGGTTCATGAAAAGAACACACATCCAATGACACTTGTGGATCCTTACGTGGTTTGTGAGAAGAACAGACATGCAATGAATCTAGATGTGGTTCATGAGAAGAACAGACATGCAATGACACTTGTGTATCCTTATGTGGTTTGTGAGAAGAAGAGACATGCAATGACACTAGGTGTGGTTCATGAAAAGAACACACATGCAATGACACTGGTGTCTCCTTGTGTGGTTTGTGAGACGAACATACATGCAATGATAATAGTTGTGGTTCATGAAAATAACACACATGCAAGGACACTGCTATATCCTTATGTGAGGTGTGAGCAGAACAGACATGCCCTGACACTAGGTGTGCTTCATGAAAAGAACACACATGCAATGACACTGGTGGATCTATATGTGGTTTATGAAAGGAACAAACATGCAATGCCTCTAGCTGGATCCATGTGTGGTTCATGAAAAGAATAGACATGCAATGATACTGGTGGATCCATGTGTGTTTTGTGAGAAGAACAGACATGCAATGACACTAGGTGTGGTGCATGAAAATAACACACATCCAATGACACTGGTGGATCCTTATGTGGTTTGTGAGAAGAACACACATGCAATGACTCTAGATGTGGTTCATGAGAAGAACAGACATGCAATGACACTGGTGTATCCTTATGTGGTTTGTGAAAAGAACAGACATGCAATCACACTTGGTGGAGCCATGTGTGGTTCATGAAAAGAACAGACATGCAATGATACTGGTGGATCCATGTGTGGTTTGTGAGAAGAACACACATGCAATGACACTGTTGTGGTTCATGAAAAGAACACACACCCAATGACACTGGTGGATCCTTATGTGGTTGTGAGAAGAACAGACATGCAATGACTCTAGATGTGGTTCATGAGAAGAACAGACATGCAATGACACTTGTGTATCCTTATATGGTTTGGTGAGAAGAACAGACATGCAATGACACTGGGTGTGGTTCATGAAAGAACACACATGCAATGACACTAGTGTATCCTAATGTGGTTTGTGAGAAGAACATACATGCAATGACTCTAGTTGTGGTTTATGAAAATAACACACATGAAATGACACTGGTGGATCCATGTGTGGTTTATGAAAGAAACAGACATGCAATGACATTGGATGTGGTTCATGAAAGAACAGACATGCAATGACACTGGTGGATCCTTATGTGGTTTGTGAGAGGA